>JANAVB010040218.1:30489581-30992081 GCA_029216955.1 Iris pallida | reverse complement strand
AGCCCATCACTGGGTGAACACTAGGACACGAGCACGAGATGTGTCGTGTCCTGTGTCACGAGCACGAGACACTCGACCGCGTGCACGACGCGGTCTGTAACTCACGTTTTGTGACACTGATACGCGTGTCGTATCACGTGTAGACACGATGATGACACGTAACAGTATGTCTATCGTGTAGCCCTATATGTGGGCTACACGTGTGCATGACCATGAGACGTGTTGTGTCTCGTGGTGTGTCCACGAAGGTCGTGAACTGGTGCACGACACAGTGCTCTGCACTGTGTCCAGTTTTACCCGATTGGGGTTTTATTGAGATTGACACGTTGTGTCGTGTCGGGACTGTGTCTCAGGCACCCTAGAAGCTAGGGGACACTTGGGGCAACACTTACCAACCTAGGGTTTCATGTCATAGTTTCGTTTTGGACTCGGGTTTGGGTTTACCCCCAATGTTCAGAAATGAACAGTAACTCCTGGGTTTTCAGTATTTAAATTGGATTTTAAATCAATTTTTGATTGATTTATATATGCGTATTTATGTGTTTATACACTGTATATGTATGTATATATGTATATGAGTGTGTGGGTATATGAGTATGTGTATGTGAGTGTATATATGTGTATATGTAGTATGTATAGGTGTGTGTATATAGATATGTAATGTGTGTGTGTGTTGTTTGCCAATTCTCAGTTTTCTGAGAATTGACATCCCCCCCTCTCACTGTCACACACACACCACTACCCCAGCCCTCTAAACCCCTTCACACCCTCATACCCTCACATTCCCTTCCCTATATATAATTATATATATGTTATATTATATAGTATGTTATATACATGTATAAATATATGATATGTATGTGATTTAGCCTATGGTATATATATATGGTATAGAGATAGATATCCATGTGATTTAGCCTATGGTATATATATATGGTATAGAGATAGATATCCATGTGATTTAGCCTATGGCTATGAGGTTGACTTTTGACCCTTGTTGACTAAAGTTGACCAAAGTCAACCTTAGGTCAAACTTGACCTAATTGACCTAGAAATGGCTAGAAAGGACTTAGAAGGACTTAATGACTAAGGTTTGACTAAACCCTAGATTATTAACTAATTGGTTAGGTTTGACCTATATGTGAGTGCCCTAAGTATATAAGGGTATTTGTGTGACTTGGGTTATATGGATAGTTACATGTCAATTAAGATATGTATGGGGTTAAGTGGGATAATTAGGAGTTGTGTCATGATTTGGGTTAGCCTTATAGAGTTGACATAAAGAGTTGACCCTTGACCTAAAAACCCTTAGTTAGTCTAAGTTTGACCTAGATTTGACTAACCTTGACTTGCTTGACCTTGTTTGACTTAGTGACTCAAGTATGATTAAACCCTAACTAGTTTGACATTAGTTGACCTAACTTTGACTAGTTTGACCTGGTTTGACTTTAAAGGTTGACCAGAGTTGACCAAGAGTTGACTTTGGTCTAGACTGACCTAGAATCATGTAGTATGCATTGTATACTCTATTTTTACCATTGTGGATATATTGTGACCTGTTTTACTCTAAATAGGACCCTGTGACACCAGTTCGGACATCTATTCATATCAGTCGTACAGGGTGACAGGCGAGTACATTCTCTGATCATTTCATACTTGTTAGGATTTATATTCTTGCTCTAGATTACTTTACATGATGCTGTCACGTTATTATCACGGATTGGTACTATATGGATCTTGTCATGCGATGTTATCCCCCTCGGGGTGCATCAAATACAGTTGTCATGTGCTTTTCACGAACATCTTGTATTTTATGTACACCGCTTTCATGTATACTCTTGTGCAATCTTGTACTCTCATGATCACGTGAGCAAACATGATAAAAACCTCTTGTGCAAGGTAACGTAACTTGACTGGATCCTTGTGTATTGATTGGGGAGGGTGAGTAGGAAATGGTTATGTGATCAAAATTCCATCTTGTACAATCTTGTGAAATCTTGTATATGTCATAACCCGTTTATATAACCATATCATGCTCTAAATCACAGGTTTCCTACAGTTCTTACTTATCATATATATAGATATTTTCAGTTATCAAATCTCTCTCGTTTTTATATATGCATTCTTTACAGTCCATGTATCTTACTCTATACATGCTTTACATTTCCCAACATGATATGAACTGCGTGAGATATATTGTGCTCGTTCCTGTCCTGACTGGACCTGTTGAAAATATTACAGATAATGATGGTGACTGTCCTACCTTCTATGGAACACATGAAGGTGACCTTCAGGAGCCCGAGGAGCATCTAGCTCAGTAGAGGGTGCCTAGTCTAGTCTAGTGTTTATAGTTTTTATTTTGTATCGGATTGTTCCGATTGTTAGTTGTGACTTAGTTATATTTCAGGTCTTGTACTTATCAGTGTTGGACATCTACTTTGTGTGGTGTGATAACTCTATTTATATTCAGTTTCTTCCTTTCATCTGATTCCATATCATGCTCTATCTTTCCTAGTCTTGTGTTTGAGATATAGAGTTGAGATGTTATGTTATACCTCCGTGCGGAGATGACAGGTTTATATATCTTATTGTTAGATGTTAGATGTTATAGATGACCTATACAGCGTTCTACCGCCGACACTGCGGCGTAGGCTGGACGTACCCACGTTCTCGTACCCCTAATCAGGGTGCGGGTCGTGACACTCCCCCCCCACCGAGCAGTCGTACCTGCAAAAGCAGCAGCGCAGTGCCGCCCTGGGTAGCCATCGTCCGCCAGTAGTTCTACCGTGGCAGTAGTGAGCGCAGCAGCAGAAGCAGACACAGTCGCAGCAGCAGTTGCCGTAGAACAGCAACACATGTCATGTCCCAGAACCAGAATAATGGAGAGCGGGGGACAGACAGAGCAAGCTACGTATTTTGGAGTGCAACACACTTCGCAATACGATCACGACTGTCTAGATGCATGAGGGTTAAACTACAATCTATCTGTCTCTTATGGTCAAGAACAAGCCTGGTGTCTCAATTTTAAACAAGCAAATAATTATTACAAGATGTTAGATCATCAGACATACAAAGTAAGACGTCTCAAATATTACATATTCAGATGATCATGAAGCTAGTCAAACAAAATGCGAAGACTAGTAAGAATTAAGTCATACATGATCAATCCTAGGATTTGTCAATCATGTTACAGCTCTTGGGCAGACAAAAATTAAGTTGCAACACGAGCTAACACATGCTCGACGGCTAAACATCTCAAAAGAATAATTTACAGTAGAGTGGGAGAGCAAAATAAGAAACACACTCGTTGCCTCGGTTACTTCTGGTGTTCACCATCTGGCTGGAAAGCAGTTAGATTCTCGAATGTCACTCCAAAATTTGGTCGTACAAAACCAGCTATGTCAGACCCCAGAAAGAGCAAGTACCACAAGGGAGGCTCCACTTATGAACTAAAACCAGCATAAAAGAATAATAGAACTGATACAAGGACATAATCATAAAAATATAAAGACAAGAGTTAAAAGAACATACGACCTTGCATCAAGAAGAACAAGAGGTGGAATATAATTTCCATGTTAATCATAAGACAATCATTCAGGCACGGCCAATCAAATCCTACGGCTAGCTATCATTAGCTAACTAGGATTATCACATGCCTAGTTACTAATAAGATGCAGTTGAGATATTCTCGCAGTTACAAGCATTATAGACTATCCAGACGAAAGTTACGAGAGTTATCAAGTTATGAGAGTTACAAGAGTTATCAGGATTACTGGTGTACATTAGCACTTATGATTCGAGAAGTGCAACACATGACAGTGTGCTGGAAATGTGTCCAACTCGACGGCAGGCTACAAGTCCACATGTGTGGCCGGGATAACGGGATCGCATGTAACTGAAAAATCTCTCTATATGAACTACTTGATTAATCTAGTCGTTTAACCTAGTTAGATTCATTATAAATTCCTGACCGTAGTAATCAGGATTCCATGTCCTAGACATGATGTAAGACGAGACAGGAGCTTGTACAGTCACTATCAGGAAAAATCAACCACTGTGTCAAGACAAGAGTTACCCTAGCAAGACAGGATTAGTTGTTGCAACAGCAATCAAGGTTATACATGTCATATCAAAATTACTTATCATATCAAGGATGCTTGTCAAGAGTGCGCCTCGACGGGCCACTATCAAGATTATCAAGACGGGATCATATTATCATGTACAAGTTCAAGTTCAAGTTCATCAAGTCGGGTCGTTGCAATTTAGGCCAAGTACATAAAAACATGCAAAGAAGATCAAGAACATCCATGGGTGATTGAAACTTGTCACACCCCAGAACCAGAATACTGGAAAGTAGGGGCGAAACAAAGCCAGCTACGTATATTAGAGTACGCCAGTACCCCAATATACGATCAAAGCTATCTAGAAGACAAGTGGAAAAACTTAGCATGCTACTGACGACTCCTATGGTCGAACAAATCCTATCTCAATCCAACAACAAGTATCAAGAGTATATCAAATATGAAAGTAAAGAGGCGTCCCAAAATACTATATCATACATGATCATGAAGCTAGTGAATACGAAATGCTACACTAGCAAAGTACCAATATACATGATCACTATATCAGTCTAGATCTAATATAATACATCATGTTGACCGAAGTCTGAGAATGTCTCAAAATAATAGGGCTAACACATGCCCTAGCTAACACCACCAAAATGAAATAAAACACGAGCGGTACAAAAAAAGGGAACCCACTCGCGAGGAGGAACAACCGCAGATATAAGCAGGCGGCGGGTCATCCAGAGAAAGGTAGGAAGAATCCTCGGGCTCCAGCGGTAAATCTGGCCAAACAAAACCAGTGGGGTCAGATCTTTTCCCTAGCAGAACTTAGCCTCTGGCCACTCACCGACACGAGAGCATATAAGGTAACACACAATCAAAAGTGCACGGCCAATCATTACCTAGGCTTGCTATCATTAACTAGCTAGGGTTATCACAATCCTAATTACTAGTATACAAGTTGAGGATTTTTGCAACTACCTGACTGCAGATACCCGGATGTCCATGGGCACGAGTAGTACATCTATTGCCCTACAAGACTGCTGGCAGATGAAACGTGTCTAGACTTGTAACATGAACAACCATATTATATACTTATAAAAGAAAACATATAACTGACTGTGCCGCAACCCGGCACGACGTGTGACTCGATCGTATATCAATACGCGCAAACTTGGTAGGTCATAGAGCCCTTGCCTAGCAGGGTTGAGCCATGCCTCATGGGGCCTTTGGAGCTCGGGGTTGGTAGTGCGAATTTCCTCCTACAATGATCTACTTGAATTTACTAGTCATTTACCTTATCATATTCATGTCAAGTTCTTAAGTCGTGGACACTCAAGAATTTCCTAAGATGACGTGTGCTATGTACGAGTAAATCATAAGTTATCACTTACGAACATTCCCGTACTAACATCACGTGATACACGGAACAATACTCACACTCGATTGTCCAGAGCCAAAATGCAATAGATTAACATTCAACAAGCTATATCAACGGTGTCAAGAAAGAACATGTACTCATATCTCGGGTCTAGAAATCAATAAGAAAATCAAGTCATGAGTGCGCTACTACGAGCCACTAAATCGAGCTAGGCATATATAGTAATCTGGAGTGCACCATAACATGCCACTATCTATAATCTAGACATAGAACAATACGTGAACATAAGCATGTACCATGTATATAGAGTGTACAATCATTCTTTAACTATCCAAGGTCATCTAATCATGTTAAGAGTCTATTACAATCGAGAAAATATCAAAAAAGGGGCAAAAACGGACAAAAACAGTCTAAAACGGTATAAAACGGCATACCGGCGGTATATTGCGGTATACCGACGGTATACCGGTCTAAAGACAGAAGGTTTCTGGTGCAAAAATTGGCATATCGGCGGTATACTACAGTATACCGACGGTATACCGTTTTTCCAAACAGCAACAAAATCCAGATTTTTTGCCAAAACTTGTTTCGGCCATAAAAACTTCATTTTAAATCGAAATTCGGACTTTCAAAAGCCAAAATTGCATAGAATTGAATTTCCAACAACATAGAAGTATTAGTTTTCACAAATTAAAGTATTTGATAGATCAAAACTTCAACATACTCGAAAATTATATCTAAAAACTCAGATCTACGCAATATTGTCGATCAAAACCAAAAGTGCTATATATTAAACATGTTAACTATTTAGAGGAGCATATTATAGAACAATAAAACTTTAATTTCTATGGAAAACAAAAATATAGCATGGTCATGTCACTTTTGAACAAGATGTACTTACCTAGGTTTTAGCAATCGAGCCTAATCTTCTACTCCACCACCAAGAGGGGTTCCGAAACCACACTCTAGGCCTCAAGGCCAAGCCTTCCTAAGCTTGAGGAAGAGAGAAGAGAGTGAAGAGGAAATGGAAAAGGAAAGAAAAGAGAGGAGAGAGAAACTCAATGAATATATATAGAAGGGGTAAATTAATCGTGACCGTTGGATCGTGATCCATGTCACATTCTAGATCAATCCTAGTCATTTGAAAGAAAACCAATTGTCCATTGGATAATAGAATGCATCTACACTATTCACGAAAATATCTATACACTATTCATCAAAATATCCAAAATACTATTCATGAAAATATCGAAAATACTATTCACGAAAAATATCTAAAATCGAAAATATCTAAAATGTGGAAAAAAATCTGTCCGGGCGGCATGCCGTCGGTATACTCCGGTATACCGTCGGTATGCCGGCCAAGGAGAAAATCTATATTTTGGGAAAAATTTAAAGCATTTCGAAAACCAAGGAAATACGAAATACAATACAAAATATGTATCCGTATATAAATACCGATACTGTGAGACGAGTCTCACAACTCTCCACAACTTAGAAAAATTTCGTCCTCAAAATTTCCTAAAGCCAGTCGAGCAAAAATACACATGCTAAAATAATGTATAAATCATAACTCATCGTAAGAAAATATCCCGTGTACAAGTGATATTTTGAGATACAGAATTTAAATAAATACAGAAAATAATAAATACATACATATATATAATACAAGAAAATGGGGCATATGGAATAATATACCCCTTAGTCAGTTGAGTAGGGATTCGTCCTCGCTTGCCTACAGCGACTCACAAAGTGGACAAGGGTCAAGTTTCGAAGTAAGTCGGTACCAACAACTCAGTCGAACACATGGCTCTAATCCAGGATGTACCTACGTAGTCGGGATACATGATAGATATCGTGTATCATGAGATATGGAGGCAGATGAGTAGTACAAGAAACTCGCATTCACTCGCCGAATATGTCAAGTCGACCATCGTATTTCGGGTATGAATGGAATACAAGGCCGTCAACGGAACCCAAGAGTAAGATAAACTGAAGGAATGCTCAAAATCTCACCTACAATCTGACCGCCCTCGGCCAACAGCTCCTGCAAGCTCATGTTGAAAGCCTGCCCACGCTTTACGGGTACTCGTACAGTCTGCTGCTGGCTCGGTCCTGCCCGCAGGGCTTGGGCATACTGCGCTGGACGCTGGTGCTGAAACTGCTGGGACTGCGTCGGAAGCGGGCGCTGAACATAGGTTCGAGCTGACTCTGCTGATGCCCTCTCGATCGCCAATGGCACTGGGGCAACTGATGAACCCTCTGGACGTAATAGTGGACAAGACCCAATCATATGGTCAGACGCACCACACCTGAGACACTGATGATTAGCCCTCCTACACTGGGCTCTGGTGTGCCCTGGCTTTCCACAATAATCACATCCTGGCTGACCTGACTGTCTGGACTGCTGTACTGATGCCACTGTCGGGGCTGATGATACTGTCTGACGAGGAGGTCGATGATCTGGAGTTCTGACCGCTGGAGCTGGGGCTGAGGACTGAATGGTAATGCCCCTCATAGTCGAGTGTGACCTCTTCTGACCTCCGGTCCTTTCTGCTATCCTCTGACTGATCATCTCCAAGGATCTGGCTGCTCTCAGTACTGTATCAAAGGTGTCGTAAAAATGGCCTACCATAAGCTATTGAAGCTCCAAGTGTAAGCCCTGCTCGAACCTCCGAGCTCTATCACCATCGGAAGCTACCATGTATGATGCAAATCGACTGAGCCTACTGAACTCTGCCGTATACTGATCTACGGTTCTCGTCTGCTGACGAAGGTTGATGAACTGTTGCTGAAGCTGGAACTTGGCTGAGGTGTGGAAGAACTTCTCCGGGAAGCGCTCCCGAAATGTCTCCCAACTAATAGGCCTAGGAAGACCCATCTCATGTGCTGCCCACCAGTCACGGGCAATGTCTGATAACTGCAGCTTCACCACTGCTACCTGATCCTCTGCTGGAGTCCTAGCTGCCTCCAAAATGGCCTCGGTGTCCTGAAGCCAAGAATCGGCTGATACAGCATCTTCGATGCCGAAGAACTGAGATGGACGCAGGCGACTAAAGTCGGATGCTGAGTTGTGACCACGACGTCCACTCGCCTCCAAAGCTACTGTAACGCCCTGGCAGAGGGTGTTGTTGGTATGGTCCTGGCTATGCTGCAACTGCTGGTACAACTGAACCACCTGCTGCTGGATCTGAAGCTGATTCTGATGTTGCTGTTGTTATGCCTCCATTATGCCCCACATCATCTCAAGTAGGGCACGCTGGTCTACCTGGGCTGGCTGTACTGAAGGTACTGACGGAGCTGGCTGAGCTGACTGAACAGAAACAGACTGAGCTGCCGACGGATGCTGAGATGGTGCTGGAGTCTGACTATGCGGAGGCGGGGTCTGATCATGACCTTCCATCTGAGCTGCCTGAGACGGCGGAGCAACTAAACCTTCGAAAGAAGAAGCAGGCGGTGTATCCCTGAAATATAGGGACACGAGATATCAATAATAGACAGGAATTGAACAAGGATATGTCAATCATGTTTACAGTTCAAGGAAAACGAGAATGTGATTAGCAAAGGGAGATCAAATGAAGACAAATATAGGATTGAGATTCTAACAAGATGAATCCCCCACAAGTCTGAAGACAGACCTGCATGGGCCACCAAAAAACCCTGTCACGCCCCAGAACCAGAATACTGGAAAGTAGGGGCGAAACAAAGCCAGCTACGTGTATTAGAGTACGCCAGTACCCCAATATACGATCAAAGCTGTCTAGAAGACAAGTGGGAAAAGTTAGCATGCCACTGACGACTCCTATAGTCGAACAAATCCTATCTCAATCCAACAACAACAAGTATCAAGAGTATATCAAATATGAAAGTAAAGAGGCGTCCCAAAATACTATATCATACATGATCATGAAGCTAGTGAATACAAAATGCTACACTAGCAAAGTACCAATATATATGATCACTTTATCAGTCTAGATCTAATATAATACATCATGTTGACCGAAGTCTGAAAAAGTCTCAAAATAATAGGGCTAACACATGCCCTAGCTAACACCACCAAAATAAAATGAAACACGAGCGGTACAAAAAAATGGAACCCACTCGCGAGGAGGAACAACCGCAGATCTAAGCAGGCGGCGGGTCATCCAGAGAAAGGTAGGGAGAATCCTCGGGCTCCAGCGGTAAATCTGGCCAAACAAAACCAGTGGGGTCAGGCCCCAAATAGTAAGTACCACAAGGAAGCTCGAGGTGCACGACAAAACCCAACAACAACACAATAACATAATGACAGAAGTAAATAAATGCGGATCGAGAATAGTGCGATACCAATGCACGTATCTCAAGAATATAAATGACTGAATGGAAATACTGAACAATATAGCTATGGAATAGAATAATCCGATGAGCAACAAAGGGTTTAGGAACTACTAGGAATCGGAGCTACAACCCTTAAACCAAACAAGGACCGGGGTTACAGATCTTTTTCCTAGCAGAACTTAGCCTCTGGCCACTCACCGACACAAGAGCATATAAGGTAACACACAATAAAAGTGCACGGCCAATCATTACCTACGGCTTGCTATCATTAACTAGCTAGGGTTATCACAATCCTAATTACTAGTATGCAAGTTGAGGATTTTCGTAACTACCTGACTGCAGATACCCGGATGTCCATGGGTACGAGTAGTACATCTATTGCCCAACAAGACTGCTGGCAGATGAAACGTGTCTAGACTTGTAACATGAACAACCATATTATATACTTGTAAAAGAAAATATATAACTGACTGTGCCGCAACCCGGCACGACATGTGACTCGATCGTATATCAATACGCGCAAACTTGGTAGGTCATGGAGCCCTTGCCTAGCAGGGTTGAGCCATGATTCATGGGGCCCTTGGAGCTCGGGATTGGTAGTGCGAATTTCCTCCTACAATGATCTACTTGAATTTACTAGTCATTTACCTTATCATATTCATGTCAAGTTCTCAAGTCGTGGACATTCAAGAATTTCCTAAGATGACGTGTGCTATGTACAAGTAAATCATAAGTTATCACTTACGAACATTCCCGTACTAACATCACGTGATACACGGAACAATACTCACACTCGATTGTCCAGTGCCAAGATGCAATAGATTAACATTCAACAAGCTATATCCACGGTGTCAAAAAAGAACATGTACTCATATCTCGGGTCTAGAAATCAATAAGAAAATCAAGTCATGAGTGCGCTACTACGACCCACTAAATCGAGCTAGGCATATATAGTAATCTGGAGTGCACCATAACAGGCCACTATCTATAATCTGGACATAGAACAATACGTGAACATAAGCATGTACCATGTATATAGAGTGTACAATCTTTCTTTAACTATCCAAGGTCATCTAATCATGTTAAGAGTCCATTACAATCGAGAAAATATCAAAAACGGACAAAAGGGGCAAAAACGGACAAAAACAGCCTAAAACGGCATAAAACGGCATACCGACGGTATACTGCGGTATACCGACGGTATACCGATCTAAAGACAGAAGGTTTCTGGTGCAAAAACCGGCATACCGACGGTATACTGCGGTATACCGACGGTATACCGTTTTTCCAAACAGCAACAAAATCCAGATTTTTTGCCAAAACTTGTTTCGGCCATAAAAACTTCATTTTAAATCGAAATTCGGACTTTCAAAAGCCAAAATTGCATAGAATTGAATTTCCAACAATATGGAAGTATTAGTTTTCAAAAATTAAAGCATTTGATAGATCAAAACTTCAAAATACTCGAAAATTATATCTAGAAACTCAGATCTACGCAATATTGTCGATCAAAACCAAAAGTGCTATATATTAAACATGTTAACAATTTAGAGGAGCATATTATAGAATAATAAAACTTTAATTTCTATGGAAAACAAAAATACAGCATAGTCATGTCACTTTTGAGCAAGATGTACTTGCCTAGGTTTTAGCAACCGAGCCTAATCTTCTACTCCACCACCAAGAGGAGTTTCGAAAACACACTCTAGGCCTCAAGGCCAAGCCTTTCTAAGCTTGAGGAAGGGAGAAGAGAGTGAAGAGAAAGTAGAGAATGAAAGAAAAGAGAGGAGAGATAAACTCAATGAATATATATAGAAGGGGTAAATTAATCGTGACCGTTGGATCGTGATCCATGTCACGTTCTAGATCAATCCTAGCCATTGAAAGAAAACCAATTGTCCATTGGATAATAGAATGCATCTATACTATTCACAAAAATATCTATATACTATTCATCAAAATCTCCAAAATACTATTCATAAAAATATCGGAAACACTATTCACGAAAAATATCTAAAATAAAAAATATCTAAAATATGGAAAAAAAAATCTGTCCGGACGGCATGCCGTCGGTATATTCCGGTACACCGTCGGTATGCTGGCCAAGAAGAAAATTTATATTTTGGGAAAAATTTAAAGCATTTCGAAAACCAAGGAAATACGAAGTACAATACAAAATATGTATCCGTATATAAATACCGATACTGTGAGACGAGTCTCACAAAACTATCAATCGCATATGAACTCCAGTTAAAGTAAGACATGAATACTTTTGAATCCAAGACAAAGATGTACAACTTTTATGTTTTGAGTTTTATAAGATTTTAGCTACAAAACAGCTTAAACTGGCAAAAACAGTCATTCGTGTGCGCGAAAATAACTGGCCACGATGCACGGGATACAGATGCACGGCACACGGGCGCACGGCGCAAAAAATGTGCAGTGCACGGGTGCACGGCGCACGAAAAGAGGATGAACGGCACGTGGGCGTGCGGCAGACGAAACGTGCAGGCACGTGACAAAAGAAATGCGTAGCGCGGGGGCGCTCGGGGCACGGATGCACAGCGCACGGATACACGGTACACGGGCATGTGGCAAACGAAATGCACAGCGTGCGGGTGCGCGACGTGTGGGGCGCGGATGCATGGTGCGCTGGCGCACGGCAAACGAAACGTGCAGCACGCTGGGCGCGGGCGCACAACAAACGAAACGCACGAGCATGTGGCACGCAAAACACGCGACGTGTGGGTGCACAACACGCAGCACATGGCACATGGCACGTGAAGCACGCGCGGCACTGTTCATCATCCCGACAGCACTACGGGGACCATGAACACAAGAACGACCATAATTTTCTCAAAATAAGTCGAAATCAAGTGATTCAAAAGCCAAATTTTGGTTGAATTGAATTTTCCACAACATGGAACCATTAGATTTTAGAAATACCAAGTTTTTAGATATCAAAACTAAAAAAATAAGAAAAACTTAAAACTTAGATCTACAAAAAATATATCCAACAAAACCAAAAATCTCTAGTTCTAAAGATGCTTAGAATCATGCAAGAAATAGAATAAAACAATAAAAAATAGAGATCCATCATGTTCTCCATGGAGCAAGTTGTACTTGCCTTGGGTTGGTGGGAAGAGTAATGAAGAAGAAGAAGAAGAAGAAGAGTTATTGAAGAAATAAATGAGAGGGGGAGAGAGGGAGAAGTTGGTTTATATACCTATACATCTTATCTCAAACCAACCCAACCCAAACCAAGCCAAGCCAGGTTAACATGCCTGATGAACCAAGGTGAACCAAACCAAGACTAGCCAAGAACAAACCAAGACTAAACCAAGCCAAGGCTAAGCAAGACAAGTCTAACTATGGGTCACCTGACAAATGTCAAAAATCCGTACACGTATACTGAAAATATATATAACAAAAAACAGAGTGACAACAACGGTCAGCCACCACCCATCGCCAATGTCACCGTCCTTCTCTCGGTTGACTGCCATGTTGGTCGCCCGCCACGCGAGCTTGGCACCGCAGAGCTGCGGCCACCGGCGCACGCACAAAGCGCCAACGCATGCCGCGGCAACAACGATGGTTGCCTACGCCACCGCGACGTCAACCCGACTGACCACCATGCACCTCGCGTTTCCCTGACCACCCTTGCACCTGCCCGGTGCCATCACAACGTGTCATCGTCCTTCACAACACATACCATAGGCAATTTGTGTGTTTGAAACTGAATCCTGTCGTAACGCTCGAGAATTTGAAGTCAGAAATTCGTTTCGTCGTAGCAGCTTTAGACATATTTTCTGGGCGATCCAATCGTTGGATATTCAAACCGTTTCTTCCATATCAATTTTGTTATATACCTCTTCACTCTCCTCCAGTTTCAATAGTTAATTCTTTCGTTTGATAAATCAAAAACTAGCCACCAAGCTGCGTGTTTAAATTATGTTTAATTTTGGCAGTTTCATGGAGCCAACTTCGCGAATTTGTTTCTACCTCGTCGAAGCTATGTTCGATGAACCACTAACTTTGTTACATAGCAAGCATAACCACCTTTATAAGATAGATATTTTATTTCATTATGATATCGTTTGGTTGATTGAATTCGACGTCGAAATTGGTCGTTCAAATTCGTAATTTTCAATATTTAAAATTTTAATTTTGACTCGGGACATCGGATTCCAAATCTGACACCACCATTAGACTCGTGGCGTCGTTCTGGACAAAATTGAATATAATTTGTCAAATTTGGATAACCTTTGTCTTGGCATAGTTTTTAGTACAAAACAGTTCCAACGACGGATACCGTTTTGACCCAAAATTACCATTTTGTCCATGTGTTCAGAGTTGGTCTTATGGGTAGCCTATCTTAGTTATGTTATTTTTCCAAGAATGATGGTGCTATCCATTTCAGCATCCGAAGATTTTTGCAAATATTTTAAATTGGCTGCTTCCGTTGGTTTGATGAGTTCGTCTGCGGAACATCGTCTAACCATTGCACAACCTTCAGGCAAGTGTACCTTGCCAAAGTTATAGTATACATTTATATTACAAATATTGTGTGTCACGCCCCGGTCCCATAGGACCGATCGTCCTCGCTAAGGCGTGATGTCGCACGAGCCTATGTTGCGCTCGTGCAAGGCGGGTTCTATAACGGCCGATTATAGGCTAAGCGATGGGGTCATTGCACAGAAGTCCCAAGCAGAAGCATTGAATAAACAAAGGCAACACAAGCATTCAAACAAAATTGCATCCTTTTATTGATAATGAATTGAGATTACAAGGCCGCAAGACCAATATTACAATCACTTAAGCTCACTTTTCTCTCTGATTTCAAGTTACTCAGCTCTCTCTCATCTCTCTATACATTTTGTCGAGCCAATGGATGCTTCAGATAGACGATGTCCATACATTATGTTCCGTATAAGTCCATACTTCATGCGGTCGTATGCCTCGAAATGCCAAGGAACTCCGAGCCTCGACGCATCCAAGCAAGCTTCGCGCCAACGAGCTTCTACTTGTGCCTGCACATGAAAACTGTGTGGGTGTCAGTACTCAACTATACTGGTGGAGTGAGCTCTTCGTCCACCCATACAAAACCAATACGTTTATTTACTTTGTGCAATATAATTCCTTTATGATTGTCTATCTATTCTTGTCTTAGGATCGATTTTAGGACAAAGACTCTTGGCCTATTTGTGTCTCTAGACTATTACCATGCGATTGTACCGATAACTTGCTTATCGTTGTGCCTCTAGACCTCGTGGTTGCAACATCAACGTACCGATTCATGCTTGCCTTTCGTGCCATACTTTGAGATGCAACATGTTTCGTGCCATCGACTTGGTCTATGCTTGTAATGCCCATAGTTCGCATTACGTACTTTAGAATACGTATACGTATTTACCTTGTATTGCATGATTCCTTGCTTGGCTTATCCTGGCATTTCATGGCTTGGTTTATTTTGGGTTGGTTCGGCTAGGCTTGGGTTGCCTTGGTTCATCATGAACCAAGGGGGAAAACCCCTACCTACCCCCACTCCTTTCCATTTATAGCCGCCCACTCTCTTTCTCTCTTCATTAATTCTTCATTTACTTCTTCTTCTCCACCATTTACTTCTTCACCTACCAGAAAGGAAGAGAGAGAGAGAGAGCTTAAGCAAGTGCAGCTTGCTTCATGGAGGAACCCAAATTTTATTGTTCCATTCTCTTTTTCACGAGATTCTAACACACTTTAGTATTTGGCATTTCTAATTTCCATGGCTCAATTTGTGTAGATATAAGTTTATTGTATTTTTGGATTTCTTTGGTTTTGATCTACTTAATATTATTATTTCCAAGTTTTGATGGTTCCATGTTGTAGAGAATTTTATTCTGTCCCATTTTGACCTATGGAAGTCTGAATTTCGACTTCGGATGAAGGATTTATGAAGCTTTGAAGCCATGGACTCCATGGTTCTTCTTCTTGGACAAGCAGAGAAGAAGAACAGATTTTGAGCCGCATGACAGTCCTCAGCCGCATGGAAGTGCTTGACCGCATGAAAGTTCATGCGGCAAGTCTCTTTCTGTCGTATGCGATTCTATACTTCCAGCCGCATAAGCTCACTTAAAACCCAGCCACATGAGACTCTTATTCTTCCAGCCGTATAAGGGCTCGGCAGGACCAGTCGCATGGCACTGTTCAACCGAGCCACATAAACTTGCATACTCGTTGCCGCATAAGACTCGCAAGCTCCGCAGCCACATAGGCTCATCATTCACGTAGCCGTATAACCCGCTTCCTTTTGAGCCGCATAGCACTGTGTCTTCCAGCCGCATGAAGTCAACTCCTTTCAGCCGCATAAAGCCCTACCCTATTCAACCGCATGTGACTTGTTCTCTTGGCCGCATAAGACCCACCCCCTGCTCTGCCGCATGAGCTTGCCTGCACCCAGCCGCATAAGCCCCTTCCTTCCGCAGCCGCATGTGCCTCTTCCTTTTGAGCCGCATGGCGCATTACCTTCCTGAGCCGCATACGCCTGTCCCCATCCAGCCACATGAGCGTGCGGTCTCCAGCCGCATAAGCACGCATGCCCACAGCCGCATGAATCCAATTAGCCGCATGGCTCCTTCCGCAGTCTTACTCTCTTTTATTATTATATTACTATTATTATTATTATTATTATTATTCAATTGAAATGTCTCATTTATGCTCATATCACGTAAATTCTGATACGATTCCAGGAACACGATAGTGGCCCGCCGTGGCGCACTCTTGACAAGTAAACTGACATAATATATTTCGACACGCTGTTATGACAGCTAGCTTGACATAACAAGTATGAATGACCTAGACACCGTGGACGATTTTGTTTGTACAAATAAACCAGTACTGTCTTGCATCATGTCTAGGATAGGGATCCCTGAGTACCACGGTCAAGGATACCTACAGTAATTGACTAAGGCTAATAAACTAGAATAATTCAGTAGACATGAAGAGATTCCCAGCTACAAGTAATCCCGTTATCTGGGCGCATTAAGTGGACTTGTAGCCTACCGACGAGTAGGGCACATTTCCAGCACACAGTCACGTGTTGTATTCTTCATAAACGGACATTCGACCTGGATAACCGGATAGTCTGCAGGGCTTGTGGCAGTTGGAATAATCTCATTGCATTTGCTAGTAACTAGGCCTGTGATAACCCTAGTTAGTTAAAGTATCAAGCCGTACTCTTGCTTGGCCGTGATTGATTGGATGAAGTTTATTCCAACTTAGTCTTATCCTGATCCTGTGCAAGACTGTGATAAGACATGATTATTGATGCTTGCCTTAACAATAATGATCGGGGGTCCAGTTCTGTTCAGGCGAAGGGTTACAACCCCGGTCCTTGTTTGGTTTAAGGGTTGTAACCTGGCTCCCGGAGCAGTTCTGTGTCCTCTCTTCGTTTATTGCCTTATTGTACCCCATGTCATGCTCGTCATGTTTTACCTTATTTCAACAGCATGATTATTTATACTGGCCTTAACAATAAAGATCAGGGATCCAGTTCTGTTCAGGCGAAGGGTTACAACCCCGGTCCTTGTTTGGTTTAAGGGTTGTAATCTGGCTCCCGGAGCAGTTCTGTGTCCTCTCTTCGATTATTGTCTTATTTCACCCTATGTCGAGCTCATAATGTTTTACTTACCAACAAGTAGTTGAGACGGGTTTCTATTCAGGCGAAGGATTCCAACCTCGGTCCTTGTTTGGTTTAAGGGTTGTGACCTGGCTACTTGAATGGTTTTCTCGTGCTCAGTTTACTGTTGTTATCTCTATTATTATCAGTTCTTAATTTATTATCTTTAATATTCTATTATGATATGCTGGTTTTAGTTCCTAAGTGAAGCCTCCTTTGTGGCACTTGCTCTTTCTGGGGTCTGACCTAGCTGGTTTTGTGTGGCCAGATATCGGAAAAACACCAGAGGATCCACCTGTCTTCCAGCCAGATGGTGACCACCAGGCGTAACCCTGGCAACGAATGGGTTTCTTTTTGTCCTCTTACTTCATTATAAAATTATTCTTTTAAGGCGTTTAGCCGGCGAGCACTTGTTAGCTCGGTTGCACCTTTATTTATTGTCTGCCTACGGGCTGTAACATGATTGACAGATCCTAGATTGATCATGTATGACTTAAACTCTTGCTAGTCTTGACATTTTGTACGACTAGCTTTATGATCATCCGAATATGTAATGTATGGAATGCCTTACTATTGTATATTTGGTGCTCTGACATCTTGTGACTATTATTTCTTGCTTGAGATTGAGACAATAGGCTTGTTCATGACCATAGGTGACTGATGGATTGTAGTTAAACCCTCATGTATCTAGAAAGCCGTGACCGTATATCAAGGTGGATTACACTTCAATATACGTAGCTGGCTATGTACGCCCCCGCTCTCCAGTATGAGGTATACAAACGTCATACGACGATCGTGGCTGTCAAGAGACAAGGGTGTCACGCCCTGCTCTCGTGGGGGCGATCGTCCTCGCTAAGGCGTGATGCCGCATGAGCCTAGATTGCGTTCGTGCAAGGCGGGTTCCATAAAAGCCGATTTCAGCGGCTGCGATGGGGTCGTCGCACAGAAGTCCCATGCAGAGACATTGAATAATAGCAGCGGAAATTAGAACAACACACAAGTTATTGCAAAACACTCTTTCATTGATATTGAAACAAAGATTACAATTCTCTCAAGCTCACTCAAACTCACATTACAAGTCACTCAGCTCTCTCTCATCTCTCAATTACAACTCTTGAGCCATCGGATGCTTCGGAAGGCGACGTCCATACATTATGTCCTGTATAAGTCTTGACTCCATGCGGCCATACGCTTCGAATCGCCAAGGAACTCCGTGCCTCGACGCATCCAAACGAGCTCTGCGCCACGAGCTTCTACATGTACCTGCACATGAAAACTATGTGGGTGTCCGTACTCAACTGTACTGGTGGAATGAGCTCCTCGCCCACCCATACAAAATCGACACGTTTGATTTACTTTGTGCAATATAGTCCCTTTTATGATTGTCTTTCTACTCTTGCCTTAGGATCAGTTTTTAGGACAGACGCCTTGGCCTATTTGGTATTTCTAGACCATCCCGTGCTTGCAACAACAACGTCGACTCAGCAACGTTAACCTATCAAGTCGTGCTTGCCTTTCGGCCAAAATCAGAGACGCAACTACGCGATAAGACTCCATTTCCGTGTGACCGTGCTATAAATCCTTGTTGAGGCCGTGCCTCGTAACTCAATGAGACTCAATCATATCGCCACCCTCGCGGCCCCTTTTTTCTACTAAATCACCAACTGACCCATCCAACTTGTGCACTAAGTGTCACTCGACCAACTTTGCCTTGCGATATTTCCTGACTTAAACTCAAGACAACTCAAAACCAACTTATGTAACTTATATGCCGACAACTTAAGACTCGACGCTATCTCTCGTGCCGAAGCACGTCGCCTATGTTGTAGCCATTCTTAGGCCCAAATACTTGTGTTCCAACCATACACATATTCAACTTAGACTAAATCCAAAGGCACACACGCGGATTGCCGCTCGTGCCGACCCATCTATATGAATTGGTCACTAACACAACAAGCTATCGTGGACTTATAGCCTTGTTATTCGAAGACCCTTTCATCGCAAGTAGCTAGCCCCGAAGAAAGTTCTCGAATAACCCAAGCGGTTCGTCCAGCTACGGCTATACCATATTTTCCTCCGGAACGATACGGTCCCTCGGCGCCCAGGGTTGCCGCTCGTAGAAACTTTTTCCTTGTCGACAAGTTGTCCAATGACCATGCAAGACTTGACACAAACTGACGTCTCACACAGTCATTCCTCTTCTAATGTTACCATCTCTTTCAAACCAATATCAAGACTTCTATCCTTGAGTTCCCTCGACGACCCATGGTCGCGAGCCTTCTCCCTTGATGCTCCTTGAGATCCCTCGACGACCCACGGCCGCGAGCCTTCTCCCTGTTGCTCCTTGAGATCCCTCGATGACCCACGGTCGTGAGCCTTCTCCCTGTTACCATATCATTTCATTCAACTCAATGCCTATTCGATAGTCCTTCCTCCAAAACTCATTAAATCAACCGTGGTTCATGCCTTAAACACTAAGTTCGTGTATCGTGCCTTAAGCCAATCGTGCTCTACGCGACACTCCTGCCCAAGTCGATGGGCCTTGAGACCGTAAGACTATGTGGTTATACCCAGCCATAGAAATTGTTGGACCGTGCTTGCTACCACTCCGATAGCCTAACATAACTTGCCTGACTTAAACGCATAACGACTCGACGAGCAAAGGCTGCATCAAGCCTCGAATTGCAGAAATGTGCCGCGCATGCGTTCGACTACTAAACGACCAAGTTATTTGGGTGCCTAGACTTATATCATAAGCCGTACAACGCAACTCAACTCATGGGGCAAGCCAAGGCTGTGCCAAGCCTTGGACGATAGGACCGTACATGCTTTATGAAGCATTTATGCGGGCGACGCCTATGACTTAGGCTACGTTCATAACCTTACCTACTCAACCAACTTTCCTTCTCCCAAGCCACGGGACGAAGGATCGAGTGTCATTTTCAAAGCACGCCGTGCACCAACTCTAAGCCGACCGTTGGACCTTTCCATATTCTAACTCAATTCGACCGGTCGGGATTATTTTCTTTAGCTATGTAGATTCGTTTCTTTTATTATCAAGCCTACTTGTGCAAGTTGAAAACATGCGATTTATTATGTGAAGTCTAAGATGAGGCAAGTTCACCGAAACTATCCCACCTGAGCGAGCGGTCGTCTCGACCGAGCGATGTCTTCGAGTAGCCGTTGCAAGGCTAAGTCCGAACGCCGTCGACGTTTCGATTCCTCCGATTGACTGAGCGGGATGGGGCACTACATCATACACCACTCAGAAAAAGTTTCGTCCTCGAAACCAACTGAGTACACTTATCGACTTATCACTTGAGTCAACATCCAACGTTTCTCGCACACATTTCTCCTATGCGTTCCCTCAATCCGAGCCACGCTCGTGCTATCCACAATCCTTTCTTCAAAACTCACGATCTCAAAATCCTTGACACTTTTCCGTTCCTCAAGTCTCGCTTGATTCAACGTATCACTTAGTTGGATCGTGCACACATTCCAGGCGTCCCCGAAATACATGCATTTCAACCAATCTTTGTGATAGTGAATCCAATTCCACCTATCGATTCCATCCACTCAATCCTGAAAATCAATCCTATCGATGCTAACTCTCGCAACATGGTCATCTCGCCTAGTCGCTAGGCAGTCTCTTTAGACTAAGTCAATTGTCAGTATTGAAATCACAGTTCCCAAACAACGATATCAACACTGACCCCATCCTAAGGTCAAACCAAGTTGATAGTACAGTGTTTTCTACCCAAGCTCGTATCACTCCGATTTCTAAACATCGAGCATCGATTCTCTATACACATTCCCACATTCGTCGCACGGGGTCTGAGTCAGCAAAGCCATCCTACGACAACTCACGTTCAACCAATTTTACGACGTATCAAAATCGCTCGTTCAACAAACCATCTTCGTATAGTCTATCTCTTCGAACACGTTCGACATAATCCGCCTATCAATCCTTCAAAATTCAAGCACGCTACGACACAATTCATCGCTAAACCATAATTTCACATTCCACATTTCCTAAGTCATCTATTCCACTTCACGTAATCGATCATGAGATCGTCTAGCTTAACAATATGTTGAGCCCCGATCTCACGCGAGTCAGATTATCCACGGTGGGCATGAATCACCATACACGCTCCTGCGGGATAATTATCCTCATCGGAACGTAACTCTTGTTTTGCGTCTAGATTAATTCATTCTCGATGTGCGGATTGGACCTAGTCAATCTTCAAGTCTATTCAATCATCAATCGCAAGTCCAAACATCCTCGAATTTTCCTTCGCATCAAACCAACAAGTCGAGACAATCAATGTTGCCGCGTCCTGATTTTTCGAGTTCAATCATTCCTGTGACATGAATCACCATGTCAGCGCTCACGCGGAACGATCGCCCCAAATCCGACGCAACGCATGTGCGAGGCTAGAGTTGCACTAGCTCAAGGCAAGGATGTCGACGCTGTGGTTATCCGCGTAACCCTCAAGACACATTTATTTTCATCCAACATTCATCTCAATCAAAATCCTAAGTATAACACCCAACCGAACAATAACACTTGCACGATCGTCATCCGCCGAGTCAGAGTACCCCCGAGTTATCGTATATCGATCTTTGATACGCCTCAATACCATCGACGATATGCTTAACCTGACGATCTTCCTTTGCAACCAATTTTGAATCGTAGGAATGATGCTATCATTAGACTGGATAATCTCCTCGACATTCAATCTAAGTTCGATCATTATCCCTCGAATCTTTTACAACATTAATTCGTTCAAATCCGAAATCACGTATCATTTTTTATCTATCTTAAGTCATCGACCAACGTATTTTCTACATTCGCATCTCCCTTTGCTAACTCAAATCATTGAGCAACATTCAATCCAATCCTTAGAGTCATTCGCGTAACTTCAAAATCAAACCATTCATGCACGCTATCTACCTGTCGTGCTAACTTTTCGTATACGATCTGTATCAATTTCCTCGATCAAGTTATCCATTCGCTACACCTTAACTTTTTCTTGATTCGATTTTACCTACTCAATCGTTTTTGCGTCTCATACTCGCGCAATCCTCAATCCCGTGCACGTTTCGTGCGTGTCATTTCTAATTCGTTTGAATCTACTCATCAAAATCTTCAAGACTACATCTTGTTCAATGACACTCAATCTAAGGCTTTGCATAACGTGATGCTTGCTGATAGACTCACACACCCCTCATCCTCAATCGATCGATCGACATTCCTGAGATTATCGCATACACCACTCAGGAATGAAGTCATTCAACAATCCTCAAAACTATCATTCAAATCAAAATCGACTTCTTCGAATCCCGTTCGAACCATTCCTCTAATTCCAAGCACGCTCATCTATATCGCATCGACGATATCGTCGCTCGATAGCACCCCTATCGATAGTTATCTCACTTTACTCAATCGAGTTCAACCCGTTTTATGCTCGTAACATTACGAATCCTGCACTCGACTTTTCTAAGGTCGACGCAACTTGGTGTATATGCCCAGCCCGACTTAGCCAACCGTGCTTACGCAAACCATCTTTTCGTTTTATCAAAAATTGTTCTCCTATGTTTTGCAAAATAGTTAGACTTATTATATGGACATCCCGTGTGACAATTGAGAAAGAGTGCACCAACGATATCAACTTTGCGGAAGCAATAATTCAGAGTTTTGCGGAAACAACGGAGTTAAAGAATTCAATCAATAGTCCAAGGATGTAAAGCCGTGCTCTGATACCATTATGTCACGTCCCGCTCCCGTAGGAGCGATCGTCCTCGCTAAGGCGTGATGCCGCACGAGCCTAGACTGCGCTCGTGCACGGCGAGTTCCATAACGGCCGATTTTAGCGGCTGCAACGGGGTCGTCGCACAGAAGTCCCATACAGAGACATTAAATAATAGCAGCAAAAATTGGAACAACACACAAGTTATTACAAAACACTCTTTCATTGATATTGAAACAAAGATTACAATTCTCTCAAGCTCACTCAAACTCACATTACAAGTCACTCAGCTCTCTCTCATCTCTCAATTACAACTCTTGAGCCAGCGGATGCTTCGGAAGGCGACGTCCATACATTATGTCTTGTATAAGTCTTGATTCTATGCGACCGCACACTTCAAATCTCCAAGGAACTCCGTGTCTCGACGCATCCAAGCGAGCTCTGCGCCACGAGCTTCTACCTGTGTATGCACATGAAAACTATGTGGGTGTCAGTACTCAACTGTACTGGTGGAATGAACTCCTCGTCCACCCATACAAAATCGACACGTTTGATTTACTTTGTACAATATAGTCCCTTTTATGATTGTCTTTCTACTCTTGCCTTAGGATCAGTTTTTAGGACAGACGCCTTGGCCTATTTGGTATTTCTAGACCATCCCGTGCTTGCAACAACAACGTTGACTCAACAACGTTAACCTATCAAGTCGTGCTTGCCTTTCGGCCAAAATCAGAGACGCAACTACGTGATAAGACTCCATTCCCGTGTGACTGTGCTATAAATCCTTGTTGAGGCCGTGCCTTGCAACTCAATGAGACTCAATCATATCGCCGCCTCGCGGCCCCTTTTTGCTACTAAATCACCAACTGACCCATCCAACTTGTGCACTAAGTGTCACTCGACCAACTTTGCCTTGCGGTATTTTCTGACTTAAACTCAAGACAACTCAAAACCAACTTATGCAACTTATATGCCGACAACTTAAGACTCGACGTCATCTCTCGTGCCGAAGCACGTCGCCTATGTTGTAGCCATTCTTAGGCCCAAACACTTGTGTTCCAACCATACACACATTCAACTTAGACTAAATCCAAAGGCACACACGCAGATTGTCGCTCGTGCCGACCTATCTATATGAATTGGTCACTAACACCATAAGCTATCGTGGACTTATAGCCTTGTTATTCGAAGACCCTTTCATCGCAAGTAGCTAGCCCCGAAGAAAGTTCCCGAATAACCCGAGCGGTTCGTCCAGCTACGGCTATACCGTGTTTCCCTCCGGAACGACGCGGTCCCTCGGCGCCCAGGGTTGCCGCTCGTAGAAACTTTTTCTTATCGCTAAGTTGTCCAATGACCATGCAAGACTCGACACAAACTGACATCTCACACAGTCATTCTTCTTTCAATGTTACCATCTCTTTTAAACCAATATCAAGACTTCTATCCTTGAGATCCCTCGACGACCCATGGTCGCGAGCCTTCTCCCTTGATGCTCCTTGAGATCCCTCGACGACCCACGGCCGCGAGCCTTCTCCCTGTTGCTCCTTGAGATCCCTCGACGACCCATGGCCGCGAGCCTTCTCCCTGTTACCATATTATTTCATTCAATTCAATGCCTATTCGATAGTCCTTCCCCCAAAACTCATTAAATCAACCGTGGTTCATGCCTTAAACACTAAGTCCGTGCATCGTACCTTAAGCCAATCGTGCTCTACGCGACACTCCTGTCCAAGTCGACGGGCCTTGAGACCGTAAGACTATGTGGTTATACCCAACCGTAGAACTCGTAGGACCGTGCTTGCTACCACTCCGATAGCCTAACATAACTTGCCTGACTTAAACGTATAACGACTCGACGAGCAAAGGCTGCGTCAAGCCTCGCATTGCGGAAACGTGCCGCGCATGCGTTCGACTTCTGAACGACCTAGTCATTTGGGTGCCTAGACTTATATCATAAGTCGTGCAACGCAACTCAACTCATGGGGAAAGCCAAGGCTGTGCCAAGCCTTGGACGATAGGACCGTGCATGCTTTATGAAGCATTTACGCCGACGACGCCTATGACTTAGGCTACGTTCATAACTTTGCCTACTCAACCAACTTTCCTTCTCCCAAGCCACGGGACGAAGGATCGAGTGTCATTTTCAAAGCACGCCGTGCACCAACTCTAAGCCGACCGTTGGACCTTTCCATATTCTAACTCAATTCGACTCGTCGAAATTATTCCCTTTAGCTATGTAAATTCGTCTCTTTTATTATCAAGCCTACTTGTGCAAGTTGAAAACATGCGATTTATTATGTGAAGGCTAAGATAAGGCAAGTTCACCGAAACTACCCCACCTGAGCGAGCGGTCGCCTCGACCGAGCGATGTCTTCGAGTAGCCGTTGCAAGGCTAAGTCCGAACGCCGTCGGCGTTTCGATTCCTCTGATTGACTGAGCGGGACGGGACACTACAATGGGGATGCAAGGTGCGCAGACCAAAAGGTGTGCGAGATGCAAGGTGTGCGGACCAAAAGGTACACGAGGTACAAGGTGCATGGACCAAAAGGTGTACGAGGTGCACGGACCAAAAGGTACACGAGGTACAAGGTGCGCGGACCAAAAGTACGCGAGATGCAAGGTGCACGGACCAAAAGGTACACGAGGTACAAGGTGCACAGACCAAAATGTGCGTAAGGTACAAGGTACGAAGACCAAAAAGTGAACGAGGTGCAAGGTATGCAGACCAAAAGGTGCACGAGGTGCGCAGGCCAAAAGGTGCGCCAGGTGCAAGGTTCACGGACCAAAAGGTGCGCGAGGTGTCGACCCTACCAGCAAGCTTTTGGCCATGGAGTTTTAGAAACTTTCAATGTCCGTAACTTGGACTATAGGACTTAGAATTGGGCAAAATAAAGGTCTAAACTGAATGAAATTGAATTCTCTACAACATGGAACAAGTTGTTTTCAAAAATAAGCAAGTTTGATAGATCAAAACCACAAAAACCCATAAAACCCTAATTTTTAAAACATAGATTTACTCAAAAATAGCCATAAAAAACTCCAAGAACTAAACTTGTAGAGAATGAAGAGATAAACTGTCACGCCCCGCTCCCGTAGGAGCGATCGTTCTCGCTAAGGCGTGATGCCGCACGAGCCTAGATTGTGCTCGTGTAAGGCGGGTTCCATAACGGTCGATTTCAGCGGCTGCGACGGGGTCGTCGTACAGAAGTCCCATGCAGAGACATTGAATAATAGCAGCGAAAATTAGGACAAAACACAAGTTATTCAAAGGAAGCTCTTTATTGATATTGAAACAAAGGTTACAATGGGGCGCAAGGCCAAGATTACAAGTCTCTCAAGCTCACTCATCTCACATTACAAGTCACTCAACTCTCTCTCATCTCACAATACAAGTCTTGTACCAGCTGTCACGACCCGCACCCGCTTTTTCGGATACGAGACGTGTCCAAGCCAGCCTACGCCGCAGAGTCGACGGTAGAACACTGTCAAGCCAGCAAGAAATAAATGCTCAAAATATCACTTTTGCTGCTCATTCACATTTCTAAATTTATTACAATAGTTACAACATTTATAATTGAAGAAAATACAAGATTTTATAATTAATAAAATATTACAACTGCTATCTATTTTTAGGTCGACCTCAGCATACCCAAGCCTTTCCAGTGCTAAGAGTGATCGCGGCTAAACCTGAAAAATGTTGGTTTCCAGTCAGGAATGGAAAAAGTACACAAACCGACGGTAATGCAAAAATACAATAGAATTAACAAGACATGAAAATAACATATGAGAGATAAAAACTGGTAGATAACTGATGACATAGCACGATAGAGAAGAAAACAAGAAAAAACTAATAAAAGACATCTATCTAGGTGGTGTGAAATATCTGTTTCGACATATGAACGGCTAGGGGTAAATCCGGCACCTGCACGTGTCGTGTACAGGTGCTATTGTTCACAAATAGATATCATGGGATAGTTCTGGATAGTCCACATGTCTACTAAGATATTTCCCCTCCCGACTACTCCGTGTGACGAGCGTGTCAACAAACAGCAAGATATATATATAGACATGAAATGAAAACACTACTATGAATCGGAAAGCAATCAGAAAGTGCACTTGCCTGAGGTCCTTAGTTGGAGAAACCAGTAATACTATACCACTCAATGAGCCACAATCAGTCAACACATATAGAAGTCTCCGGATGCTGAAATAAACAGTACTAACATTCTCAGAATAGTCAAATTAGCTAGGATCGCCTGTCCTTAAGTCCAATTCTGGACACAGGGGCAAAACG
The DNA here is from genome assembly GCA_029216955.1 of Iris pallida. Taxonomy (NCBI): domain Eukaryota; kingdom Viridiplantae; phylum Streptophyta; class Magnoliopsida; order Asparagales; family Iridaceae; genus Iris; species Iris pallida. The sequence continues at coordinate 30,964,618 of JANAVB010040218.1, read as the reverse complement.
GTAATTTTGAGCAAAACGATGTCCGCCGTTGGACCCGCTTTGCACCGAAAAGCATGCCAGAGTCATCGGTCTCTAAAGTCGTCAAACTACATGTCTATGGATCCAATTTTTCGATACGAACCCAACCGTATGTCCAAAGTTGGATTTCGGCGGGCCGTGCACAAAATCGTCCGTTGAGCGGGATCGTGGGGCCTGCAAAACGACGTACGATTCAACTGTCTCAGAATTGGACCAACTTGGCATACAGGACCAGAAAAATGATACGGTCCTGCTGGCGTAAGTTTCGTCTCGATCTGACGAGCGTGCACGAAGTAATTGGGAAACTTGCATCGAGGTCGATACGGTGAATTTTGACGGATACGTATCAAATTCGTCGCGCACACGCGACCAATTTAAATTCCGCCAAAGCCCACACGACCACGAAGCCGTTACGCAGCTTTTGATGCTTTCGGTTCGCGACTACGTCGCCCGGAATGGCGGGACGCACGTCGTATCGAGAGATTTTCAAAGTTTTGAAAACTATTTTTCCCGATTTTTAGCAATGAATAATTTCTTGTACAATAACACAAAAATAATTCTATCAGTGGCATTTCGATCCTGTATATGTTGTCTATGAATCTCTTCAAACAGAATCTCGTAATTGTGCATGGGTTGGAAGAAAACTGTCCGTGAAGTAGGGTCGTTGGACTGTTTCTTCTGTCCCGTTTGGGACAGATTTTCGTCAAGTTGGCATCGATTTTTAACTCGATTCCGTTTTGATTTAACCGAAACTATCATATCGAAATAAAGGGGTATAGGTTAGGTTTGAACCTGCGAAATTGGTTCGATAAATCGTCGAACGGTCGTCGGGGAATCCCTGCACGAAGTGGCTTCGTGGGACCGCTGTCACTGTTGCGGCTATGGTTGTAAACCGCGCCTGGCCGTCTCCGGCGCACGGCGGTGGCGTGCGGCGCCATGGCGGCGCGGCGCCATGGCGGCGCGGCGAGAGGTCCACGGGGTCGCCCCTCGACTGGAGGTGGGGTGGCGGAGTAGGGTTTTCCTTTTTCTTCGAGCGTATTAAACGCCTGTGGTTCACAGGATCGGGTTGGAGCTTTGGGTGTTCGGCCCATTATGTAGGCTGCTGATTCAAAGTTGTTGTGGGAAAGAATTAAGGGGAGGCTCGGCCTGGATCTTGCTGGTTTGGGGGTGGCTCCAGCCCAGGTGGGCTGGGCTGGGATTTCCTCCATGTATATTCCCTTTTCTCATTCTTTTTATATATATACATTTCTTTTTCTATTTCTATTTTATAACTCTATATATATATATATATATTTTTTTATAACTCTATATATATATATATATATATATATATATATATATATATATATATATATATATATATATATATATATATATATATATGTGTGTGTGTGTGTACGCATACACACCTATATGTATAATATATCTACATATATGTATAATATATATATATATACATGCAATTACACACATATATATTTATAACTATATATATACACTCTACCATATATATATCTAGAAATTATATATATCTATATATCTAATAATATATATCCATACGTATATACGCATATTTATATATGCACATATACATACGAATATTTATATATATACATATACATATATATATATATTATATATATATATATATATATATATATATATATATATATATATATATATATATATATATATATATACGCACAGATAACCAATAATAGTAAAATAGTATTATTTCTTAATAACCTCATTAATATTGAAATAATAATAATAATAACAATAATAATAATAACAATAACAATAATAATAATAATAATAATAATAATAATAATAATAATAATAATAATAATAATAATAATAATAACGAAATTCGATAAACCGAATAAAGGCGTATATACCAATATGTACAGTCTAAAGTCTCCAAAATATACGAGGGCCTATTTTGTACAAAAAGTCACTGAATAATACTAATAGTAATATTTTTAATATATAAATTACGAAAACTTAGGAAATATTCATTAAACCATTAAAACGAAATGCAATACCCTCATACCAAATTCCATTGACACAAACGTCATTGGACGTGCCGCATGACTACATGGGCTTGGTCCGGTCCGGGTCCAGTCCGGACCAGTCTGGTACAACCGGATCACTTAAACGTCACATAATATTAATAATAAATAAATAAACTATTTATAATGGTCATGTCACAACTTGGCCTGATCTTTCTAGTTAGGGCATCACTATGGCTCGGTCTTCCTTGGCATGACTAATACACTAGTCAAGGCACGTCACTGCACTATCCGTGCCATGATTCCTAATCGTCTGGTACTTCAAAACTCCATCATGGCTAAAGTCATCCACCGTAATAATTAACTAAATAATTAAAAATAAAAACTACCATTTTAAATTAAATAAATAATAAAAAAATATTTCAACAATTTTCGGGAAGGGAGGCTACAAATCTACCCACTTAAAAATAATTTCGTCCTCAAAATTCAAATTCATAACTATTTCTTAAAATTCAAAGTCTAGTATTCCCTTAATCTCCTCAAATTTAATTTTCTCAAAAATATTTATGGCCTTCTCTAGTCATTTGATATTTACGAAATCTCGAGGACTTCTACCCACCTTAGGTCACACTACTCTCTTGAAACACGGGTCACTAAAATCTTATAATCTTCTAACTAGTGGCTAATAATTCTACCAAAATATCCAGGACATATGGTATCTATAATCTCTCATATCTACAAACAATAATTTATTCAATAATCAAACAATATTACAATAACTTAAGAATTTTTGATGAATTCTAGACAGCACGATTATTCGTCACCCCAAAATAGGAAGGGACGAGAATCAAGAGTACAGGAAGGCAAGGGAGGATAATCGAGATTGATTTCAAATAGTTCAGTTCTATAGTCCAAATATGGTGGTATGCATGGATGAGTGTTATTGGGTCTTAATGGGTTCCTTAATTGGACATCAATTGTTGGTTATATGAACCTTGGATTTAAATCTATATGGACTGGACAAGACCCCATTGGTAAAACCATTTCTACTAGGTTAGGGTATTCTAGAATAGGTTTCTATTCAAGGGGTTGAGCTAGTTGTCCGTTAGGTTGGTTAGCTAGGTTCATAAAGCCCAAAATATGCCTCCCGTGACCTTTGTGTTTAAGCAGCACATGAGGCCTCAATTGGGTGGCACTCTAGTGGCATATGCGTAGTGGGCTTCGAGTAGATCACAACCATATATTGGGTCGAATGTACTGAGTTAAGGTTGAGGCTCTAGTAAAAGTCAGAAGGTATACCGGTGTTGTGGTAAGGGTTATAGCTAGTCCTTTTGTCCTGAAAGTCGTACCACAAGAATAGAGTACAAGGGGACGGGTTTGAGTGGGACATGATATACCTAGGTGAAGGTGGACTCGTCTAGATCTTGCATATAAAGTTTGTTGGAAGATAACAGCTGGTCTCGTGCTTCGAATATTAATGATGCGGTCGGGGCACAAAATAATCTAAATGAAAAAGTGGGAGTCTATGGGGCACTACTTATCATCCTAATAGGAATTGTTCTAATCAATCGGTAATCCTCGTATGTCCTAAAATTTTAGAAGGCTTACAGTCTACCCACCTTAGAGGCTAGGATATGGTGGCAAGGTTCCTGTCACTGGGCTGGCCGATGGTAGCTACACTTGCCTATACAACTATCATAGCCATGGGAATACTCTGTATCTATCTATCAATTACGAGCTTTCGTCTTTCCAATCAGCGAAAGACAAAACAATAAAGAGTTCAAGAGAAGTCGCTGAATACAATTACGTGATTCAAAGGCGAATATATAATTCAAGAGGAATTGTCAAGCAATCGCGGATGAGATCCTGGATTGTAGGATCGTTGAGCACCTCTAGAGGGGGGGGTGAATAGAGTGCGTGTGTGCAGCGGAAATATAATCACCAATTAAAAAATTAAACTATGGCAGATATGTAAAAGACAGTAAATAAAGATAGAAGAATCAAACTCAGTGACACAGCGATGTATACTGGTATCCCTCTGAGAGGACTAATCCAGTCTCGAGTACTCTTGCTCGATGTTAATCCACTATGGCACAAGCTTTAACTGAGAGCTTGCAATCTCTTACAACACCGTGCTTGGTGACAAGCGCACGACCGGCTTCACAACACCGTGCTTGGTGGCGAGCGCACGACCAGCTCTCCAACAGAAAAGTTGTTGAAACTTGAACGACCTCTTACAACTCTTGAGTAACCAAAAGACTCTAAATCAACTCTGATAGTACTGGCTTTTGGCTAAGAGATGTGTAGGTGAGATTTGAAAATCTTAGATCGTTTAGAAAACACTGAAATAGTAGAGAAGAGAAGATGAAGAATGAATTGATGATTTGAAACGAAAAGTTCTTCTCTATTTATAGGTGTTTTCACCAACCGAACTCGGGCAGAACTCGGACAGAGTTCGGGTGCAAATATCTCGCAAAGAGACGTTGCTCGCAGATTTGGAGGCAACTGAAGTTTGAATACAAACTGACCGAACTCGGTCAGAGTTCGGACCGAACTCGGGCCGAACTCGGCTTGGAGTTCTGTCAGGAGATATTTAAAAATCTTTTGTAAAAACAGTTTTCAAACATGTTTTTGGTTATTTGTAAAATTATTTGAAAAGAATATTTTCGAAATATGTTTTTGAAATATTTGTAACCGAAAATACGAAAGGGTAAAAATAGGTTTCTAGAAAGGAGGACAATTTTAACCCTAAGCCAGTATTACCATAATTGATTTTACAAAGTAATTTCTAGACTCAATAAAATGTAAAATACAGAATAAAAGTAGAAAAGAGTCTTCAGAAGATTTTGATGACTTTGACGCTTTGATTTATGCAGTACATCGTCCGTTGAATATGATTTCATGCATCCTGAAATAGTTAGCAGCATTTTCTATATTTTGTGTATTGACTAAAGTATATGTTGATTATCGAAATCGGGTGTACCGTGGAATGGGCCAACAATCTCCCCCATTTTGATAATTGACAAACTTGAGTCTATACCAAAATATATTTATATCAAATAGAACAAAATATCAAAAATACCTGAAAATCGAGATGTTTTTGTTTTGGATATATCTTGCGTTTGGTATATACTCTTTTTCTTCCCCTTTGTCAAGTAGTAAAATGAATAGGCTCCCCCGTAAATCATGAAGCCAACAATAGAATAGACAAGACAAAGTGAAGTAAAAAGAAGTAATCACAGCATAGACAACTGGAATAAAATGAACTATGTCATAATAAACTGAAATATCATAGAGGTTCCACTAATAATCCAAAAAGTACAACTGATAAAGTCTAACTGAAACAGTTTAGACATGAAATAAAATAAAACTACTACATAAACTGCATCAACTAATCGAAACTAAATCCACTATCCCAGGGCTGAATCCACATCACATCGCTGGGTCGTCCGCACTGGGAGGATCATGAGGGAAATAAGCAGTGGTCGGGTCGAAATACTGAAAAGTGACCTCATCAGTAAAACGAGGACCAGGAAAAGCCGAAAAAGTGGAAGTAAGGATGAATTATAAAGGTGCTAGGGCCGGCTGTTCGGTTCTGGAACCATCACAGCGCCGACCGAACTCGGTCCGAATTCGGTCCGAACTCGGTCAGAGTTCGGGCCGAGTTTGGCCACTTGCATTCCCGAGACAGTCAAAGCAGTCAGGTAAATAAAGACTGTAATAAATAACAGTTGACTGGTTTATTAAATAACTGCTTTTATTTTCGGGTTAACTATAGGGGTTGTCCCAGCTAACGGTGGTTCATCGGGGAACTCTTAAGTACCGCTTCGCTTCGACCGTAGCCGTGGTGACAGACATACCCTTTGTAAGTTTGTCCCCAAAAATAATTTTCATTAAATAATAAATTGTCAAGTCATAAATGCAGTTTTAATTACCATATGTTTTAAGAATCCGAGAATTCAAGAATGCCGAGCTCACGCCTCAAGATGTTAAAACGGTCTTCAGCCAATAGTTTAGTGAAAATATCAGCTAGTTGATGTTCAGTATCAATAAATTCTAAGCAAATATCCCCGTGTTGTTGATGATCACATAAAAAAATGATGTCTAACTTCTATGTGCTTTGTGCGTGAATGACAGATAGGGTTCTTAGTCAAATTAATTGCACTAGTGTTATCACAATAAATAGGAACATTTGTATAGTGCAGATTGTAGTCCTCTAAGGTTTGCTTCATCCACAAAATTTGAGCACAACAGCGTCCTGCGGCGATATACTCAGCCTCAGTTGTTGATAATGCTACTGAATTTTGTTTCTTGCTAAACCAAGAGACTAAGGCCTTTCCTAAGAAATGACATGTGCCACTGGTACTTTTACGGTCCACTTTGCATCCAGCAAAATCCGCATCCGAGTAACCTATAAGGTCAAAGGATTTGGTTTTGGGATACCATAAGCCAACTGTAGAAGTTCCTTTAAGGTATCGAAAGATACGCTTAACGGCACTAAGATGTGATTCCTTAGGGTTTGCCTGATATCGTGCACATATGCAAACACTAAACATAATATCAGGGCGACTAGCAGTTAAATATAATAAACTACCAATCATACCTCGATACTTACGCTGATCAACAGGTTTGCCACTTTCATCAGCATCAAGCTTTGTAGATGTAGCCATAGGAGTCCCAATTGGCTTTACATTCTCGAAGTCGTACTTCTTCAGTATGTCCTTCGTGTACTTGGCTTGGTTGATGAATGTTCCGTTTGAGTGTTGTTTGATTTGCAATCCTAGGAGGAAGTTCAGCTCTCCCATCATGCTCATCTCAAATTCACTCTGCATACACTTGGCAAATTCTTGACAGAGTTGTTCATTAGTAGAACCAAAGATAATGTCATCTACATAAATTTGCACTAGAAGTATATCATTATTCATGAATTTAATAAAAAGAGTAGTATCAATCTTGCCCTTTGAAAATCTATTATCAAGTAAGAAGGCGCTTAGGCGTTCATACCAAGCACGAGGTGCTTGTTTGAGTCCATAAAGTGCTTTCTTAAGCTTGAAGACGTGATCAGGTTTTTGAAAATCTTCAAAACCAGGGGGTTGTTTCACAAAAACCTCTTCTTTCAAATAACCATTTAAAAATGCGCTTTTTACGTCCATTTGAAAAAGTTTGAAATCATTAAAATAAGCAAAAGCGCAAAACATGCGGATGGCTTCTAGTCTAGCAACAGGAGCATAGGTCTCATCATAATCAATTCCTTCTTTTTGATTATAACCTTGTGCAACTAGACGTGCTTTGTTGCGTAGAACTTGTCCATCTTCACTAAGTTTATTTCGGAACACCCATTTGGTACCAATTATCGATTGACCAATAGGTTTAGGAACGAGTTCCCAAACTTGGTTTCTCTCAAATTGATTAAGTTCCTCTTGCATGGCAGAAATCCAAAATTCATCAGAAAAAGCCTCATCAACATTCTTAGGTTCTATTTGTGAAATAAATGCTACATTAGCTGCTACTTCAGAATCTCTAAGAGATGAACGAGTACTTACACCTTTGGATACATCACCTATTATGAGAGTTTCTGGATGATCTGGTTTGAATCTCAATGATTCGAATCTTTGGGCCATACCTTTCACAAGGCTCTTCTCAGTTCCTGCATCTTCGGAACTTTTATCAGTTCTTGCCTCTTGGGTAGGATCTTTCTCAGAACTCTTCTTTGTCTTTGTAGGTGCATCTTCATCATCACTGTCGCTAGATCTATGACTATTCAACTCATCAAAGGTAACATTAATACTTTCTTCAACAATCAAAGATCTTTTATTAAAAATTCTATATCCCTTACTCTTAGCAGCATATCCAAGAAATATCCCGTCATCTGCTTTGGAGTCGAACTTACCCAAGTTATCCTTGGTGTTCAGGATGAAACAGCGACAACCAAAAACTTTAAAATAAGAAATGTTTGGAATTCTTCCAAACCAAAGCTCATATGGTGTTTTCTTCGAATTGGTCGAATTAACACCCTATTTAAAATATGACAGGCTGTACTAACAGTTTCTGCCCAAAAATATTTAGGAAGATTATGCTGATTAAGCATGACTCTAGCCATTTCGCTTAGAGTACGGTTCTTCCGCTCCACAACACCATTCTGTTGGGGAGTTCTAGGGCAAGAAAATTCGTGGTAATATCCACTATCATCACAAAACTTTTTGAAATCAGAATTTTCGAATTCGCCACCATGATCACTTCGGATACGAGTAATCATGAAGCCTTTTTCGTTTTGTACCTTTTTACAAAATATCTGAAATTCAAAAATAGTATCACTTTTGTTTGATAAAAAGTAAACCCATGTAAAACGAGAGAAATCATCAACAATGACAAAAGCATAGAGTTTACCGCCAAGACTAGCGACTCTACTTGGACCAAATAAATCCATATGAATCAACTGCAAAGGTCTCGAAGTACTTACAGCGTTGATGGATTTAAAAGAAGACCTATGTGCTTTGTTCTTTTCACAGTCAGCACATACCATGTCTCTCTTGAATGGAATTTCTGGGAGTCCTTTTACCAACTTCTTTGTGTTCAGACGTGAGATAGTATCCATGTTTGCATGTCCTAGTCTCATGTGCCATAGCCAGCTTTCATCTTGATTGGCTACTAGGCACCTTCCTGCATTATTAGTATTCTCCAAAAAGAAAACATAAATATTGTCTTCTCTAATCCCTTTATATACGGGATCACCAGATGACATATCATATATGGTACATTTATCTTTCACAAAATTGATACCATAACCATTATCTGCCAAATGACTTATGCTCAATAGGTTATGTTTCAATTTAGTTACTAGACAAACATCCTTTATTATTGGGTAAGGAGAAATACCTACAGTACCATTACCTATAATATCACCTCTCAAGTTATTTTCGAAGGAGACGTATCCTTCTTTCTTCATCGATAGCGTAGCGAATAAAGATGCATCACCAGTCATGTGTCGCGAACATCCGCTATCGAGGATCCATTTGCTTCTAGCATGAGAGGGTTGAGGGTCCACCTACAAAACAAGTAGATGAATCCTTTGGTACCCATTTTCTGAAGGGTCCATGCTGATTAGCTTTAGATCTCCAGACTAAAGTATGGTTATTAACAAGCTTTCTTACAAGACAATATTGTGATATGTGTCCGTGTGTACCACAATATGTGCAAGTCAGTTTAGAACCAGATGTGGTTGAAACTGTGTTCACATGCTTGTTTGGTTTCTTGGAGAACCTATCAGTGAAAGCATGATGATACTCGTGTTTCTTCTGTGCTTTCTTGTTTTTAGTCCTCTTAGGTGTATGCTTTGCATTAGGACTAAAATTAGGCTGTGTCACAGGCATTTCCTGTTTGCCTAACTTGATTTCTAACTTTTTAGAAATCGCAATAGACTCTTCATATTTAGCAGTCATAACTGAGAGTCTCTGTTCTGTTACTAAGTGCATCCTCTTCTCTGTGTCATACAGTTTTTGTATCTTACCATAATCTCTTTCTTTCTTTTGAATAGTGAGGATAGCCTCATGATAGTCTACCTTGAGTTTGGCTATCTCTTCCGTGTTACCGGTAGTAGACGTCTTTTTAATATCTTGAATAAGATTGGACAGTCTAGCTAACTCGGTTGTGTATGCCTTAATCTCTTTTCGAGATTGCTTATACTTGTCAAGCACATTTTTGTGTTCTTCAAGTAAATCGCTAAAGGCATTTTCTAACTCATCGAAAGTAAAGTCATCATATAGAGGGTTTGAAGATACCTTATCAAATGCCATAAGACAGACATTTGCATTGCCGCAGGGTCTATCCTCTTCTTCAGAATCACTGGCGTCGCTTTCATGCCAGATACTTGTGTTGGCATACTTTCGACCAGTTGTAGCTTTTCTGCTTGATCTTGATCTGTCATATGGACTGCTCTTCTTGGTAGCTGGACAGTCCTTCTTCATGTGCCCTGACTTCTTACATCCAAAGCATATGGTTTTATCTTCATTGCTTTCTTGGACGTCTTTCTTCTTTCTGCTTGTAAACTTTAGATACTTTCTGAAGTTCTTCACAAGTAGGGCTTGTTCATCACCACTTGATGATTCTTCATCAGAATCGTTGTATGTAGCTTTTCTTGCTTGAGCTTTGAAGGCAATTGTTTTCTCCTTTGGTGTTGCTTCTTCAAAGTCTTGCAAGTCGAGTTCATGGGTCATGAGCTTGCCCATCAAGGTTTCCAATGACATTGTGGTGAGGTCGTTTCCTTCAATAATTGCTGTGGCCTTTGGATTCCAATTCTTTGTTAGAGCCCGCAGCACCTTTCTAATCTTCTTGTGATTGCTGTAATCTTTACCAAGAGATTGCAGAGGATTAGTTATATCAAGGAAACGAGTAAACATCTGTGTAATTGACTCACCGGGTTTCATCTTAAAAGATTCATATTCCTGAGCCAGTCTACTAATTTTAGATTCTTTCACTTGGGAAGTCCCTTCATGGGTTACCTCAAGGAGTTTCCAAATTTCGTGAGACGTCTTGCAGGTTGAAACTCTGTTGAACTCGGTTTTGTCAATTGCACAGAATAGTGCATTGATGGCTCGAGCATCAAGACTAGCCTTTGCTTTTTCAGCATCGGTGTACTTGTCATGCGGCTTTTCCATAAGAATACCTTCAACCACTGTAGGTGGTGGTTTCTTATACCCATCAATGACTATTGACCAAAGATCAAAATCTAGAGACTTAAGAAAGAAAGTCATACGTGTTTTCCAGTAAGTGTAATTTGTTCCATCAAATAGGGGAGGTCTATTTGTGGATTGTCCTTCACCGTTGAATATAGATTTCACGGCTGCCATATATATACTCTCTAGGGTATGTTATATAAGAATATAACCTGCTCTGATACCAATTGTAGGATCGTTGAGCACCTCTAGAGGGGGGGTGAATAGAGTGCGTGTGTGCAGCGAAAATATAATCACCAATTAAAAAATTAAACTATGGCAGATATGTAAGAGACAGTAAATAAAGATAGGAGAATCAAACTCAGTGACACAGCGATGTATACTGGTATCCCTCTGAGAGGACTAATCCAGTCTCGAGTACTCTTGCTCGATGTTAATCCACTATGGCACAAGCTTTAACTGAGAGCTTGCAATCTCTTACAACACCGTGCTTGGTGACAAGCGCACGACCGGCTTCACAACACCGTGCTTGGTGGTGAGCGCACGACCAGCTCCACAACAAAAAAGTTGTTGAAACTTGAACGACCTCTTACAACTCTTGAGTAACCAAAATACTCTAAATCAACTCTGATAGTACTGGCTTTTGGCTAAGAGATGTGTAGGTAAGATTTGAAAATCTTAGATCGTTTAGAAAACACTGAAATAGTAGAGAAGAGAAGATGAAGAATGAATTGATGATTTGAAACGAAAAGTTCTTCTCTATTTATAGGTGTTTTCACCAACCGAACTCGGGCAGAACTCGGACAGAGTTCGGGTGCAAATATCTCGCAAAGAGATGTTGCTCGCAGATTTGGAGGCAACTGAAGTTTGAATACAAACTGACCGAACTCGGTCAGAGTTCGGACCGAACTCGGCTTGGAGTTCTGTCAGGAGATATTTAAAAATCTTTTGTAAAAACAGTTTTCAAACATGTTTTTGGTTATTTGTAAAATCATTTGAAAAGAATATTTTCGAAATATGTTTTTGAAATATTTGTAACCGAAAATACGAAAGGGTAAAAATAGGTTTCTAGAAAGGAGGACAATTTTAACCCTAAGCCAGTATTACCATAATTGATTTTACAAAGTAATTCCTAGACTCAATAAAATGTAAAATACAGAATAAAAGTAGAAAAGAGTCTTCAGAAGATTTTGATGACTTTGACGCTTTGATTTATGCAGTACATCGTCCGTTGAATATGATTTCATGCATCCTGAAATAGTTAGCAGCATTTTCCATATTTTGTGTATTGACTAAAGTATATGTTGATTATCGAAATCGGGTGTACCGTGGAATGGGCCAACATGGATATCTCTATATCTCAGTCCACGTAGGGTAATTAAATAAAGAGCGAACCAAATGCATCATGGTTGATCAGACCGTAATACAATGATTCTGATTAGACAATATGTTAGCGGACGTCCCCAATAAACATATGTCTCGAATCAAGCTCGATAAAAGAGTAAGCTTGCAAAACTAGGCTGTAATAGCAGCATTGGTCAAGATAGTCAAAATAGAAATATGCGAGATTTTTGGAAAGGAGGCACAATAGTTCGAGTTTTGAGAAAATCAATCCTTACCTGGTGTTATTGTTTATACAGTCTTCCTACTATCTTCCTATCAATAAGGCCTTGGTTGACTAATGAGTTATGGAACTCTAAATTCTATATTCTAGGTAACTTATTAGTGTCAGTCAATTACCTCGTCAATAGATCACAATGACCATATAATGCGGGGTTGGAAGACATGCCACAGAACTTCCACTAGTATTGGCTTTAGGTCTTATGGGACATACAGGGCATTTTCTATCCTCTATAGTATCCTAAACTGTCAATCACGCCTGAAATCATTTTACCAAGAATTATGACTCGCCCGTATACTCAGGCTGCGGTAAACTCTTGGTCCCGTGATTCAGCGGCGACATGCTATCAGGTACTCCACCTTATACTGACACAAGGGGATCTAAGATCTATGAGGTCAACTACGACATAGTTTTAGCAATGTTCTATAACCTATGATCCTCAAAATGGTTTCATTTCTATGGGTTGTGCCTCGCCAGTGCGCTGCTGGCTGCAATGAACCCACACTATCCACTCTCAACAATTGGCGACAGTGCGCTGCTGTCTAGTCATCGCTGTCATTTAATTACTCTAACTATATTCCTAAGGACTTCAAGGAGTTGCTAGAGTTTCAAGCTAGTGGATTATGATAGAGCTTAAACATCTACCTATGAGTCTCAATCCTTAAATTAAAAAGGTTGACTGGGGAGAAAATAACTGAAGACAGAAAAAATAAGAACCTCCTAACATTTATCTCATCTATATTTCAAATGACTGAGAAAAACACTTTAAATCAATCTACCTCAAGATTCACAAACGAATAACGGAATCATGAATTATGATTCAAGTCTTTACAACAAAATAGAATTTAAATAGACAGTTCTAATTTATGATATGATGTTTATATCTAAATAGAGCAAAAGATAAATCGAACAATTTATTATGATTAAAGCCTTAATTATAGATAAGCCTAACTTACCAGTGAATAGTAGATCCACATTGAATCATAATGTCATACCAAAAGTATCAGTGTATGTTATAGAGACCTGGCAAGCATTCTAAATAGCATGGCCTATCTAACAACCTTAACTACCCAACGGTCAATTTGAACTAGGGACTCCTAGTCCTAGTTATTCTCCTAATTTATTTAATCCTAATTATGAATGAGCATTTCCTGGACGCAGGCTCGCAATAGTACGACTAACGTACCATCACGAGTTCACAATCTTTTGCAAAATCTGACCTGCATGGACCACCACAAAAACTTGTCACGACCCGCACCCGCTTTTTCGGATACGAGACGTGTCCAAGCCAGCCTACGCCGCAGAGTCGGCGGTAGAACGCTGTCAAGTCCGCAAGAAATAAATGCTCAAAATATCACTTTTGCTGCTCATTAACATTTCTAAATTTATTACAACAGTTACAACATTTATAATTGAAGAAAATACAAGATTTTATAATTAATAAAATATTACAACTGCTATCTATTTCTAGGTCGACCTCAGCATACCCAAGCCTTCCCAGTGCTAAGAGTGATCGCGGCTAAACCTGAAAAATATTGGTTTTCAGTCAGGAATGGAACAAGTACACAAACCAACGGCAATGCGAAAACACAATAGAATTAACAAGACATGAAAATAACATATGAGAGATAAAAACTGGTAGATAACTGATGACATAGCACGATAGAGAAGAAAACAAGGAAAAACTAATAAAAGACATCTATCTAGGTGGTATAGAATATCTGTTTCGACATGTGAACGGCTAGGGGTAAATTCGGCACCTGTACGTGTCGTGTACGGGTGCTATTGTTCACGAATAGACATCATGGGATAGTTCTGGGTAGTCCACATGTCTACTAAGATATTTCTCCTCCCGACTACTCCGTGTGACGAGCGTGTCAACAAGCAGCAAGATATATGTATAGACATGAAATGAAAACACTACTATGAATCGAAAAGCAATCAGAAAGTGCACTTGCCTGAGGTCCTTAGCTGGAGAAACCAGTAATACTATACCACTCAATGAGCCACAATCAGTCAACACATGTAGAAGTCTCCGGATGCTGAAATAAACAGTACTAACGTTCTCAGAATAGTCAAATTAGCTAGGATCGCCTGTCCTTAAGTCCAATTCTGGATACAGGGGCAAAACGGTAATTTCGAGCAAAACGATGTCCGCCGTTGGACCCGCTTTGCACCGAAAAGCATGCCAGAGTCAACGGTCTCTAAAGTCATCAAACTATATGTCTACGGATCCTGTTTTTCGATACGAATCCAACCATATGTCCAAAGTTGGATTTCGGCGGGCCGTGCACAAAATCGCCCGTTGAGTGGGACCGTGGGGCCCGCAAAACGACGTACGATTCAACTGTCTCAGAATTGGACCAAACTTGGCATACATGACCAAAAAAATGATACGGTCCTGCTGGCACAAGTTTCGTCTCGATCTGACGAGCGTGCACGAAGTAATTGAGAAACTTGCATCGAGGCCGATACGGTGAATTTCGACGGATACGCATCAAATTCGTCGCGCACACGCGACAAATTTGAATTCCGCCAATGCCCACACGACCACGAAGCCGTTACACAGCTTTCGATGCTTTCGGTTCGCGACCACGTTGCCCGGAATGGCGGGACGCACGTCGTATCGAGAGATTTTAAAAGTTTTGAAAACTGTTTTTCCCGATTTTTAGCAATGAATAATTTCTTGTACAATAACATAAAAATAATTCTATCAGTGGCGTTTCGATCTTGTATATGTTGTCTATGAATCTCTTCAAACAGAATCTCGTAATTGTGCATGGATTGGAAGAAAACTGTCCGTGAAGTAGGGTCGTTGGACTATTTCTTCTGTCCCGTTTGGGACAGATTTTCGTCAAGTTGGCATCGATTTTTAACTCGATTCCGTTTTGATTTAATCGAAACTATCATATCGAAATAAAGGGGTATAGGTTAGGTTCGAACCTGCAAAATTGGTTCGACAAATCGTCGAACGGTCGTCGGGGAATCCCTGCGCGAAGTGGCTTCGCGGGACCGCTGTCACTGTTGCGGCTATGGTTGTAAACCGCGCCTGGCTGTCTCCGACGCACGGCGGTGGCACGCGGCACCATGGCGGCACGACGAGAGGTCCACGGGGTCGCCCCTCGACTGGAGGTGGGGTGGCGGAGTAGGGTTTTCCTTTTTCTTCGAGCGTATTAAACGCCTGTGGTTCACAGGGTCGGGTTGGAGCTTTGGGTGTTCGGCCCTTTATGTGGGCTGCTGATTCAAAGTTGTTGTGGGAAAGAATTAAGGGGAGGCTCGGCCTGGATCTTGCTGGTTTGGGGGTGGCTCCAGCCCAGGTGGGCTGGGCTGGGATTTCCTCCATGTATATTCCCTTTTCTCATTCTTTTTATATATATACATTTCTTTTTCTATTTCTATTTTATAACTCTCTCTCTCTCTCTCTATATATATATATATATTTTTTTTTTCTATATATATATATATATATATATATATATATATATATATATATATATATATATATATATATATATATATATATATATTGTGTGTGTACCCATACACACCTACATATATGTATAATATATCTATATATACATGAAATTACACACATATATATTTATAACTATATATATACACTCTACCATATATATATATCTAGAAATTATATATATCTATATATCTAATAATATATATATCCATACGTATATACGCATATTTATATATGCACATATACATACGAATATTTATAAATATACATATACATATATTATATATATATATATATATATATATATATATATATATATATATATATATATATATATATATATATATATATATATATATATATATATATATATATATATATATATACACACAGATAACCAATAATAGTAAAATAGTATTATTTCTTAATAATCTCATTAATATTGAAATAATAATAATAATAACAATAATAATAATAATAATAATAATAATAATAACAACAATAATAATAATAATAATAATAATAATAATAATAATAATAATAATAACGAAATTCGATAAACCGAATAAAAGGCGTATATACCAATATGTACAGTCTAAAGTCTCCAAAATATATGAGGGCCTATTTTGTACAAAAAGTCACTGAATAATACTAATAGTAATATTTTTAATATTTAAATTACGAAAACTTAGGAAATATTCATTAAACCATTAAAACGAAATGCAATACCCTCATACCAAATTCCATTGACACGAACGTCATTGGACGTGCCGCATTACTACATGGGCTTGGTCCGGTCCGGGTCCAGTGCGGACCAGTCTGGTACAACCGGATCACTTAAACGTCACATAATATTAATAATAAATAAATAAACTATTTATAATGGTCATGTCACAAATTGGCCTAATTTTCCTAGTTATGACATCACTATGGTTCGGTCTTCCTTGGCATGACTAATACACTAGTCAAGGCACGTCACTGCACTATCCGTGCCATAATTCCTAATCGTCTGGTACTTCAAAACTCCATCATGGCTAAAGTCATCCACCGTAATAATTAACTAAATAATTAAAAATAAAAACTACCATTTTAAATTAAATAAATAATAAAAAAATATTTCAATAATTTTCGGGAAGGGAGGCTACACCAGCGGAAGCTTCGGAAGGCGACGTCCATATATTATGTCATGTATAAGTCTTTACTCCTTGCGGTCGCGCGCTTCGAATCGCCAAGGAACTCCGTGCCTCGACGGATCCAAGCGAGCTCCGTGCCACGAGCTTCTACCTGTGCCTGCACATGGAAACTATGTGGGTGTCAGTACTCAACTGTACTGGTGGAATGAGCTCCTCGCCGACCCATACAAAACCAATACGTTTGATTTACTTTATGCAACATAGTCCCTTCTTATCAATTGCCTTTCTATTCTTGCCTTAAGATAAGTTTTATGACCGACGCCTTACCTATTTTGTGTCTTTAGACCATTCTGTGCTTGCAACATTCAACGTTAACCTATAAAGTCGTGTTCGCCTTACGGCCATAATCAGAGACGCAACTACGCGATGAGGCTCCATTTTCGTGTGACCGTGCTTCAAATCCTTGCTGAGGCCGTGCCTCGCAACTCAAATGAGAATCAATCATATCGTCGCCTCGCGGCCCTTGCCGCCTCGCGGCCCTTTTGCTACTTTGATCACCAACTGACCCAATCAAGACTTGAGGGCTAAGTGTCACTCGACCGACTTTGCCTTGCGGTATTTCCTGACTTAAACTCAAGACAACTCAATTCCAACTTATGCAAACTTATATGCAGACAACTTAAGACTCGACGCCATATCTCGTGCCGAAGCACGTCGTCTATGTTGTAGCCATTCTTAGGCCCAAACACTTGTGTTCCAACCATACACACATTCAACTAGACTAAATCCAAAGGCACACACGCGGATTTTCGCTCGTGCCGACCTATCTATATAAATTGGTCACTAACACCACAAGCTATCGTGGACTTATAGCCTTGTTATTCGAAGACCCTTTCATCGCAAGTAGCTAGCCCCGAAGAAAGTTCCCGAATAACCCGAGCGGTTCGTCCAGCTACGGCTATACCGTGTTTCCCTCCGGAACGATGCGTTCCCTCAGCGCCCAGGTTTGCCGCTCGTGAAAACTTTTCCTTGTCGACTAGTTGTCCAATGACCATGCAAGACTCGACACAAACTGACGTCTCACACAGTCATTTCTCTTCCAATGTTACCATCTCTTTCAAACCAATATCAAGACTTCTATCCTTAAGATCCTTCGACGACCCACGGTCGCGAGCCTTCTCCCTTGATGCTCCTTGAGATCCCTCGACGACCCACGGCTGCGAGCCTTCTCCCTGTTACCATATCATTTCATTCAACTCAATGCCTATTCGATAGTCCTTCCTCCAAAACTTATTAAATCAACCGCGGTTCATGCCTTAAATACTAAGTCCGTGCATCGTGCCTTAAGCCAATCGTGCTCTACGTGACACTCCTGCCCAAGTCGACGGGCCTTGAGACCGTAAGACTATGTGGTTATACCCAACCGTAGAACTCGTAGGACCGTGCTTGCTACCACTCTGATAGCCTAACACAACTTGCCTGACTTAAACGCACAACGACTCGACGAGCAAAGGCTACGTAAAGCCTTGCATTGCAGAAACGTGCCGCGCATGCGTTCGACTTCTGAACGACCAAGTCATTTGGGCGCCTAGACTTACGCCAGCAGCCGTGTGATGCAACTTAACTCATAGGACGGGTCAAGGCTTTGCCAAGCCTTGGACGATGGGACCGTACATGCTTTATGAAGAATTCATGCGGGCGACGCCTATGACTTAGGCTACGATTCATGACTTCGCCTACTCAACCAACTTTCCTTCTCCCAAGCCACGGGACGAAGGGTCGAGTGTCATTTTCAAAGCACGTCATGCACCAACTCTAAGCCGACCGTTGGACCTTTCCATATTCTAACTCAATTCGACCCGTCGGAATTAATTCCTTTAGCTATGTGAATTCGTCTCTTTTATTATCAAGCCTACTTGTGCAAGTTGAAAACATACGATTTATTATGTGAAGGCTAAGATGAGGCAAGTTCACCGAAACTAACCCACCTGAGCGAGCGATCGCCTCGACCGAGCGATGTCTTCAAGTAGCCGTTGCAAGGCTAAGTCCGAACGCCGTCGGCGTTTCGATTCCTCCGATTGACTGAGCGGGACGGGGTACTACATGAACAATCTAGACTAATAATATCAAAAAAATATCAAGAAATAAAAAATACAAGTGGTCTCTCATTTGTACAAGATGTACTTGCCTAAAAGTTGCTTTGAGGAAGAAAATAAAAAGTTATGAGGAGAGAGAGGGGAAGAGAATATATATAGTAGGCTTGGGTTAACTCATAAAAACTCTATTCTTAACATGACCTAACCATATGACTAATGACATGTTAAATGCTACATGATACAACTAATTAAATTAATTAAATAAATAAAATTCTAACCACAATACGGTCCAAAAATCTTATCATTGAAGCAATAAGCCACGCCTACAACCAGACAAGAATAAAGGGTGGCACACTAATCCGCGATGAGATATTGTCCCATGCCATGGCCAGTTATAAATACATGATACATGCAATCAAGATACATGTGCCAGATACCATATACAAAAAAAAAATTTATGTATTCCGAGAATGGAAAGTGACAATATCAGCATATAGATATCGGGCATCGAAATAGACATGGCTATTATTTATTCATGTTTCATTGACACGATATACCAATGACACTGACATGATTATGATACGGAGTCAAATGTGAGATATTTGTGGTTTGAACTATGTGATAGGATACATAATTTATTACTTGCACTTATTTACTTGACTTGACATAACTTGACTGGATATATCTAGAACATGGGGGTGGAGAGAACATTACCGTAATATCAGGCTACATTAACACGTTTGACCTCATCTATATAGTCGAGACTTGGTTGTTTTCTTACTCGTTTGCCACTATATTTGTCGCAGAGCTTTGGTGTTATCTTGATATGCTTGCACAAGGTACCACGACACGATGCCTTGGGTGTTTGTCTGTTGAGGTTCTTGCAAGCCTTAGTGGTTGAAGCCTGATATTCAGAAAGTGTTCTCACGTGCATATCACTTAGTCGGTTATTGTAGTTACCCTTCAGTACTTGTACTTTATTTACTGTTTCTTTGACATGTTATTCTGTATCTTGTCACAGCCCTCTAAGGACCTGGTGATCTCTCTAGGTAGTCGATTATGCAGAGATAGTTTGCTGATCATGGTGGTGTTGTTATTTTCAATTCAGGTATTTACCATAAATTTATATTTTATCCATTACTTGCATTCTGCTCCTTAGCCTAGTTTTATAGGCCTATATTGTTCTTCGGGTCTATTTAAATCTATATGTTATTGGGATGCAGACCATAACACACATTGTTTATTCTTGATATTACTTGTTATATGGATTGAGATAGATATATGATAGGTGATTTGATAGATATGTTTTAGATACCAAGATAGGTTGTACGTTATCTAGCTGGGCTGGTGTCCACTACTTACATAGTTGACATGTATATGTACTCCTAGTCATACATATTTTGGGACTGGGCGTCACAGATTATATGAGATCTCTTCTGGAGATTTATCTATTCGGGAGATATTTCAAATCTCTTTAGGTGATATTTCAAATCTCTTCAAGAGAACTATCATATTTTCTATCTCTTTAGAAGATTATCTTATCAAGAGATCTTCTCTTCGGGAGGTACTTTCAATCACTTTAGTAGATTATCTCTTTAAGAGTTTTTCCCTTCGGGAAGTACTTTCAATCTCTTTACGAGATATTGTCATGTACATAGATGGCGTTTTGACGAATCCGTTCAGGAATTTCTTCATAAATATGATTATACATTTATAATTATTATTATATCTTTTTCTAGACATATACTCAATGAGCCTATCATATTCTTTTGGATAGTTTTAGTTCATATATGGCTCATTTACAAATCATTCGGGGATATCATGGTAATTTTAAATCCTTCAAGGATATACCTGGAAATTTTAAATCCTTCAGAGATTTCATATATATCTTATCGTCTAGGTTATCATGATCGAAGAATATATTTTTTTCATATTCTATTCATGATAATTTCGAGAATCCTTAAGCTAACATTGCTCAGTACATTTGGATTTCTCTTTTTATACAAACTCTCATTCAGAACATATCAGGTTTATTCCTTTTGGGTATTGTACTATAAGATCAAACACTCCACGTTATGCGAGAGGTATCATATTTATCATTTTCAATATTTAAGGATTATTCATGGTTTACTGTTTATCCTTTATTTTTATCACCCATTTTTATTCTTATTTGATTATGCCATCTATGACATTTCTTGATTCTAAATTTCTCTTGAATAAGTGTAAAATATAGATTTTTTGGGTACTGATGCCTCTTTCTTAGCCTTTTCTGGAATGTGAGATATCTCCTCGACCAGAATGATATACTTTTGAGAATTGGATCTTTGGTTCATGACATCTTTCGGATCGTTATGAACTTTCTCAATAGGAGATGCTTCTTCAGGAGTTGGTTCTTCGAAAGCATTTAGGGTGTGTTATATTACTCAGTATTTTCTTCTGGAGAGGTGAATCTTTAGAACCTTTACATATTACTCATTCGTAATATAGAACTTACTCATTTGTTGTATTTATTTGGTTCTTTCGTTACTTACTTTTATTAGAAGATACATTCATAGTTGGCGTAGCAATATTATTAAAGTCATCAAGTAAGCATCTAGAATTCATTTGTAATGAAATACAAGAGATAATTTCTCCTAATTTAATCAATATTAGATAAAGTGGAAGTATGTCATGATACGTTTTTTCTGGAACGATGCTTTATGGCGTTCTCCTAGAACGATGATAAAATTTTTCTAGAACGATAATTCATGACATTCTTCTGGAACAAGGCATTTATTTTCTTAATATCTCCTCCTAACAGCGAGAATTATGTCATATTAACGTGACATATCACAAAAAATATCTCATATCTAGAAGATTGAATAACCAAATGAGATAAACATTTTCAACGTTATAATTCACAAAACATAGATGTCAGTATTATAGTTTTAAATAATAACAAAATAAGCTATCTAAAAGATGTAATTCGAGACTATGCTACTAGTTATTCATATACAATCTTCAGGATTGATGTCTTAAAAACAAATATATCCTTGAGATCAAGGGTGTATGCTGCAATTTGGTGAGAGATGATCGCACAAATTAGTTTTAATAATGGACCATTAGGATTAAGCTTCTAGCTTAACGTAGTATGTGACTTGACTACCCCAATGTAGTAAAGTATATATCTAATGGCAAGTTAAAAAATATCTACAGAACGAACTTCTGGTTCTTCCCTATGCTAGAAGTTATGCAAATATATTCTTTATTATCTTCACTCATGATTTCAATATGATATATGTTTTCCTAATGTCCTTAAAACTCAATAATTTTTTTTCTGGAATTATGACAGTACAAATTTCCATTGGGTAAAATTAAGTGTGCTCTACCGGAGGCTTAAATAATGAGTATGACCAGCTATCATAGATACTACTTTCATACTAGTGTTCTTGTTGGAGGAAAAGATTATATTCTTAAGGATGGTGTTGGTAGTAGCACTATCAGTCATGCATAAGATGTCTCTATCTAGTTTTTTTCGTGGATTCCAGTTTCTAGATATGACAATATCTTATCAATAGTTGCAAATATATATACTATTAATCAATACTAATAATAATTCTAAACATAGAACTTCAGGTATGTAATAGTTGGTAGAACAATAATGCATCCATAGTATTCCTACGGATAGAACAATCCTATGACACCAACTTTATAACTTCATAGTTTAGAATATATACAACTACATTATTGAAATACCAACATTCACGTTAGTATTTTCACTTTTAGCCTTTCGGGGACCAGCGACCCGCTGCGACCTGCAAAAATTTAGTTCACGGGCAACTGGTTTCTTCCAGACATGCAGCACAACACCTGTCATGCATGCACCCATTTGGGTGGTCTAAAACATATGCACATTTGTACTTTGCAATCTAGACATAATGCTCCCAAATATTAAAAGCTAAGGAGTTGTACTTCACCACAAGAATATTTCACTCTCTCAAGGGGAACACTAGAATACTGACTTCTTGTACTCCTAGTGATGCTTCAACTTTTGTTAGGTTCACACAAATGGTTGGGATGGAAGTTTGGACGGTCCAAAAAAAACCAAGTAAATAAATTTACTTTGGAAACTACAATTATGTTATCTACAGAGCCAATTACTGTAGATGTGCTCATGAAATCTAATGTTGCTCAACATATGTTCCTTGCAGAAAATGGAAAATGCAACTCAATGTTATGTAATTACTATATGACAGATTCTTCATGTCCAGCCATGCAACACAAGTTGTATACATTATACTAAAAAAACATAATGCTATATTTAAACAAAAGAACATGCGAATATGCATTATTATAAGAAAAATCGGCCATGACAAGAAACATGTATCCAGAAATTTAAAAAGATTTTATCAAAAAGAAAAATATTCCGATAAGCATCAATCAACTGAATCTTATCAGAATCTATACATTATTCGAGAATGCATGTACATAAATTCAAATGTATATTGACATTATTATTTAAATTATTTGACATTTGTTATATATAAGCTAACTATCATGTATGCAAAGCAGAGACGAGGCCATTATTCAATTTGACATTTGTTAAGTCATACTAACTATAACATGTATAAAAAACTCATCGCAAGTCACTGCTGGCAATGATACTTAAATATCCAATTTGATTACCTTCTATATTGATATGTAAATTTCATATTAGAAGCAATGCACATTTCATAATCTACAAACCAAGAACAAATAGCAAATACCATATTGAAAGATATCAAGGGGGTCAACTTCTAGAGGTGAACTCGTAGTTTTTGAGGAATCTAGTAGGACTCAAACAACTTTCCTAAGCACAAATTACTCGGGAAATTATATCGCATTGATCTTATTAAATATTCAAAACTCAATCACATGTTTTGTTAGATGAAGGTAGTTATGATGTGCATGTGCATTTTACATGAGATAATGATAGTGTTGGCATATTGATTTTGATTGAAATTGACTGCACCTACGTGTCTTAGTTCATCTTACATTTGCAAAATCAAAATGATCTGATAAAGCGCAAATATCTATCCTTCTCTCATGATGCAATTATAAAGACTGGTGACTCAAAGACTTGAGAGAAATAAACTGGTGAGATAAAATTACAAATACTCAAAGACATGAGAGATGAAACTACAAAGACTAAGTGACTCAAAGACCAACACGCTGATGGTATAGTCCCTTTTAGAGTCTGTAAAAATGTCTAGGAATATGTGAATCACTTACAAATGGCTGGAAAATAATTAAAGTTTAGTTAAATATTTTCAAAACCTATTTTTACTATCCGACCGGAATACCGACGGTACACTAGTTCGTGTCGTCGGTATACTGGTTTATATGAGTAAAACGCTCTCTGTCGATCGCACCAGCATACCGTCGGTACACTAGTTAATGCCGTCGGTATATTGGCTTATATAAGCAAAAATCTCTCTGTCAATCGTGTCGACATACCATCGGTACACTAGTTTTTACCGCCAGTATAATGGTTTATATATGCAAGATGCTATCCGTCAATCGCACCAGCATGCCGACGGTATACTGGTTCATATCGTTGGTATACCATTTTATATATACTGAGTGTTCTTTGTCGATCGCACCAGCATGCCAATGGTATACTGGTTCATATCATCAGTATACTAATTATAAAATATTTTTTTTTTTCAAAATTTTAACAGTTGGATTGAAAGCATTTAATGTTCCAACGGACAGATTTGTAGCCATAACTGTTGCATGAACACTATATTGGGGTATAACCTTAGCTGATAGCTTTAAGCATTAAATGTTTAGTCTTTATGGTTTTTGTATTTAAAGGGTTTGATCGTCCTCATTCAAAGCTAACTCTTTAAGCCTTAAATTTTTTTCAACCACCAAAGAGCTCCTCTCATTAACTCTACTATATTTTCTACTTGCCATCCATTGAAGTGTTAGAGTTGTTCAAGAGTTGTAATCTAGATCTTCTAAGTGTTCACGAGGTTCAAAAATTCTTTCTTGTGTAAGAAGTTAACGAGTCTTCTGATCAAAACTCGTGTGTAAGAAGCTGATGAGCCTTTGGATCAAAACTCGTGTGTAAGAAGTTGTCGAACATTTGGATCAAAGCTCGAGGTGTACTATTTACTTCAATAGAGGATTAAAGCCGAAGAGAGGTCTGGAACTGAAGTGCCCCAAGGGAGGATACCAGGATACATTGGGTGTTTGATTTCTTGCTCTCTCTCTATTTTAAATTGCTATTTGCTTTGAATATTTGTGTTGCTAATTTTTATTATCCTATTCATCCCCCTAGGGTTCTTCAGATAGTGGATCTAACTCTAGTTTATGGGCATACAATATCATGATGCATGAATTCAGTTGTTCCTTTAGGGAAACTAGATTATGGAGGAACGTCGGATTATTGTGTTGGATTACCATATAATGGTTTGCAAGTACATATTAAAATAAAATTTAAATCCTAGATTTCTTCGATCAACCAATAGCATATGTGAAAGAAGAAAAATAATTACTGACCTTGCTTGGAGGAAAAACAATAAGATATATTGGTGGTACCGCTTGTGTTTTTTCATCATCCGACGAACCGGGACTTTGTTGTGAAAATGAGAAAGGAAGAGAAATGTCGGTAGCCAAATCAAATCCATATGGGGCTTTCTCATTGATAATATGTATAAGAGAGAATATGATAGGGTTTGTTATGTATATGGATAAGGGCATCCATATTTGGGTTTATCCAAATCATGATAAATACTAAATTTTGTCCCCTTATACTTTCTCATTTTGACATCGAAAATCCTTACTATAATAGAACTTCACATGCTATCAAAAAGTGAAGAACTACATCACTTCTCACTATGACTTCTTTACAAACCAAACTAAACATACTACATAAAGTAGGCATACACGAATTAAATAAAATAAAGATATAAAATATTATTGGTTATAAATATGAGGATTTTGTTAACGTGTACTCTAAGGACACATGTTAATATATTAATAAATATATAATTTACATAGTTACTTCCAACATCACATTTATTAATGCATATTTCACTTAAGATGTGTATTGATAAATGTAAAATGTGCACTAATAAATGTATTGATGAAAATATTCATATAAAATGCACATTTATCAATGTATTAACATGTGCCCTTAGGATACATGTTTACAAAAACCTAAATATAAATTATGCATCCTGAATTCGAAGAGGCAGGATAATTATTGCTTATGTTAAGCATGCATCCTGTATTTATATGTTTTTTATTGTCTAGGTTGGTGGCGTAGTCGTAACATGCATGTATGTATTGTATGAGTTAAATGTTACATGCATATTACAATGAGCTAAGATTTAATGTTTTTGAAATTTAAATTTATTTCCAAAGTTTGTCAAATCAGCTTAGATTTCTTGTGAGATGATAGTACGTAGACGACCTCATTAAGATAGCATGTTCAAAACTGTTATAGTTAAACAATAGTATAGATATTCAAACAAAACATACATAAAATACATCTTCTAAAAATATCTCTCTCAGTACAGTCCCTCATTGGCTCATCTCACATCCATGGACGTCGATCGCTAACCGATGTAACATCGTTGTTCACTGAATTTGTTGACATACATTGTACAAGACATTTTCGCAGAAGTTGAAAAGAAGTCGCGTAATATTTTTAAAATGTATGTGAAGCCTCGTATGGGATAATTGTAAACAATTATTGTTGATTATGATGTGATGCAACTAGTACAATATATTTTTGTCATCAAAATTTTTTGTGACTAATTTATGCTATTTTTTCTTTACATTTATATATATATATATATATATATATATATATATATATATATATATATATATATATATATATATATATAAAATATATATATATATATATATATATATATATATTAAAAATTTACTAGTCGATTTTTACCCCACTATATTCAAATTATGGCTACGACATAGTGTCACGCCCCCAGAACCAGAATACTGGAGAGCGGGGGCAGACATAGCCAGCTACGTATATTGAAATGGATTCCATCTCGCTATACGGTCACGGCTGTCTAGGATACATGAGGGTTTATCTACAAGCCAGCAGTCTCTTAAGGTCAAGAACAAGCCTATTGTCTCAATCACAAGCAAGTAAATAGATGTTACAAGACGTATGATCATTAAATATACAATAATAAGGCGTCCCAAATATTACATATTCAGCTGATCATGAAGCTAGTCGTTACAAAATGTTAGGACTAGCAAGAGTTTAGTTATACATGATCAACCCTAGGATTTGTCAATCATGTTACAGCCCGTAGGCAGACAGTAAGTAAGTGCAACCGAGCTAAACAGGTGCTCGTCGGCTAAACGCCTCAAAAGAATATTTTTACAATAGAGCAGAAGAGCCAAAAATAACCCACTCATTGCCAGGATTCCTTCTAGTATTCACCATCTGGCAGGAATGTCGGTAGATCCTCGGTAGCTGCTCCGAAATCTGGCCACACAAAACCAGCTGGGTCAGACCCCAGAAAGAGCAAGTGCCACAAAGGAGGCTTCACTTAAGAACTAAAACCAGCAATCAGCACAGGAATATAAATATAAATAAAATAAGGACTGGAATAAAAGGAAACATATCGGGATGATATACGACGAGATAACCATGGAACTATTCAGATAGCCAGGTTACAACCCGTAAACCAAACAAGGACCGGGGTTGTAACCCTTCGTCTGAACGGAGCTTGGTTTCTCACCATTTATCGGGAAAATAAATACAAGCATGCTAGTCATTCAATAATCTGGAACAGGATCAGGGCAAGACTAGACTGGTTAGACTTCATCCAATCATTTCACGGCCAAGCAAGAACTACGGCTTGATACTTTAACTAACTAGGGTTGTCACAAGCCTAATTACTAACAAGATGCAGTGAGATTATTCCACAGCCACAAGCCCTGCAGACCATCCAGGCTACCCAGGTCGAAAGATTAGGGTTGAATTCAGGTGGGTACATCGTCCAGGAAACGCATGTACCCTTAAGCAGTTTGAAGGGTGCAACACATGACAGTGTGCTGGAAATGTGCCCTACTCGACGGCAGGCTATAAATCCCAAGCGCGCCCAGGTAACGGGATTGCCTGTAGCTGGAAAATCTCTTCATGACTAATGTATTAATCTAGTTGTTAACCTTAGTCCATTTTAGTAGGTACTCCTGACCGTGGTACTCAGGAGTCCCCTCCTAGACATGATGCAAGACAGGACTGGATTATTTGTACAAGCACAATCGCCCACGGTGTCCGGCCATTATACAGGTCATGTCATGTCAGGTAGCCGTCGCAACAGCTATCAGATATATCATGTCAGGTTTATCATGTCAAGTGTACTTGTCAGGAGTGCGCCACGACGGGCCACTATCAGGTCATGTCGGGTCATTATGTCAGGAGTGCACCACTACGGGTCACTATCGTGTCATGCTCAGGTATCATTTCCAAACATATTAAACAAATCCATGATTATCAAGTTCATGACAAAAGGCGTAAGGATATAAAATGGACGTTAAATATCTAATAAAATATCAATATACAGGGCTATAGAAGATCAAGGGTAATCAGGCTACGCTCAAGCCAGGCTACGCTCAAGCCAGGCTACGCTCAGGCTAGCGTACGCTCAGGTCTGCGTACCAAAAGAGCCATA
Source organism: Iris pallida (assembly GCA_029216955.1). NCBI lineage: Eukaryota > Viridiplantae > Streptophyta > Magnoliopsida > Asparagales > Iridaceae > Iris > Iris pallida. Next base: position 30,935,908 of record JANAVB010040218.1, on the reverse strand, counting down.
CACTTCCAATGGGAAGCGTACGCAAGGGTCAGCGTACACAAGGGCACGCTCAAGCTATAGGTCAGCGTACGCTCAAGCTAGCGTACGCTCAAGACTGCGTACGCTCGAGCTAGCGTACGAAAGGAGCCAGCGTACGCCTTGCTCGCTTAAGCTAGCGTACCAAGGCATGCGTACGCTCAAGCTAGCGTACGCTCAAGACATGCTGCCAACAGGCAGCGTATCAAGGCTAGCGTACGCTCGCTAAAGAGCAGCGTACACAAGTCAGCGTACGCTCGCTAAAGAGCAGCGTACACAAGTCAGCGTACGCTCGCTAAAGAGCATCGTACAGCTCAGTGGCGTAAGCTAAAAAGCTAGCTCACTGTTCACTGTCTTCTCCAAATGGCAAGAACAGCAAGAACTCCAAGGATGGAACCCAAAACTCCAAATGCTCATAACTTGGTCAAAACAAGTCCGAATCCAACTTTCCAAAGGTCAAAATTGGGTAGAATAAAATGTCCTACAACATGGAACCATCAAAACTTGAAAACAAGCAAGTTTGATAGATCAAAACACCAAAAATCCGAAAATAGCAAAACTCTAGATCTACAAGAATTAAAGCCTCAAAATGGAAAATGACAAGTTCTAATGTGGTTTAGAATCATGAGGAGAAGCTAATGAAACCATCAAAAGGAGTTCTCTTGTGGAAGCAAGTTGTACTTGCCTATGGTTGGGGAATTGTGGAGAGGAAGGAAGAAGAAGAAGAAATAAATGAGAGTTATGGAGGAGAGAGAAGGTTGGTGGGGAAATAAATATCATGGGTTGTGGTAGGTAGGGGGTTCACCTTGGTCCATGATTGGACCAAGCAACCAGCCGGCCAAACCAAGCCAACCCAAACCGAAAGTTAAACCAAGCCAAAAAAACTAAACAAGGAACAATACAAGAAAATATGTACACGTATTTCCAAAATACGTAATACGAACCACAGGCATTACAACTCTACCCACCTTAAAAGAATTCCGTCCTCGAAATTTAATTAAGAGGCTAGAAAGACAAGAACAAGCTACACTATTCACAGGCAATTATACTAGGCAATCAATCAATCATGCAAGCAAGGAATTGATGGCATGAGGTATAAAAAAGACATTATACCTCACGAGTCAAACAAATCGGGATATCGTGATCGGATATCATCCTCACGCTCCCACGTTGACTCCCCCAAAGAGTGATGACCCCAAGCAACTCGGACTAACTTGATAGTCTTGTTCTTGAGGATCTTCTCTCTTCGATCCAATATAGACACGGGCCTCTCCTCATACGAAAGGTTGGTACCAACAACCAATTCCGAATGATCCAGGATGTGGCTTGGGTCCGGGATGTACCGTCGTAATTGGGATATATGGAACACGTCATGCACCTCGCTTAGCGACGGTGGAAGAGCGAGACGATAGGACACATCTCCTACTCGCTCCAGAATGTCAAATGGCCCTATATACCTAGGACTAAGCTTTCCCCGTACGCCGAAGCGAATGACGCCACGGTTAGGCGAAATCCTCAGGAATACATGGTCACCGACCGAAAACTCGAGAGGGCGCCGATGAGAATCGGTCCAATGGCGCTGGCGATCTTGGGCAACTCGAAGGTGATCTCTGACTCGCCTGACCACTTCAACGGTCTGAGCAATCATTTCTGGACCAAGCATCTGCCTCTCTCCAACATCATCCCAGGCTAACGGGGATCTGCACTTCCTGCCATACAGTGCCTCGAACGGTGCCATCTGGATACTGGCCTGGAAACTGTTGTTGTATGAGAATTCCACCAGGTGCAAATGATCTTCCCATGAACCACCGAAGTCAAGTGTGCAAGACCGCAACATGTCTTCAAGAGTCTGGATCGTACGCTCCGACTGGCCATCTGTCTGCGGGTGATATGCTGAACTGAACTGGAGATGAGTCCCCAAACTCTCTTGCAAGCTGCGCCAAAAGTGCGACGTAAATCTTGAATCTCGGTTCGAGGTGATACTGATTGGCACTCCGTGCAATCTGACAATCTGTCTGAGGTACATCTCCGCTAGCTGAACCGTCGACTGACCAACTCTAAACGGAAGAAAGTGCGCTACCTTGGTAAGCCTATCCACAATGACCCAAATAGCATCTCTACTAGCTGGGGATCTAGGTAATCCAGTCACGAAATCTATGGTCACATGCTCCCACTTCCATTCTGGAATTGGTAAGGGCTGAAGAAGTCCAGCCGGTCTCTGATGTTCGGCCTTAACCTGTTGGCAAACCAAACATCGAGAGACAAACCGAGCTATCTTCCGCTTCATGCCATTCCACCAGAAGTGCTGACGGATATCACGGTACATCTTCGTACTGCCAGGATGGATGAAATACTGAGAACTGTGCGCCTCTGACATGATCTCCTGTCTGATATCTCCACTGGGTACACAAAGATGCTTACCATGCCTAAGTGTACCATCCTCATGAATACATAACTCTGGTCTTCGTCCTGCTTCACACTCTGCTCTAAGTCGCTGAAGCTTGGAATCTGCTGACTGTGCCATCCGGATCCTCTCAACTATAGTGGACTGAACTTGCATGTTGGCCATCAACGCCATACTGGAAGGGAGAACAACTTCAATACCCATCTTCTGAAGATCTGCTAATAGCTCTGGTTGTGCTGTTAGGAAATAAGCTCCGGCTCTCCTGCTCAAAGCATCTGCTACGACATTGGCCTTTCCAGGATGATACTGCAAGCTGACATCATAATCCACAAGAAGCTCCAGCCACCTCCTCTGACGCATGTTAAGATCCTTCTGGGTGAAAACATACTTTAGGCTCTTGTGGTCGGTGAAAATCTCCACCCTGTCTCCGTACAAGTAGTGCCTCCACAACTTAAGTGCAAACACCACTGCTGCCAGCTCCAAGTCATGGGTTGGGTAATTCCTCTCATGATCACGAAGTTGACGCGATGCATAAGCTATCGCCTTTCCATGTTGCATCAGAACACATCCTAAACCTCTGCCTGAAGCATCACAATACACTGAAAATCCTCCGGTTCCATCTGGAAGCGTGAGAATAGGAGCTGTTATCAATCCTCGCTTCAACTGCTCAAAAGAACTCTGACACTCTGCTATCCAAGCAAACTGCGCATCCTTGCGGGTCAATTGGGTCAATGGCGCTGAAATCCGAGCAAAATCTGAAACAAACCGCCGGTAGTAGCCGGCCAATCCAAGGAAACTACGAACTTCTGCAACTGTGCTGGGTACTGGCCACGACTCAATAGCCACAATCTTCTGGGGATCCACTTCTACTCCTTCTCGAGTGATGATATGACCCAAGTACGAAATGCGATCGAGCCAGAACTCGCATTTACTGAACTTGGCATACAACTGGTGCTCTCTGAGGATCTGAAGAACTATACGAAGATGTTGCTCATGCTCCGCCTCACTCTTGCTGTAGACCAGGATGTCATCCAAGAACACAATCACAAACTGATCCAAGTAAGGCATGAAGATGCGATTCATGAGGTCCATGAATACTGCCGGCGCATTGGTTGCTCCAAAAGGCATAACAAGGAACTCCCAATGCCCATATCTTGATCTAAAAGCTATCTTCGGGATGTCTTGCTCTCTGACTCTGATCTGATGATAACCTGAGCGCAAATCAATCTTCGAGAATACTAAAGCCCCCTTGAGTTGATCAAACAAGTCATCTATCCTCGGAAGAGGGTATCTGTTCTTGATTGTCACTGAGTTCAAGGTACGATAATCAACACATAACCTGGACGTACCATCCTTCTTTTTCACAAGAAGCATCGGGGCTCCCCAAGGCGATCCACTAGCACGAATGAATCCCCTGGTTCTGAGTTCTTCAATCATCTTGTACAATATCTCCAACTCTGACGGCGCCATCCTGTAGACTCTCTCTGACACTGGGGCTGTCCCGGGAATCAAGTCTATAGTGAACTCGATCTCCCGCTCCGGAGGCATACCTGGAAGCTCCTCTGGAAAAACATCTGGAAACTCATCTACTATCCTGGGTAACTGAACTGCTGCTACTGCCATCCGTAATACTGGAGGAGATGACTCAACCTCGCCTCGAGAGAAAGAAAACTCTGGCTCTCCTGGAATGCTAAAAACAACTCTACCAATATGGCAGTCTATCCTAGCATACTGGTTCCTCAACCAATCCACCCCTAGGACCACATCATAATCGGCCATCGGGAACTCTTTCAACCTAGCGGGGAATTCTCTACCGCTAACTACGATCCGACACGAGGAAAACACTCTATCTACTCCCACAAGTCCGTTATCAGTAAGTATATTGAGCCTTACTGATAATGACTCGGGCTCCAATCCTACCCGTATCGCGAATCGTGCAGACATAAAAGAATGCGATGCACCAGAATCAAATAAAGCTGAAGCTGGAAAGGAGTTGACGAGAATAGTACCTGCCACTACCTCTCCTGGTGCCAATCCTTCCTCCACGGTCATCATCATGGCCTGACCATGCCCTCGGGGTGCTGGTCCCCTCAGCTGATATCCTCGCTGCCTATTCTGACTCAAGGCCTGGGCTTGCGCATACTGCTGGGGGTTCTGTTGCTGGAACACTTGGGTCTGAGGCGGCAAAGGCCTCATCAATGGATACTGCTGCTGCTGCTGGACTGGTGCTGGTCCTCTCACCGAAGAGCTAGAAAGGTTGGATGATGATGAACCACCCCTATTCGGACAGGATCCAACCCTATGGTCTGGTGCTCCACAAGCCAGACACAATCCCTGTGCCCTGCGACATTCTGCCACCTCGTGGCCTGGCTTCCCACAATGAGAACAACCCACTGCGGAAGATTGCTTCTGCTTCTGCTGCTGCTGAGGGTGCATCGGAGTTGAATGCTGAACCGACGTCACTGAGGCCGCTCGCCTCGGAGTTCCAATAGTCAAGGCCCTGGCTGCCGGAGCCGGTGCTGAAGACTGATTCATCTGGCCGTGAGATCTCTTCCGACCCCCGGCCCTATCCACAATCCTCTGGGAGGTATACTCATGCCTCCGGGCTGCTCTCAAGACTGCATCAAAAGTCTGATGCTCAAACTGCTCGACTGCCAACAAGATCTCTAGGTAAAGTCCCTGCTGGAACCGCTGGGCTCTATCATACTCGGTTGCCACCAAGGTGGGAGCAAACCGACTGAGTCTGGAAAACTCGGCCGCATATCCGTCGACCGTCCTGCCTCCTTGCTTCATATTTGTGAACCTCGTCTGTAGATCGTACCGAGCTACAGCATCAAAATACTTGGTCTGGAATCTCTCCCGGAATACTGCCCAAGCAATGGGGGCTGCTAATCCAACGGCCTGCGCTGTCCACCAGCTGCGGGCAAGATCTAACAACTGCAGGCGCACAACGGCCACCTTCTCGTTCTCTGGAGTCCTGGCATCTTCTAGAATCACTTCTGTGTCCTGAAGCCATGCATCTGCCGCGATAGCATCTTCACTACCGTCAAAGAAGGGAGGGTTCAAGCGCTTGAAGCTGTTGGCCGCGCTGTTCCCTGGATGACCACCTCTAGTCAAAGCATCCGCCACTGCCTGGTGCAAGGCATCTCCATGCCGGTCTTGGAAAACTATCAAGGTCCTGACGAGTCCTACCAAAGTACCGTCATCATGTTCTACAGGTTGAACTGGCTGGACTGGTGGCTCTCCGCCAGAAGGCACGACTCTGGAGGCTACTCCGAAATGCTGGGCTTGGTCTCCAGGTTGCTGCTGGTCCGCGGGAGGTGCTCTGCCTTGCTGGTCGGTAGGACCACAAACAATGCCGCTGAAGAAGACGACATAGAGAACAATAAGGAAGGACCAGGACAGATCAACGATACAAGCATATGATCAGGACAAGAATCTAGGGATTTAGAAGATACGAGTAGAGATCAAGGACGAATACTGATTGAGACATCTATTCGGTAAACCCTCACATATCTTGATTTACAAGACCTGCATGGGCCACCACTTAAACCATGTCACGCCCCAGAACCAGAATACTGGAGAGCGGGGGCAGACATAGCAAGCTACGTATATTGAAATGGATTCTATCTCGCTATACGGTCACGGCTGTCTAGGATACATGAGGGTTTATCTACAAGCCAGCAGTCTCTTAAGGTCAAGAACAAGCCTATTGTCTCAATCACAAGCAAATAAATAGATGTTACAAGACGTATGATCATTAAATATACAATAATAAGGCGTCCCAAATATTACATATTCAGCTGATCATGAAGCTAGTCGTTACAAAATGTTAGGACTAGCAAGAGTTTAGTCATACATGATCAACCCTAGGATTTGTCAATCATGTTACAGCCCGTAGGCAGACAGTAAGTAAGTGCAACCGAGCTAAACAGGTGCTCGTAGGCTAAACACCTCAAAAGAATATTTTTACAATAGAGCGGGAGAGCCAAAAATAACCCACTCGTTGCCAGGATTCCTTCTAGTATTCACCATCTGGCAGGAATGTCGGTAGATCCTCGGTAGCTGCTCCAAAATCTGGCCACACAAAACCAGCTGGGTCAGACCCCAGAAAGAGCAAGTGCCACAAAGGAGGCTTCACTTAAGAACTAAAACCAGCAATCAGCACAGGAATATAAATATAAATAAAATAAGGACTGGAATAAAAGGAAACATATCGGGATGATATACGACGAGATAACCATGGAACTATTCAGATAGCCAGGTTACAACCCGTAAACCAAACAAGGACCGGGGTTGTAACCCTTCGTCTGAACGGAGCTTGGTTTCTCACCATTTATCGGGAAAATAAATACAAGCATGCTAGTCATTCAATAATCTGGAACAGGATCAGGGCAAGACTAGACTGGTTAGACTTCATCCAATCATTTCACGGCCAAGCAAGAACTACGGCTTGATACTTTAACTAACTAGGGTTGTCACAAGCCTAATTACTAACAAGATGCAGTGAGATTATTCCACAGCCACAAGCCCTGCAGACCATCCAGGCTACCCAGGTCGAAAGATTAGGGTTGAATTCAGGTGGGTACATCGTCCAGGAAACGCATGTACCCTTAAGCAGTTTGAAGGGTGCAACACATGACAGTGTGCTGGAAATGTGCCCTACTCGACGGCAGGCTACAAATCCCAAGCGCGCCCAGGTAACGGGATTGCCTGTAGCTGGAAAATCTCTTCATGACTAATGTATTAATCTAGTTGTTAACCTTAGTCCATTTTAGTAGGTACTCCTGACCGTGGTACTCAGGAGTCCCCTCCTAGACATGATACAAGACAGGACTGGATTATTTGTACAAGCACAATCGCCTACGGTGTCCGGCCATTATACAGGTCATGTCATGTCAGGTAGCCGTCGCAACAGCTATCAGATATATCATGTCAGGTTTATCATGTCAAGTGTACTTGTCAGGAGTGCGCCACGACGGGCCACTATCAGGTCATGTCGGGTCATTATGTCAGGAGTGCACCACTACGGGTCACTATCGTGTCATGCTCAGGTATCATTTCCAAACATATTAAACAAATCCATGATTATCAAGTTCATGAAAAAAGGCGTAAGGATATAAAATGAACGTTAAATATCTAATAAAATATCAATATACAGGGCTATAGAAGATCAAGGGTAATCAGGCTACGCTCAAGCCAGGCTATGCTCAGGCTAGCGTACGCTCAAGTCTGCGTACCAAAGGAGCCATACACTTCCAATGGGAAGCGTACGCAAGGGTCAGAGTACACAAGGGCACGCTCAAGCTATAGGTCAGCGTACGCTCAAGCTAGCGTACGCTCAAGACTGCGTACGCTCGAGCTAGCGTACGAAAGGAGCCAGCGTACGGCTTGCTCGCTTAAGCTAGCGTACCAAGGCATGCGTACGCTCAAGCTAGCGTATGCTCAAGACATGCTGCCAACAGGCAGCGTATCAAGGCTAGCGTACGCTCGCTAAAGAGCAGCGTACACAAGTCAGCGTACGCTCGCTAAAGAGCAGCGTACACAAGTCAGCGTACGCTCGCTAAAGAGCAGCGTACACAAGTCAGCGTACGCTCGCTAAAGAGCAGCGTACAGCTCAGTGGCGTAAGCTAAAAAGCTAGCTCACTGTTCACTGTCTTCTCCAAATGGCAAGAACAGCAAGAACTCCAAGAATGGAACCCAAAACTCCAAATGCTCATAACTTGGTCAAAACAAGTCCGAATCCAACTTTCCAAAGGTCAAAATTGGGTAGAATGAAATGCTCTACAACATGGAACCATCAAAACTTGAAAACAAGCAAGTTTGATAGATCAAAACACAAAAAATCCGAAAATAGCAAAACTTTAGATCTACAAGAATTAAAGCCTCAAAATGGAAAATGACAAGTTCTAATGTGGTTTAGAATCATGAGGAGAAGCTAATGAAACCATCAAAAGGAGTTCTCTTGTGGAAGCAAGTTGCACTTGCCTATGGTTGGGGAGTTGTGGAGAGGAAGGAAGAAGAAGAAGAAGAAATAAATGAGAGTTATGGAGGAGAGAGAAGGTTGGTGGGGAAATAAATATCATGGGTTGTGGTAGGTAGGGGGTTCACCTTGGTCCATGATTGGACCAAGCAACCAGCCGGCCAAACCAAGCCAACCCAAACCGAAAGTTAAACCAAGCCAAGAAAACTAAACAAGGAACAATACAAGAAAATATGTACACGTATTTCCAAAATACGTAATACGAACCACAGGCATTACACATAGAGAGGGGGGGTAATTTTTCATGTTTGGTACTACCGGAATTCGAACACCATCCGCTTGGATTTTATGTCTCCACTCTAGCCACTTGAGCTACCAAGTCTCGACAAGTACAATGTAAGATAAGTTTGGCAAGTTTCAGTTGGCTATTAAGAGCATTTGTATTCCACTACAACTATCAATAAAATATATTCTTTTTCATTTATTTTGTTGTGACTTCAAAATTATTTGCTTAATTCCGTTGCAATGTCGTTGTTTTGAGAAATATCATTATGTGTTCGTTTTTCTTATACAAGGGAAATTGAAACTTGTACGACATCACGCATAGTGGCAACTTTCGGTTCTACGAAATTAGGACGTAATACGCATTGATACCGAAATAATTTTTTTGCATAAATCTGAAACCAATTAGGCTCTTCAAGCCAACAAGCTAATACAATGCCATCTCGTGGAGCAGGGCATTACAAAATTGGAAAAAAATTGAGAAGAAGGGAGTGGAAATTGGGGGTTTTATTTACTACAAACTTTACACGAAAGCAAGAAATAAAACTTATGATTTCAGCAAGCCCTTGGGATTATATTTGTCGGCTTTGGTCATGCGTAGCTTAGTAAATACTATGGCATCATAATCTCGATATGATTAGGAATCCTTATTCATATCAATCCTAGATTCATTTTGTATCTATCTAAACAATTATAGACTGTTCTAGAACTATCTAGATGCAATTCCTAATTCTAAAGTAGAATTGCCCATTAGGATTTAACAAAGTCTACATCTAACCAAGTTGTTTGCTAATACAAGTTCATATGGTCGAACCAAGTCAATCCGTTATTGATCAACCATTGGACCCCAACTCTTTTGTGTGTGAGTGCGTGTGAGAGAGAAAGCGAGAGCCATTTACGCTGAACACCAAGATGGTCACAACTGAATCAAAACTTACCCGATACGTACTGTGTATCAGTGCACTGATGTGCCGACGACATGTCGGTTGGAGTATTATTTTGACTCTTGTTATGATTTTTGAAATACTTTCATAGGAATCTTTCTCTTATAAACACCTTGATCATGTTTAGTTTCATCTTATTTATAAATTGTTAAGATATTAATTTAATTTAAGGAATAGCTTTTCCTTTTTAAGTAATTAAGACCCTAATTCTGAATTAATCCTAATAAGTCTTTTAAAGAAAATTGAAAATCCTAAGCACTAAGCCAATAAGATCCTAAACTAATAACTTTTATCCTAACTAAAATTATTAATCTTAACTAATTAAACTAAATCCTAAGTTAATTCTAAGTCCTATTAGGACTATTTTCTAATTATATTTTCCTTGAATCTTGGTATAGTTAGAGTAGTACTTGTTCTAGTTATATCTCGTGTATTATATTACCTTTTTGCACTTATTCTACTTTTATAGTTGTAGTGTTTGTATGTCAATGTTATTATGATGTAGTGTGGATTCCAACTCCGAATCAATTTAGGATTTTTTTTTTCTTTTGCTTTATTTTTTTAAGAGTTGATAAGAATCCTATTTCTTTTAGGACACTTATTTTGACTCAATATTTTAGTAGGATAAGTTTTATCATTATTTGACTAGGATTTTATCTTTATTTGATTAGGATTAGAATTTTATCTTTATTTGATTAGGATTAGAATTTATTTTTTTATTAAGATTAGATTATCATAGAAGTCCTATAAATATGCACATTTTGTATGCAATTGGGGAACAACTGTTAATCAATAAAATTCTTCTTTAAGTTCTCAGATTTGTTCTCGGTTTTTCTTGGTCGTGGACTCGACTGTTCCGTGGATGCGGAAGCCCCTCGCTTGAGATCTTCAAGCAACCATCGTGCGGACCCCTCACAAGGCCATCCGTCAAAGTTTTTACGGCACCGCTTCGCTCTTACCAAGCAATGGTGGTCCAGTTATCGTCATCACCGATCGACTTGGCCATTGCCAAGCACGAAGGTAAGCCCGTTCCACTATCACACTGCATCAAGTGGTATCAGAGCACCACAATCGAGGATTTCAATTTTTTTGAAACCTTTGAAAATCTTTTTTTTCAAAACAACAATAGCAAAATTTGTCACGCGCAATAAGTTTGATGCTCTATCAGGCAACGTTGAAATCTTGTCAAGCAAAGTTGATAACCTTTTAGACAACGTTGACATCTTGTCAAACAAAATTTGATGCCATGTCTGACAAATTGGACATAGTACTAGATTTTCTTGGTATTAAATATAACGTTGTAGTTTATTTCACGGGGAAACCACCCACAGATACAAGAGGTAAAACCACTCATCCTACTACCAGCCGCACACAAAAGGGGATCGAGCATACCCACAACAGCTTCCCCCTCCAAGCACAAGTTGCCATTGTTGACTATAAAGACGATGAGATTGAGAAGGACATATCAAAGTCGGATGAGCCCATTGCAGATCCTGATCTAAAATCTTTATCCCCTCAAGAAGAACACCCAGGAGAAGACGAGGTCCTTCTCGAAGATGATGGTCAAGCATATGGTGCAAGGTCTCCACAGATAATTCTGGAAAGAAATATCAGCAAAAGTTTACACGACAAACAAAATTTTTCAATAAAGTCAACCAGCCCATTCATGTACCTCAAGAATCCTGTTTTGAAGCCACTGATAAGAAAGTTCGTAGTCATATACTTTGACAATATCCTGATTTATAGTAAGAGCCAAGCTGATTATCTGAAGCACCTCAGAGAAGTTCTCAATCTTCTTTGAATTAAGAAGTGTAGCTTACTTACTAACCAACTCATCTTCTTGGGATTTGTGACTAGCGCCGATGGCCTCAGTGTTGATGAAGAGAAGATTCGAGTAATTCGCGACTGGCCTACTCTAAATACAATAACTAAAGTTCAAAGCTTCTATGGTCTCCCCTGCTTCAACCGACGATTCATCCGCAACTTCAGCGCTATCGTGACGCTAGTGACAGAATGTATGAAGACATGCAGATCTCCTCAACCTTCAATGTCGCTAATCTTTACGAATAATTTTCACCTGGCGAACCGCTTTACTCTGAGAAGAACTCGATGACGAGTTCTTTTGAACCAGAGGAGACTGATGTAGCGTGGATTCCAACTTTGAATCCATTTAGGATTTTTTTTTTTCTTTTGCTTTATTTTTCTAAAGAGTTCATAAAAATTATATTTCTTTTAGTACTCTTATTTTGACTATATCTTTTATTAGAATAAGTTTTATCTTTATTTGACTAGAATTTTCTTTATTTGATTAGGATTAGAATTTTATCTTTATTTGATTATGATTAAAAAAATTTCTTTATTTTATTAGGATTATAATTTATCTTTTGTTAAGATTAGATTATCATAAAAGTCCTATAAATAGGCACATTTTTATGCAATTGGGGAACAACTCTTAATCAATAAAAATTTTCTTTAAGTTCTGAGATTTGTTCTCTACTTTTCTTGGTCGGTTCCGTGGATTCGGAAGTCCCTCGTTTGAGGTTTTCAAGCAACCTTCGTGCGGATCTCTTACAAGGCCATCCGTCGAAGTTTTTGTGGCATCTCTTTGCTCTCACCAAGCAATGATGGTCCAGCTATCGACTTGGCTATAGCCAAACACGAACTTAAGCCCATTCCGCTATCACACTGCGTCATATTCTTTTTTTATTTATTGGGACATATGTATTATTGGGCTCTCAACCTTATTACATTATGTTCATTCTTATTATTTCTAATTTTTTAATTGAGATATAGAATTTTTTGGCCAATTATAGAATATGCTTGCTAGAACACATGACTTTAGATATAGTTTACATATTGAGTTGAGCTATAGGACACTTGATATGTAGTTGATTATTGTCACATAGTCGGTTATTCGGTCCATATCTGTTGGTAGCCGTCGGTATCGACTAATACCAACCAATTTTCGGCTGATTGCGGACAAATCCTACCGACTACGACTATATTAGCTCGATACCCATGTTTTTCCCTAAGTATTGGATCTGATGTCGTGTTTTCTGATCCGATACGATTGATAGTATCGATATCAACCAATATTTTCAATCTTGATTAGAAGTTTTAAGTATTTGATTCGTGCATCTATTACACATAAAAAGATAACATTCATGTAATAAGTTGAGCAAACAAAACAAAAAGATCTTTGGGAGAAAAAATACCCTAACTACCTACGGTGACTATACGCTAGAATTCTTTATTTTATTTTTTTTATTTCCACATTTGAATCATTTTTAAGACAAAATAGTCTTAAAAAATGAAAATGGAACCAAGTGGCCTGCGGGCCAGGGCGGACCAAAAGACATTTTACTAAAAAAAGAATCTGACAATATTTAGTTTTCAATTGATCCAAACAAGAAGGAAAAAAAAAAAGTTCGCAGAAAGAATCAAGAAAACAATAATTGGGATTAAAAAAAAAAAACAATAGTTGGATTTGTATACAGTATTTGTTGGAGAACGTGAGACACAAGCACAGATCCTCAGACCGGAAGCTCGACGGAGACGGAGGTTCGGCAGAGGGGGCACGTAGAGTTGGACTGGAACCACCGGGTGACGCACTCGGCGTGGAACTTGTGGCAGCAGCTCGGGAGCACCCGCCCCTCCTCGCCCTCCTCGAACTCGGTCAGGCACACCGCGCACTCGAGCCTCTCCTCCTCCTCCTCCTCCTCCCCCGAGCCGGACTTGGAGGCGCGGCGGTGGACGAAGGTGGGGAGGGACGTGACGACGATGCTCGACGGAGCCACCGCGGACCTGGAGCTGTCGACCGACGCCGCCGCCGTCGCCGCCGCGCCGGCCCGGGGGGCCGCGCGGGGAGGGCCGTTGGCGACGCGGCGCAGGCACTTGATGGTTATGAGAACGCCCACGACCACGACGATGCTGACGAAGATCTTTATGGCTACTGATTCAGCGCGACCGCCGCCGGAGCGTTCCTCGTACTGCGAAGACATTTGAGTTCATATGCGGAGAGGCTTTGGCTTAGTTAATTTGCTTGATATAGATTGTGTTTTATTGGGGAAGAGTTGGAAAGATCATAGACGTTTCCTTATTGACTTGGATTTTAATGTCAACGTCTGTTCAAAGAAAAAGACCATGAAATTTAAATTTTGTAGGTATGGCCTGATAGAAACTTGTTTTACCAAGTCCAAGTTGGCAAAATCCTGGAAGTAAGTAACACGAAGAAAATGTTGGTGTTTAGGGCTGCAAATGAGCCAAGCCGTTCGCGAGCTGCTCGAAGCTCGGCTCGATAAAAGCTTGTTTGAGCTCGATTCATTTAGTAAACAAGTCGAGTTCAACTTTATTTTTGAGCTCGTTTAATAAATAAGCTAAGCTCAAGCTTAGAAGTACTCGGCTCGATTGAGCTTGCAATTATATATGTGTGTGTGTGTGTGTGTGTGTGTGTGTGTGGGGGGGGGGGGGGGGGGGGGGGGGGGGGGGGGGGGCAGGGTATTATATATTTATGTCCTTAATAAGTGATATTAAGGAACTTTTTTAAATTAATTTTTTATAAATAAATTGTTAATATTTCATATACTTGAAATCAAACCTAACTAGCTTGAAATCAAGTTCGCTTGAATTCAAGCTTAATGAGCTTGAAATAAAGTTGAGAGAAGCTTGATTTCAAGCTTATCGAGCTTGTTTATCAAGCTTGAATCAAGCTTCCTTATCAAGCCAAGCTCGAGCTCAAACCAAGCCAAGCTCGAGCTTAATATAAACAAGCTCGAGCCAAGCTCAAGCTTCAAAATAAAAAAACTTATCAAGCTCGAGCTCGAGCTTGAATAATTCTAGCCAAGCTCAAGCTTACAAAAGCTTGGCTCGGTTCGGCTCGTTTGCAGCCCTATTGGTGTTTTTTCTTAGAGACTAGAAAGATAGTCCCACATTGTTTAGGCCAAATGAATTGTATCTCTATATAAAGTTTTGCTTGTGTTGAGAGATCACATGAGGTGTGGCACATGGGTGCCATGTGAGTGCCATGTGGGGGTATTTTTCTAGTGGAAAGAAGACTAATCCAACAAAGAAGCATTAATACTTTTTGTCATGCTCATGGGATAATTCCCTTATAGAGCTAAGCCCCGCGACTCGGGCTCAAGGGCGCAAAGTAGCGCTTTGTTGGCGCACTTTGCACTTACGTCTTGTGCGCAGTTGATGCGCTCATGCGCAGGTGCACGCCCAGGAGCTGCGCGCTTGCGTTGCTGCGGGACTACGACGCAACTGTAGTGTCCCATCCCGCTCAGTCAATCAGAGGAATCGAAACGCCAACGGCGTTCGGACTTAGCCTTACAACAGCTGCTCGAAGACTCGCTCGGTCGAGGCGACTCCTTGCTCAGGTGGGGTAGTTTCGGTGAACTCGTCTCATCTTAGCCTTCGCATAATAAATTGCATGTTTTTAACTTGCACAAGTAGGTTTGATAATAAAAGAGACGAATCCACATAGCTAAGGGAATAATCCCAAGTCGGGTCGAATTTGAGTTAGAACATGGAAAAAGGTCCAACGGTCGGTTTAGAGTTGGTGCACGGCGTGCTTTGAAAATGACACTCGATCCTTCGTCTCGTGGCTTGGGAGAAGGAAAGTTGATCTTCGATACAAAACCATGAATTAGCCTAAGTCATAGGCGTCGCCCGCGTAAATGCTCGACAAAGCATGCACGCTTGCACGAAGCAAGGCTTGGCATAGCCTTTGCTCGTCCCTCGGGTTAAGTGGTAGGCTTGAGTAAGTTAGGCAAAGTTATGCCGGTTGACCTAAGTCATTCCAAGTGTTGTCTCGCTCTTTCTGCGGTTGTCAAGTTAAATAGTCCCACGATCCCAAGGCCCGTCATATAAAGTATGACTTGGGCGATAGCGTCGCGTAAGGAACACGTTAGCCACGGTCCTTGTGGGAAGTTAGCCACGGTCTGTTGACACTTAAGGAACACGTTATGTTCAAGTTAAGTGGAAAGGCTATGTCGTAGCCGTTCCCTGAGTTCAAAAGACTGTTAGGTTTAAGCGATGGTTAGTCGCAATGGAAAGTTTGAGCGATGGTTAGTCGTCGAGGCGGTCCCTTGTTGGGAGAGGCTTTGGCTTAGTTAATTTGCTTGATATAGATTGTGTTTTATTGGGGAAGAGTTGGAAAGATCATAGACGTTTCCTTATTGACTTGGATTTTAATGTCAACGTCTGTTCAAAGAAAAAGACCATGAAATCTAAATTTTGTAGGTATGGCCTGATAGAAACTTGTTCTACCAAGTCCAAGTTGGCAAAATCCGAAAAGTCTTGATATCAAATCCTCAGGGAGCTTGCTTAGTAAAAAAAAAAAAACAAACAAACAAACAAACCTTTTTTCTAAAGGCACCTCAACTTTTACTTAGCATCCAAAAAATTGTTTCAGGTTAGCTCAATTTCTTTGAGGACTGTCAAATAATTTTACAATCCTCACAATAGAAAGGATTGTCAAAAATTTAACAGTCCTTTTTATTAGAAGGACTGTCAAATTTTTACAGTCCTTCCTATTGAGAGGACTGTCAAATATTTTGACACCGTTGCCGCTTCCACGAACCCCTCGCCACCTTGACCGCGACGCGACCATCGACCATCTCACCATCACCGCGTCGCGGCCTCCCTGTCCTCTCACCATAACCACAACCATCTCCGCCTCCAGGCGAGCAACGCTCAGCTACGGCGCCATCGCGGTGGCCTAGCCCTCACTCGAGCGTCGCGCAGGCGGCTCCGCCCTAGCAGCAGATTCACTCGTGACCGCTCACGGCGAGGTGGAACTCGTCAGCGAGGACGACTCGGCGATACCAACAGCAGCGGCGGGTGGGGGAGCGCGGGACAAGCGGCGTTCCTGAAGGGGGATTTGGCTGCCCAAAATAAAATTGGGACTGTCATGAGTAAAAGTTCCACCAAGTTGAGCTGTCCTACAATAAATGCTAGTCCCAAGTAAATTTTATAGTGCCTTTAGAATTAGCCAAAAAAAATGAGTGCACGAACTCTCTAATGGCAATCGAGTTACTTTCTTGTATCTTGTATTAGCTCTGTAATCCCTTCCCAACTTCATTGTGAATGAATTTGGTTGGTCAAATTCTTGGACGATGTATTCTTCTTCGATCTCTTTGAAAAGGTATTTAGATCATTAGATGAATGAATCGCTAGTGTACGCGACTTCCTTAAAATCTTCTAATTAGAAATTCGTCACAAATTAGTAATGGCGATGGAATAAAAACGGAAAAAATCCATCGATAACGCGAATATCGCTAATCAAAGTCCATCGTTATATCGACATCGGTATTCGATAGACTACCAACAGATTAACGACGAATATTTAACAATGTAATAACGACCAAATGAATTCGTTGCCTAGCTCAGCGAGGAAATGCCAAACAAAATAACATCCCTTGTTAAGTTAGCAAGGAATACAACGTCATCAAGGACGGAATACTGACATCCTTGTATTAGTGTAGAAGTAAATTTGTGTATCAGATACACAAACAATAGCGATGATTTTTTTTTCTATATTCCGTCGATGAGGATAAATTTACCAGGTTTTCGTCGTTAGTCCGTAACTATTCATCAATATTTTGTAGCTAGTTTGTCGCTATATGGATAATTTTTTTCAGTTTTAAATAAACATGCTATACTAATAAACCTACTATATAGACAGAACAAAATGAAGATAATATAACCATAAAAATACAAATATAAAGTAAAATGAAGATAATATAGTCACACAATAATACGCAGAAAGTAATCACAAACACAGATTCCAAATATAAAGTATACTCGATTCGTCCAAAAGTACAAAACCATGATAAGTACAACAAAACAGTACAGTATCAGTAATACATAAAATCACTTCGGAGTTGATGGTGACTAGTGTCATCCCCCTCCCCAGCGTCCTGAGAGATCTGACTCTCCAATGTCTCATAAGAGTCTAGTGTGTGTGTATATATATTCTTTTGTAGTATGTAAATTTCTCTTTTGTAGTGTGTATTTATGCTCTATCGAAGTTCGTGTGATCCAATTTAATCGTCTTCCTCTTCGTATATTTCTTAACTATTGATCCTGCAAAATCTCATGATGAAGAATTTTGTTTCATCACCCAAGAAAAATGAATACAACGGTGAATCAGATGACTATGAGAGGCGGTAAGGTATCTCGACACCTCACCCTAACAATCGAAGAAGTCTAAAACGAAAATAAAGACGAGGCTCCGGTTCAGGTAGTTACTTTTTTCTAGTACAAAAAGGCAGGACTAAGTGTGTATGAAGAGTGTAGGTGTACCACTTATGAAAAAGAATCCCAAATCAGTCAAGTAGTCAACAAAACAAGATCTACAAGATCTTATCTGAAGAAGGTGTTCGTCGATGAGGATGAACGAAGAAAGGAAAGAGCAAGATGAACGCCGGTGAGGAAGGAATTGCGAAAGTCTAGTTCTAAAGGAAAAGGGAAGAAACTAGTCAATTGGTAACGATAAAAAAAGTACCTTATTTTTTACTCCCCAACAGCCACCTACCTCGCCCTTAATTCTTATTGTGCTCGTCTTCGATATATCTTAGTACATGATTTGTACAGTAGACTTGGGCCAGTGTGGTCCTTTAGTTTGAAATATGGTCAGGAGCTCTGTAGATTCACTACAGGTTTTGAACTATTAGGCTACTGTAAGAAGAGTTGGGTATGATGGACATGGATCGATTTGATTAGAGGATTTGGGACCACTGTTTCTTGATAGAGGATTGTTTCTGGACTCAAGTTTGGGCTTAGATTGCAAGTTGATTTTAAGCCATTAATTGATAGGTGAGTTAGTAATCAACAGACCAGTCAAAAGGCTGTAATAATTGTTGAATAGTGATATGTGATAGCTAGCATAATATATTCTTGATAGATGTGATATTGATAGATGTTGTGATATAATTCTGTGGATGACTAGACTAGACGGTTCACTACCGCTATCAACGACAGTGTAGGCCGAACATGACTTGACCCGTACCCGATTATTCGGGAGCAAGGTATGACATGTTTTTGTGGTGGCGACGGCTCATTATGGGTTTTTTTTTCCCCAAAAAAGAAGGGTCTGAATAAGCTGAGCAAACCGCAGAGGAGGGCAGGCTACGGAAGTTCCTTCTCTGGTACTATAGAGACACCATCCTGATTGCCTTTGCGATAGTCATCATCATACGTATTTGTGGTTGGCACAGCCAACACCTACAAAGGATGCCGGCGGCGGCAGCTCCCGCCTCGTCCGTTGTCATGACAGGGAACGGAGTAGCAGAAGGGTACCCAGTGTGCTTGGACGAGTTCAAGAGCAGCTAACGGATTCTTCTGAGGTGCTGTACAGACACGTAAGATTCATTTAAGACAACAAAAATACCATGCAGAAAAAAATCATGCAACAATCGAGAGATTTCTTACTGATTGTGTACAATGAAGACAGCAATGAATAGAAGATGACGCTCCAAAGAACCTTATGTCAGATCAACATCAACGAGAAAAGAATAGCACATTTTTATCATGTTAAAAAGAAAGCAGAGTGCTGAACTACTATGATAGTTTTTGACTTCTAGCATCACCAGCATATATAAATTCAAGTATTAGATAAATAACTTATAGCTTGGTTAGCCAGACACTGTAACACATGGGAACGCAAAAAAAATGTCTTTTAAGATCTATTAATATCTTCATAATTGGGACATAAGAGTAGAGACAAAAACAGATTATCCATACAGCAACATTTCAAAAACCTACTCAACAGCTGGACACAATGTAAACTAGGGCATTAATCCCTTGTGTTCCTCACTTCTTAGATTTCTTGGCAGGTGCACTGAAAAAGAAACAAACGATGTTCAATTAATTGATACGTGTAAAAAGTCAGATTAGTAAATTAAAAACTTGTGTAGCAATCCTCACTCTGCAGGCTTAGGGGCAGGCTGGGCTGCCGGAACCTTCTCTCCCGGGCCCTGCATGTACAAGTGAACAACATTAATATAAAATCAACAATAACTGAATGAGAAGACGTCATGTAAGAATAAACAGGCATGGTTGGCATGCAAAGTCCTTCAATGTAGATGATAAATGTTTATTTCTTCCCGTCTCATGCAAATAAAAATATGGAATTGGTTGTAAAATAGATCATAAAGGGAGAGACCATTCATCTATTGCATCTAGACCTCCCTATCTATGGCAACTTTCGTCATTACCATGTTCTGATATGATATGGAGGCTCAACTTCCAAAAGTTTGTTCCCCAGATAAAACCCAACACTTACTACTGGTGAACATAGTGTACTCTATGGGTTTCTTGGTCTCGTCAAAATCTATAAAGGCAAACCCCTAAAGGTTAAAAGCTAGCTAGGTGATGACACATCAGTCACAAGCTAGGTAGCCCTATTAAAAAAACATCGTAGGTTAATATCCTGACCACCTTCGCGGTCTGTACTAGAACACTATGTCTCACTATCACCAAACATGCAAGCTCACCTTCTGTAGACAAGTCATCCTCTCCTCAAGCCATCCTTACCTAATAAACCTAATAAATAACAAGGGACTGGAGTGGCATTGGTTTAGGTAACCTGACCAACCGCCTTATATAAAGAGTCGGTCATGAAAAGAGGCAACAGACGGCAAACGGGGCGAGCTCCCCTTAACTATCCACACTACTGCAACAAGCTCACCGTTAATGGTATAACATGAAAAAAAAGGATCCCCTTCCCAATCAATACCAGATCCCTTCCCCTTTGTCAGGAAGGGATGTGAGCTCCTCTTCGACAACAGGAGTGATTACTGTAAAGTATCGCCCGACTGCCCAACTATTTACTAATTGAAAGGGGGTCTTACACAAACTTCCAAGTTGTGATCCTTCTATTGACTAGCATCACTAGAAGGTAGAGACTATATATTAGTATAAATTCATTATTGTCAGAGTAACTTTTCCATAGATCCTGCCACACTAACTTCCAGCAATAAACTCAAAAAGCAAACAATTATGATCCCAACCAAAACACGGCACAAGTACTTTTGTGGGTTCGGTCTAGACCAAGATATGAACAGTAGTGACTTATACGAGAACACTTTTTAAAGGTTATTTGTAAAAGGTTCTATTTCACTAAACACGAGCGACTAGTGCCTAAAATCATATAACCCAAAGTATCAGTAATAGTGCGGATATAGTTTTCAACTAAAACAAAGATCACTGAATTTTCCAAAAATACTTTTATAATGATCTTTATATAGAAGTTTAAATTTCATGAACACAGCTAACTTGTGACTAAAATTGTATAACAACCCACCTGCCACACCATCCCTCCAATCCTCGAAACCAACAAGACCAATAGTTCTCTAGTTAGGAGAATGTTGCTAATGATTTATCCAAAAAGTCATAGACATCCTTATTATTCACTTACTACCCATACTATTCGTTAGACAGAGAAAAGGATTTTGATGAACTCCCATTTTCATACTCGTGCCATCATTGTGACAATAAAACAACCCTAATGAGTAAATAAAATTAAATCAAACATGAAAGAAAAAGAAAACTACAACTATAATCTTAATCACTATTTTCTAGATGTCTAGAAGAAATCAACCACCAGAAGCCCTAAGGTTGTGACTAACATTACACAAGAAAAGGAATGCTAGGACAAAAAAAAAGTTTCCAGTATATAAATTGAATTGTTCAATGCTAAAATAGACTAAATAGAATGAAAAAAAATAACCTATAAACTGGCAAGAAGCATGAATTGTTACACAGCTAGAGCGATCTAACAATTCCAGCCAGAATTTAACTGTGTGAAGGCAAAGGAATCACCACTCTTAAGAGATACACACAGAGAGGAAAGAAATAGAAGGAATCTAAGCAATGAGTAACAAAATATCAGACTTCAACAGACAAATTTACAGACAGCTGGTCTGAAACTGGAGCTGTCTAGCTAGCAGGAAACTGGAACTAAAATTAAAATGCCTAATGCATTATAAAAGAGAAAAGCAGCAATTTGCTCAAGAGACTATACTAGTAAAAAAAACAAGCGCAACATAAGCATTGGAGAGAATTCCCTCATGATGAAGTAAAAGATGATGTCTCCACTAAATATATACACAAAAATACACATGTATGCATACATTTACATGTATTTTCAAACTCACACAGTCCTCACTTCTCTAGTGAATAAATAGTCGTCTTAGCCAAGTCGAGACTTATCACTGTCAAGAAAATCATTTTACCGTGATAATTTAAGGGCATGAAGCATGCAAGTATCATATGCTGTTAACACTTCAAATGATTGGTAAAAACTTTAGATGAATGGAAAACCACTTTGAAAAGTTATTCAAAGGGCTGAATCATTTGTCAAAATAATCAATTCCAAATACTAAAAAAGATCGATATTAACATGATAAAACTTCAACTCACCTGTGCAAAGCGCTCTTCCCTCCTTGCAATCTTTCTCTCCCTGCTGGCCTTACTCTTGGCCCTCTTTGCTTCATACTGGTCAGAGAGAGTCTTCTCTCTTGCCTTCTCGGCCTTGGACTTGTGAATGCTCTCCATCAGCACCCTCTTGTTCTTGAAGACATTACCCTTCACCTTCATGTACATATCGTGATACATGTGCTTGTCAATTTTCTTTGATTCACGATACTTCCTAAGCAAACGCCTCAGCACTCGCATCCTCCTCATCCAAAGGATCTTCGTTGGAAGCCTTGCCTCCCTTGTACCCTTGCGCTTACCTGCAACATTCAGTACGTTAGTAAAATAGAATCAACAACAAAGTAGCATTATTTTGTACATTTAGATTTTTAGGCACAGTTTACCGTAGCCAGAATGACGCCCTTTCCTTTTTGCCTCCATAGCACGTCTTGCACGAGAACGTGAGTGGATCTTCATGGGCTTCCTGATGATGAATCCATCCTTCACTAACTTCCTGATATTCTGGCCTGTGTCAAAGAAGAAGACGGAGTCCCATCAGAAATATCATTCAACCACATAATATCAGAACTAAACTCATGGAACTTTTTGAAAAGTTTAACCATTTATGATAGGTTTATAAAAGACGCATATAACATTTTTGCTCAAAAACATATATAGAGTGTGAACACACATCCGACACCAGAGATAAATGAATAATCACAAAAGAGTGACAGTCGGTAGTGAGAATGTTACGATGATTAACTTGAAACACATCCGGCTCAAGCTATTTTGGTAAAAAAAAAAAGAGAGGCATTTTTCAAGTGGATTATGTTCCGAAGAAAATACATTGCGAACTGATCTACGGAGTTCTTACAAGTGTAGTAGCCTCGTAAGAAGGCATCCAATCATATATGATTTAGCCATCGCCCAACTGTCCCGAGATTCTCTACTTGAGAAGAATAAAATAATAGCTAATCTAACCTTCCGCCACTGCATCTATACATCGGACTATTGTTCTAAAAATCGAAATTAGTCGGCACCTAGGCGCTAGGTATCCAGTGCCCGCCCGACACCCAACAACCGCCCGACTATGCGGGTTATTTGAAAAGTATGGGGCATTTTTCAGCCATTTCTTTGTGGAGCGCCTATAACATTTTTGCTCAAAAACATTTATAAATAGCGAGTGAGCACACATACGACTACAGAGCTAAAAAGAATAATCACAGAGTGACAGTCTGTAGGAAGAACGTTACGATGATTAACTTGAAACAATCCGGCTTAAGCTATTTTTTGTAAAAAGAAGGCATATTTCAAGTGGATGTTCCGAAGAAAATATACTGTGAAGTGATCTACGGAGTTCTTACAAGTGTAGCCTCATAATAAGGCATCCAAGCGTATATGACTTAGCCAAAAGCCCAACTGTCCCAAGATTCTCTACTTGAGAAGAATAAAATAATAGCTAACCTCTCCTTCGCCGCCGCACCTATACATCCCATTGTTCTAAATCAGGATTAGTCGGTACCTAGGGACTAGGTGCCCGGTGCCCGCCCGACACCCCGCCCTACTATGCAGGTTATTTGGAATTTATGGGCAATTTTCAGCCATTTCTTTTGTGGACCACCTGTAACATTTTTGCTCAAAAACATATAGAGAGAGAGTGAGAACACATATGACACCAAAGCAGAAATGAATAATCACAAGAGTGACAGTCAGTATTAAGAATGTTACGACTAGGAATGTTACGACTATTAACTTGAAAAACATCCAGCTCAAGCTATTTTGGTAAAAAGAAGGCATTTTTCAAGTGGATTATGTTCCAAAGAAAAATATACTTTGAAGTGATCTGCGGAGTTCTTACAAGTGTAGCCTCATAATAAGGTATGTATATGATTTAGCCATCGCCCAACCGTCCCAAGATTCTCTACTTGAGAAGAATAAAATAATAGCTAATCTCTCCTTCCGGCGCCGCATCTATACATCGGACTATTGTTCTAAAAATCAGAATTAGTTGACACTTGGCACTAGGTATCCAGTACCCACCCGACACCCGACAACCGCCCTACTATGCATGTTATTTGGGATTTATGGACAACTTTCAGTAATTTCTTTTTGTGGACCGCCTATAACATTTTTGCTCAAAAACATATAGGGAGAGAGTGAGCACACATACGACTCCAGAGCAAAAATGAATAATCACAAAGAGTGACTGTCGGTATTAAGAATGTTACGATGATTAACTTTAAACACATCCGGCTCAAGCTATTTGGTAAAAGGAAGGCATTGTTCAAGTGGATTATGTTCCGAAGAAAATATATTTTGAGATGACCTACGAATTCTTACAAGTGTAGCCTCATAATAAGCATCCAAGCATATATGATTTAGCCATCGCCAAACCGTCCCAAGATTCTCAACTTGATAATAATAAAATAATGGCTAATCTCATCTTCCGCTGCTGCATCTATACATCGGACTATTGTTCTAAAAATAGGAAATAGTCGGCACATAGGCGCTAGGTATCCGGTGCCCGCCCGACAGCCGACAACCACCCGACAATGCAGGTTATTTGGGATTTATAGGCAATTTTCAGCCATTTCTTTTTGCAACATTGCTTGACGTCATTAATTTAACTTATTTAGTAGTAAAATTGTTGTAAACATATACTAGGGTTTAGACGACATAGTACCGTCAATACCGCAGCGTAAGCTGAACGTATTCGCGTACCTGTATCTGAATATTTGGACGCAGGACGTGATAGTAGCCCACACCACAAATGCAGCAGTTCTGAGCACTGCAATGATTCATAAGTTTATGCATCGGAGTAGCAGAGCAGAGGCATCCAGCACCATCAGCTATATTATATAAAGCAAAACAGAGTGACCCAAGGAGACATCCTATGGCACATCAGCATCAGAAGGATTCAATCACATGAGACTCTCACTTGTCATTATTGTGGCAAGAAGGGTCATGTTGAAAGGGATTCCTATCGACAACTGGAACATTGTTTGATTTGTGGTCTAGCCAACATCAAGCCTAATATTGCCGAGAGGAGCAGGGTACAGGACATCAGATACAGAGACCGGTCCTGAGAACATCTCAACAGATACACAGACAAGTTCCATCTTCTTCCTCTTCATCCAACATTAAGATCGGTTTCAACTGGAGACGAGATTGGAAAATCTCTGGACTAGCTCCAAAAGTTTCCTACTTTATTTGGAGACTTGTACATGAAGCACTTCCACTGAAGACTGACATTGGGTTCCTCTCCATTGATTCATCGTGTTCCCTCTGCGGAATGAATAATGAATCATATAACCAAATGTTTCTTCAATGTTCATTTTCTAAAGAAATCTGGTTTGCATCCCCTATCGGGTTCCGAGAAGAAGAAAGTCATGACATTAGAGAACTTCTTAACTCATGGTTAAGCAATCAGACACGGAGGACTTGTATCTTATGGGAGCAATTCGTACTTGATTGATATGGAAATCTAGATGTAATCTAAATTTGAGAAAAACTAGCCCTTGCATCTTATGGGAGCAATTCATACTTGGTTGATATGGAAATCTAGATGTAATCTAATATTGAGAAAAACTAGCCCTTGCATCCGGAAGATATCATATCAAAATCCAATATCTTGGATTCTTATCAAAATAGAGAGAAATAGGTGATTTGAAAAAGCTTGATATATGAGTATCAAAGTTACTAACACCGTCCCATGGAACTATCAAGGTTAAGGTTAATGTAGACAGTGCTACATCCTCCTCAAAGTTCACTGCTGATTGAATTGTGTAACAGATTTAATAAATCTCCTAATATCTAACAGCTGCTGGCTTTGAAGCTGTTCCTCTCGGGTAATCATGAATGCATTATGTGTTCCTTCAAAAAAATAATTAATAATTTAAAAATTGGTAGATTAAAAAAATACTAGTTGAAACTCACAAAACAAAAATCATAACCACCTATACTTCTTCACTAGGCTTCTATTTCTTTGGACTCATTTGGCTAGACTTCTATTTCTTTGGACTCATTTGGTTCTTTTCCTATACCTTTCTCTCCTTGGACTCATTTGGCTATACTTCTGAAGTCTTGTTATACTGACAAGTCTTGTTATACTGGCAATATACTTCTCAAGTCTGTCGTGACCAAGTTAAGATGTTTCTTTCTAACTTTGCTAGATTTTTATGCCGGATACTACTGTTAAATATTATTATATTTTATAACATATGATTCAATTATAACAAACTTTTAATATTATATACTAAATTGTAAATGTTCTTTAAAACTTTTTAAAAAGTTTGAAACAAATTAGGAACCATGTATGTCGATTAAATAACCCGTTATATTATTAAGAATATACCAAATAAGTTGGATAATACCACCAAAATTACATATTAATCCGTATTAAATATTATTATATTTTATAACATATGATTCAATTATAACAAACTTTTAATATTATATACTAAATTGTAAATGTTCTTTAAAACTTTTTAAAAAGTTTGAAACAAATTAGGAACCATGTATGTCGATTAAATAACCCGTTATATTATTAAGAATATACCAAATAAGTTGGATAATACCACCAAAATTACATATTAATCCGTTAAACAACCTACCGCCGTACACCCTGGTTCAAATCCTTCTCAAATCCTTTCCCAAACAACTTTATATCATGATCTTTGTAAATTTTATACCAACAAATAAAATCTAAAAAAAGAAAAAAAATTACATGATATATACTATAAAAAATAAAAGAAATTGTGCAAGAAGAGAAAATGTGGAGTCCAGATGTAACACATGACGGCATAGAGATCCGCAACACGTGTAACGATGGACACCGTAGGATTTTAATTTTCCAGCCATGTAACTGTATTCAGTCATCGGATTATACTCCGTGCAGGACTGATACCTGACTTATGTCTGGTTTATTATCATCATCGTTTTAAATCTCCCAAAAATAATAATAATAAATAACAAAAAAAGAAATTTTATTAAAAGTCCATCGGATCTTGTTCCAAATAGAGAGAGGGGTTCCACTCGGTCAGACGATTCAATTTCTCTGGGATCGAGTCTCTACGCCGATTAGCCAGCAAAAACTAGGGTTTCCATTACAGGAAGAATAAAAACAGAACTAAACTATCCATAGAAAAAGAGAGGAAAACTAGGGTTTCGCTGCAAGACCAAGTTTTCTGATGGAATAAAAAGCAAGGGGTTGGGGGGACATATATATATAGAGAGAGAGGGCTGGGAGAGAGGTGGAGTGGTGGGAGCTAGGGTTAGGGTTTCAGAATTGTCTAGCCGTTCATGATTTGGGTCAACAACGGGTCAGGTGTCATTATGTTCCAACCCATTTAGCCATTGGCCCCGTTAAGGTATTGATTACAGAGGACTGGGCCTTGGCCTCTGTTATAATTAATACTCAACTCAATCAAATAATACACATCTTCTACTTATATAATGTTGCTTAAAAACAGCTCAAAAGTGAGCCGTCCACCCATATATCATCCATTTTAATAAATTTAAAAATAATAAAAAATTACTAAACTGCTTAAATTTTTCATTAATTATTTAAAACATAACTAAGTAATTAACT
Source organism: Iris pallida (assembly GCA_029216955.1). NCBI lineage: Eukaryota > Viridiplantae > Streptophyta > Magnoliopsida > Asparagales > Iridaceae > Iris > Iris pallida. The sequence continues at coordinate 30,908,270 of JANAVB010040218.1, read as the reverse complement.
ATCTAATATAATTTATTTATAATTAAATAATTCTAACTCAAGTGATTAAAATGGGAGGTATTTTCTTGGTTGCTTGATATCAATTCCTAGAAATAGTAGTTTATTATAATAAATTATATTTAATTTTGAGAAAATTTGAGTTGCACCCCACTTTATTTATCCATATTCACAGTGCACCCCACTCCTTTACCATAAAGCACGAACCCCCACTCCCCCCACTTTCTCTCCTTGGACTCATTTGGCTATACTTCTGAAGTCTTGTTATACTGACAAGTCTTGTTATACTGGCAATATACTTCTCAAGTCTGTGGTGACCAAGTTAAGATGTTTCTTTCTAACTTTGCTAGATTTTTATGCCGGTTACTACTGTTAAATATTATTATATTTTATAACATATGATTCAATTATAACAAACTTTTAATATTATATACTAAATTGTAAATGTTCTTTAAAACTTTTTAAAAAGTTTGAAACAAATTAGGAACCATGTATGTCGATTAAATAACCCGTTATATTATTAAGAATATACCAAATAAGTTGGATAATACCACCAAAATTACATATTAATCCGTTAAACAACCTACCGCCGTACACCCTGGTTCAAATCCTTCTCAAATCCTTTCCCAAACAACTTTATATCATGATCTTTGTAAATTTTATACCAACAAATAAAATCTAAAAAAAGAAAAAAATCACATGATATATACTATAAAAAATAAAAGAAATTGTGCAAGAAGAGAAAATGTGGAGTCCAGATGTAACACATGACGGCATAGAGATCCGCAACACGTGTAACGATGGACACCGTAGGATTTTAATTTTCCAGCCATGTAACTGTATTCAGTCATCGGATTATACTCCGTGCAGGACTGATACCTGACTTATGTCTGGTTTATTATCATCATCGTTTTAAATCTCCCAAAAATAATAATAAAAAATAACAAAAAAAGAAATTTTATTAAAAGTCCATCGGATCTTGTTCCAAATAGAGAGAGAGGGGTTCCACTCGGTCAGACGATTCATTTTTCTGGGATCGAGTCTCTACGCCGATTAGCCAGCAAAAACTAGGGTGTCCATTACAGGAAGAATAAAAACAGAACTAAACTATCCATAGAAAAAGAGAGGAAAACTAGGGTTTCATCGCAAGACCAAGTTTTCTGATGGAATAAAAAGCAAGGGGTTGGGGGGACATATATATATAGAGAGAGAGGGCTGGGAGAGAGGTGGAGTGGTGGGAGCTAGGGTTAGGATTTCAGAATTGTCTAGCCGTTCATGATTTGGGTCAACAACGGGTCAGGTGTCATTATGTTCCAACCCATTTAGCCATTGGCCCCGTTAAGGTATTGATTACAGAGGACGCCTCTGTTATAATTAATACTCAACTCAATCAAATAATACACATCTTCTACTTATATAATGTTGCTTAAAAACAGCTCAAAAGTGAGCCGTCCACCCATATATCATCCATTTTAATAAATTTAAAAATAATAAAAAATTACTAAACTGCTTAAATTTTTCATTAATTATTTAAAACATAACTAAGTAATTAACTATCTAATATAATTTATTTATAATTAAATAATTCTAACTCAAGTGATTAAAATGGGAGGTATTTTCTTGGTTGCTTGATATCAATTCCTAGAAATAGTAGTTTATTATAATAAATTATATTTAATTTTGAGAAAATTTGAGTTGCACCCCACTTTATTTATCCATATTCACAGTGCACCCCACTCCTTTACCATAAAGCACGAACCCCCACTCCCCCCACTTTTGACGAAAACCGTTCATAGCTGACGGTCAACCCCTTTGACCGACATTTTTTGACGAAAATACCTCATTCGTCTTTCTTCGCCCCGCAGCACCGCTCGCCCCGAGCCATGGTTGACGTCGCAGCCGCCCCCCGAAACAGCACCCCTCCCGCCTCGCCGCGCGACCCCCGCAGTGCCATAGTCGCCGCCCACCCCCCGCACTTCCCCCCCTCCCGCCTCGCCGCGCGGCTGCAGCCCCGGTCAGAAAAAATTTTGAGACAAAAACAAGCAATGGAGGAAGCTCAACTAAGTTTAGAAAAAATCTTACTTCCATTCTGCCATCAGTTTTCTTTCTCTAGCCTCAACATGGTACATACCTTAAAACACGAAAAGCAAAGGATAGCTGACCTGACTCAATCCTCAATATGGTACATGCCCATCCTTTGTAACCCCATTTGGGGCGGTAGCAACGAGCTTGTCGGATGTCATGATCTTTGTAAATTTTATACCAACAAATAAAATATAAAAAAGAAAAAAATCACATGATATACTATAAAAAATAAAAGAAATTGTGCAAGAAGAGAATGTGGAGTCCAGATGTAACACATGACGGCATCAAGAACCGCAACATGTGTAACGATTGACGCCATAGGATTTTAATTTCCCAGCCATGTAACTGTATTCAGCCATCGAATTTTACTCCGTGCAGGACTGATACCTGACTTTTGTCTGGTTTATTATCATCATCTTTTTAAATCTCCCACAAATAATCAAATAATAATAATAATAATAATAATAACTCCATCAGATCTTGTCCGAATAGGGAGAGAGAGGTTCAGCTCGGTCAGAGGATTCGATTTCTCTGGGCAGGAGATCGAGTCTCTACGCCGATTAGCCAGCAAAAACTAGGATTTCCATTAAAGGAAGAATAAAAACAGAACTATCCATAGAAAGAGAGGAAAAACTAGGGTTTCGACGTAAGACCAAGTTTTCTGATAGAATAAAAAGCAAGGGATTGGGGGGGCATATATATGTAGAGAGAGAGAGGGCCGGGAGAGAGGTGGAGTGGTGGGAGCTAGGGTTAGGGTTTCAGAATTGTCTAGACGTTCATGATTTGGGTCAACAACGGGTCAAGTGTCATTATGTTCCAACCCGTTTAGCCACGGGCCCCATTAAGGTATTGATTATAGAGGATTGGACCTTTACTGGCCTGCTAGGTGTTGTAATTAATACTCAACTCGATCAACTAATACACATCTTCTACTTATATAATGTTGCTTAAAAACGGCTCAAAAGTGAGCCGTCCACCCATATATCATCCATTTAAATAAATTTAAAAATAATACAAAATAACTAAACTACTTAAATTTTTCATTAATAAATAACTAAGTAATTAACTATTTAATATAATTTATTTATAATTAAATAATTCTAACTCAAGTGATTAAAATAGGAGGGGGGTTTTTTATGCTTGATATCAATTCCTAGAAATAATAGTTTATTATAATAAATTATATTTAATTTTTTAATATATTTTTCGCATATGCAATGCACGTGCACATCACTAGTTGTTAATAATGAGTTGAGTCACTTTATTTACTACGGTACAGTTGTCAAGTGGGCCAAGGCGGACCGACCCGGCACAAAATTTGGGTGGGTCGGGCCTGGTCTGAACTAGGCCTATTAGGCCCTTGAACTGTAGCGGGCCGGCACATGACCGATGGTACGGTTGGCTTCTGGTCGGGCCGTACCGGATCTTGATTGGCACGTGTTCATTCATTTTCGTATTCTCCTTAAAAATTTTGTATATTAATTACAATCATTTTTTAAACACGGAATATTGAAACTCCATATATGATTTTCAGCAATCACATGCATTTACGTATATTAAATAACATGTTAACATGATTAAGTTTTCTAAATATTAATTACAATCTTTTTTATATATAAACTCTTTCATCCTTATCTATTTTGGGTGGATCGGGCCGGATCGGGCTTCGGGTTGGACCGGTCCGGGCCTATATTATGGACCGATATACGTGACCTGGCACGACCCAATATTCGGTACCGGGCCGGACCGGGCCCACGTTTAATTGGGCTGGACCGGCACATGGGTCGAACTCATGTCGGACTGGGCTGGGCCGGCCCGACCCAATTTATAGTTCTATTACTGGCCAGGACGAGAAAGACGTGGGAATAAACAATTACTAGTACAAAATATATTTTAAATTTTTGAAACAAATATTAATGTGGTGAGCACATGACATTCACAGGGAGTGGAGTGGAGTAAGAAAGAAAATTTGACAATGTTAACATCTCTATCCCTTCCCAGACCAGCAGAAGTAGTTCTTCCCAGCATCGGCAAGGCGAAGGCAAGCTTGGAACTGCGACCACTCAAGTTTACATCTCTCCCCAGAAGAAAGGAAACCAAATAATTTGAAAATGGATGGTTCCTTCCACCCATCTCCCAAGAAAGGCAGCATGCCATGCAAATGTATATATACCAATACATATCTGGCGACAGATCAAACCCAACTTTAAAAAAAAAACACACACGGGCCACTATAACATTTTCACTCAAAAACATATATATAGAGAGAGAGAGAGTGAGCACACATACGACTCCAGAGCAAAAAATAAATAATTACGGAGTGGCAGTCAGTGTTAAGAATGTTACGATGATTAACTAGAAAACATCCGGCTCGAGCTATTTTGGTAAAAGAAGGCATTTTTCATGTGGATTATGTTCCTAATAAAATATATTTTGAAGTGATCTACGGAGTTCTTACAAGTGGAGCCTCATACCAAGGCATCTAAGCGAATATGACTTGGCCATCACCCAACTGTCCCAAGATTCTCTAGTTGAGAAGAATAAAATAATAGCTAATCTCTACTCCCGCCGCCACATATAAAAATAGCATTGATCTAAAATCGGAATTAGTCGGCACCTAGGCGCTGGATACCCGGCACGAACAGCCGCCGACTATGCAGGTTACACGGGGTTTATGTGCAATTTTCAGCCTTTTTCGTGACCGATTTTTTTGTGGACCGCCTAGGATAAGGCGGCGGCTAGGCGAGTCCCCACGGTGCCCGCCCGACTAACCCGACTACCGACTTCTACAACTTGATACGTCCCCATATCTTCTCCTCACTCCCTCGCTCCCTTATCCACCATGTTGACTCCCCAAATGTATAGAAATTATGAGAAAAATCGTTCCGTTTCATATCATGTTATACTCATTCGTGCTCCGAAACAAACGAATGGAAACAATATAAAGCGTCACAAAGGCCAACGACGACGATTATTCCAAATCCGATGCTGATATCAACACGACTAGAAAACCCTAACCCTAACTCACCACAGTCGCCACGAACTAGTCGAAACATCTGAACCAAACCCTAAACCTAAATCCATCGATACAGAGCAGGAAAGAAGAAGAAGAAAAAGAAGAAGGGATGCTTACGAGAGTTGGCCATGGAGATCTCGTTGACCTCATTGGGGTCGAGCCAGACCTTCCCCTTTCCGCACTTGAGCACGCTGGCGGCGAGCCGCTTCTGGAGAGTCAGAGCAACCATTGCTTCAGCTCGAAAATAGAAGGAAACCCTAGACTAGAAGAGGGAGAGCAATGGCGGCGAGGGTGGGTTATATAGCTTCCAGCTAGGGTTTCTAAGAGGGACATGGACCGGATTAGGGTTAGGGTTGTATTTGTGGGCTTTTGGGCCATTTATTTACAAAAGGAATCTCAATTTTCGGTTTCCTGCACCTCGTTTGGTTCAAGGAAGGAAAATTAATTCCCTTGTACTTTTCATAGGAATGTGAGAGTAGAATTTCTATCACATTTTTTTCCGTTGTTTGGTAAAACAAGAAAATCACCTAGAAAAGACAATTTGATTTTCTTTCCAGTGTTTGGTTAGTGCAGGAAAGGAAAGCAAAAATATATCAATGTTTCAATAATATCCTTATCTTTTAAAATAAAAATGACATTATGAAAATCCAAAGTGACCCATAATACGAGGAGTTAATGGTAAAATAAAACGAGGCCTAAGAGCATCTCCAACCCTATTGTGAGTTTAGAAAAAATAGTTGCCACATAGGAATGACAAGCTTTCGTTTCAAAAATTATTCTCCAATGCAAATGTAGAATAAACCATGAAGTTGACATGGAAATGACATGGCAAGGACAATGTGAAGTTGGTTGTCTAGATCTAGACAATGCACTTCACAATGACTTTGTCTTCACATCATCAATTATGGATAAAAATATTTATAAAAAATGAAGAAGTGGAGTTGTCTTGGAAGTTGAAAAAAGTACTTTTTATTGTCTTCTCAATACTTTTTGCATTGGGGAACACTTTTTTATCTCATTGTCTTGTGTGAATATCATCTTGCCACATAGAAAATTGTCACATCCCAGAACCAGAATACTGGAGAGCGGGGGACAGACACAGGCAGCTATGTACATTGAAGTATAATCTACCTCGATATACGGTCACGGCTGTCTAAATGCATGAGGGTTTATCTACAAACCAACAGTCTCTTATGGTCATGAATAAGCCTAGTGTCTCAATCTCAACAAACAAGTAACTATTACAAGATGTAAGATCATCAGACATACAAAGTAAGGCGTCCCAAATATTACATATTCAGATGATCATGAAGCTAGTCATACAAAATATGAAGACTAGCAAGAGTTTAAGTCATACATGATCAACCCTAGGATTTATCAATCATGTTACAGCCCTTAGGCAGACAGAAATAAAGTTCCAACACAAGCTAACACTTGCTCGGCGGCTAAACACCTCAAAAGAATAATTTACAATAGAGTGGGAGAGCAAAATAAGAAACCCACTCGTTGCCAAGATTACGTCTGGTGTTCACCATCTGGCTGATAAGCAGGAAGATCCTCGGGTATTACTCCAAAATCTGGCCATACAAAACCAGTTGGGTCAGACCCCAGAAAGAGCAAGTGCCACAAGGGAGACTTCACTTAGGAACTAAAACCAGCATATAATGAAAGAAGAACTGATAACAGTATAGTTAAATAACACGAGGGACTAAGTTAACATAAAACATTAGCTGTCGTAGGAGGAACAAGAGGTGGAATATAATTTCCATGTTAATCATGAGATAATTCATCCATGCACGGCCAATCAAGTCCTACGGCTTGCTATTGTTAGCTAACTAGGATTATCACAAGCTTAGTTACTACCAAGATGCAATTGTGTCACGACCCGCACCCGCTTTTCGGATACGAAGCGTGTCCAAGCCCAGCCTACGCCGCAGTATCGGCGGTAGTACGCTGTCTATACACAAGTCACGGCAATCTAGAATCTCATGGTAAACTATATCTCATCCACAAAAATAATCATGTCACGGTCAAGATCAATGAAAAGACATGAAACTGAACAATAATGAATATAACTGAATATCAAGAATCAATGTCACGTCCGGTGGACACAAATCCACTACCAATAGACAAAAAAATAGAAAAATACATGAAGTAACTAACTAGATAAAAACTGCTAATCTAGACCACCTCAATTGCAAGCACTGCGATCTGATGCTGACTCAAACCCTCTCGTCAGCTCCTGACTCAAATTCGGCTAACATGAAGAGATCATCAGGTCCTCAGAGGACTAGCAAGATACATAAAAACGAGTCTTTCTAACAGTTTATTATACATGAAGAAAAATACAGAATAAACGAGTAAAACTGAGCAATGAATAAAGCACGTATCTATACACTGTCTACATATAAATGAACTGTTGAACGAGGACGAGAGAAACTCATGTCAAGTCAACGGATGACCAATCGAATACTCAAACCCTCGCCCCTAGTGTGGACTCGCAGGTTTGATCAAACTACTAACCCTCGTCCCTAGTGTGGACTCGCAGGTTAGCATCACCCTCGCCCCTGGTGTGGACTCGCAGGTGTGAACCATATACTACTAACCCTCGTCCCTATTGTGAACTCGCAGGTTAGCATCACCCTCGCCCCTGGTGTGGACTCGCAGGTATGAACCATATACTACTAACCCTCATCCCTATTGTGGACTCGCAGGTTAGCATCACCCTCGCCCCTAGTGTAGGCTCGCAGGTGTGAAACATATACTACTAACCCTCGTCCCTATTGTGGACTCGCAGGTTAGCTTAAGACACAGATAACTACTAACCCTCGTCCATATTGTGGGCTCGCAGGTTAGCTTCAAGATTTCAAGACAAGGAGGAATAGCAGTTCAGTTCATGACTTCTCGACCCACGACTGTAGGTCCTAAAAAAAACAAGTTGCACACATCAACAAAGTCATGAAGATCGAGAAATGCATCTTTCAAATGAACTGCACAGACATCAGATTGCGTATCCTTCAGATTGCGCACACTAGACTGCGCACACTTTCAACTGCGCAGGCTGACGTAGCAAAAGTCATCATTACCTAACACAATCAAATCTTCTGATAGCTGACAGCACGGAGAACGAGGCGACTGTTTGTTTATCGTGCAGCACGGCGCTCGAGGACAGCTGGCAGCGCAATCGGCCAACCACTCTGTGCGCAGTCCATACGTGCGCAACCCGAAGTCAGCGCAATTCATGTGGCACACTTTATCATGACAATTGACAAAAGTACACGTAGCATACATGCCATCAATTGCTCGTTACGTGACAACCGTCTTCATACGATCATGCGCATTTCAATCAAATGATGCCATGTGTCCAAGACAGTTGGCCCACGACTAGACAACTGCCTGCGCAATTTGATGTTGTGCAATCCAGTTCCTGCGTAATCCAACTTGCGCCATTCAGAATAACTAAAAATTAGTTATTTTTAGAACTCTATAAATAGAGTTTCAAGTCTTCATTCAAGGGGGATCAGACATAAAGTTCAGAAATATCAGAGAGTTCAGGAGTTCTTGCCCAAGTGCTGCTGCATTCTTCCGAGGCTTTTGCCTTCAACTTCAACTTCAGAGGCTACCGTCTTCAAAGTTCACATCGTCCAAGGGATAAAGCAATCGTCTTCTAGATTAGATTCCTACAGTTATACTTTTCCAGAATTCTTGTAATCTGTACAAAGTTTGTATCAATAAAGTTTCATACTTTTGTTTTTGCAAACAAAATGGCGACTCTGCTGGGGACGACTTTCTCCTCCGACGAGGAAGTGACAACTAAATGTGACGTTGCGTCTATCGGGAAGACGCAGAAGACGCTGGTTGTGAAGGTCAACCAGACGGCCTACGAAGCCATGATCAACTCCAAGACCACCCCCCACACTGCTACAACTTCTGCCCTGAGCAAAGTACGCCCTGTGTGGGTCCCCAAGACTGCTGCGCAGTCCATTAACTCTGCCAGCAAGACTGATGTGCAGTCTGCCAAGAAGCCTGCTGCGCAATCTGCTGCACAGCCTACAGTTGCTGCCCCTAAGACTGTTGCACAATCTGTCTCTGTCACAAATACGCAATCTGCTGTTGCCAGTGCACAGAAGACTTCTTATGCTGCCTTGTCAAAGTATAAGACTCCTCTGCCTCTGGCGCAGTTGGCTGCCAATCTTCCTGCGCAAACCAGCACTCCAGCAACTAGAGTGCATCCCAAACACTCTATGGCCAGAACTCCTGATACGCAAACCACAGTGTCTGTGGCCAGAACTAGAAAGTCATCTGCCAAAGACTCTCCTGCGCAACCTGCTAGTACGCCATCCAACCATGCGCAAACCATGTCTGCACAATCCAAGAGAGACAACCCTTTGGCTAATCTCTCTTCTTCTCACAACAAGGGGAAGAGTACTGCTCCTCTCCAACATTCTGCTGCTCCTGCGCAATCCACTGGGGGTAGTCTTTTGGCTATTTCTTCTCCTCTCCAGAACAAAGGAAAAGGCCCTTTGGTCTTTTCTCAAACTTCCTCGTCCCTTGACTTGGAAGACAACAGAGGGAAACGCTCTTTAGCTAACCCTTCTTTCCAAAACAAAAGAAAAGGCCCTTTGGTCTTTTCTCAGTCTTCTTCGGTCTTTACCGTTGAAGATCAATCTGAACGTGCCTCGGCATCAGTTAGTACAAAAACCCTTTTAAACAAGGATTCTTCTCTCCATGTTAAAAGAACTTGTACTGATCAGAGAGGTATTCTGCCTACTCCGGTAGCAGAGTTCCAAGATCTCCCAACCCTCAAAATCTCCCGTTCAAGACAGGGAAAATTGCTGGTGTCTCAAACAGAAACCCCTGGGGGTGAGTTTGCTGACTTAAGAACTTATCTCAACAGGCCAACTTCGGTGAAACGTAAACAACCAATACCGAAAATCAAACAACATCAGAAGCAAACTTCCAGAATCAAGAATCCGGACACTTATGCTAATGAAGTGAGTACTTCCCTGTATACTCAAGGGACAAAACATTTGAAGAACCGGAACCATGTTCCGAATGTTATCAAAGAACATATCCCTCGAACTTTTCCTCGTCCTGTTGCTGTTCCTGATCTTCGAAAACACCTCAAGCAAAAACGGGACAATATCCCAACATCCCCAGTGCAACCTCTTGGACATCACTGTAACCACAAAGTTGTCATCAAGTGTTGTTGTCAAACAACAAGATGATCTGTCTTCGATCGTCTGAACTTTCCAAACTCTGAACCTATGTCTGAGGATGAAGACGAGGTTTTGTACGCCTCCGTCAACATGACTTCCAGAGACACTGGGGGTAGGAAGTACTCCAAGCACGAAAAGCTTCGCAGGCCAAGCCAGCGGTATTTGGATCTACTTCAAGAATCTTCTGAAGGAGTATTTCAACATACCCGTTCTCGAAGCCAAGATACAATCGGTAAAAGGAATCTTCAAGATCCTTCTGGTCGTTTTTTTTCTTCTCACTCAGGAGATGATTCTTTCTCCAACTACGATGCATACAACGAAAGCTCAGAACAGACAGTGTCCTCCACTGTACCCAGAGAAGTGACAGCTTACGTTGTCAATGAAGATCCCGACGCTTCCAGTTCAGCCAGCCAAGAACAAAGAATAGCTGCACTAGAAGATAAGCTAAAGACAATGGCTGAAATGGTCGCAAGTATGCATTCCATCATTGTGGCCCAGCACACAGTGCCACCGACTGTGCTACCTACAAATCCTGAAATCATAGCATCATCGGTGCCTGCTAATGCTGGACTGGGGGTAGCACCTACTCAAGTACCTCTTGTACAAGTCCAACCTACACCCAGTCAGTCAGGTGCTGGGGGTAGTACTTATCATGCTGTTCCTCCTCCTAACACCGTGGTTCAGCCTGCTCCTTCTACATCAGTAGAAGATGCCAATGAAGCTGTCAAGCTCCTACGCACTCAGTTCGAAGCTTTCAAGGAGAAGGACAACTTGCAAAGGTTGGGGATCAAGCAGCCTTACCCAGTTGAATGGAAAGAAGTTCCATTTCCTCCGAAGTACAAGATCCCAACCATATCGCTGTTTGATGGCAGCACATCTCCCAGTCAGTTCATTAACCACTTTGAGGTTATGACTGTCCAACTTCAACCAAATGATGCTCTTCTTACCAGAGTATTCGTCGGCTGTTTAGCTGGCGTAGCATACGAATGGTACAGAAGCTTGCCCGATGGTTGTATCACCTCCTTCTCTGACTTAAAGCAAATCTTCTTAGAACGATTTTACGAGGGGATCAATGACATGACTATGTCAGCCCTCAATAAAATCAAACAAAGACACAATAAAACTGCTGAGAGTTTCATTGAAAGATTCTGCCGGGAACCTTTGAAAATGCCCCCTGGAACTCCGGCTGCCGTCACCATAGACACTTGCAAGACAAATCTTTTGCCTATCATCAGCATGTGGACAGGGTCTACTCAGTTCCAAGACTGGCCATCTTTCATTGTCAACGCTAAAGCAGCTGAAGTTAGCGCTGATAAATTCAAGCAGCTAGGGGTACAAATGTCTAACCCCGATCGGGATGAACATCAAACATCAGGTGGTGGCAATCGCCAGAACAACCGCAAAGCAAAAGAAACTTTGAACATCAATTTGAACAAGAACAAAGAATCTCTGGCGGTTAACGTAGCTCCCTCTACGTCTACTTCCACTCCTTCTGCACCTCCACCAAGGGAACCTCGTCCTAAAGTAGAATATTCCTTTGATGAGAATGACACTGCTAGCATCTTTGATTACTTGATCAAAAGGAATAAAATCCAACTTCCAGATCCTAAGAAGCCCGATGAAGTCGGTAAGACTGATCATCTTAAGTACTGTGTTTATCACAGGTTCATCGGATATCCTACTCGAGCATGTTATGTGCTCAAAGGCAAAATCCAGGAGCTGGTCAACGCTGGTGTTGTCACTCTGCAGCAAGACGAGAAGACTGTTACTGCAAACATGGTCTCAATCCAATTCGGTGACTTCCCGCCCCAGATGGTGCAGCATGGCGTCATTCCTATTCCCTAAAGCTACTCTCGAGATCGAGAATCTCCCGCCTCTGCGAAGTGAAGGTCTAGTCCCTTTGTCTCTTGACAACGGCGAGATTATGTGGATTCATCCGGATCTTGCTTCAGAGTTCGAAGTTCCCTCTTCCTCCAAGAAGAAAGGTCGCTCCAAGGGCAAGACAAAAATTTGTAATATGGTGTCTTTTGACCCCATAATTGATGAAGAAATCTTGCTGGGCACCAGATCAGGGAAAGCCTATCTGAAGGATTACCCCGAAACCCAAGAGAATCCTGTTTCTTCTTCTTCTGAGCCTGCTCCAGTGCAGCCTGCTTCCACTGAAGATATTCCTACTGCATCTTCACCGGTTGTAGTATCTATTCCTCCCAAGCCGACGGTCGCTGACAAAGGCAAACAACAAGTCCGTATCGACAAACCTTTGAAGAAGTCATCTCCTTCTGGACTTGAAAAGCCTTACAACTTTGATATCTTAGCCCAGTTAGCCAATACACCGGCCCGGCTGTCCATCTTTGAGCTCTTGCGCCTCTCCAAAGAGGCTCGGGAAACTCTAAGCGAGGCTCTCATGCAAGCTGAAACCTGTTTAGCCCTCTTGAAGAAGCCAGAAGCAGAACCAGTCTCTTGCCTTCATTGTCATAGTGTGTTGGAGTTAATTCCAAACATAATTTTCACTCAAGATGACATGTTGATGGAAGACAACAGGCACGATCGTCCTCTCTACTATACAGGATATGTCGACTCGATGAAAGTCGATCGTATTTTGATAGATCCAGGATCTGCTCTCAGTATCATGCCAAAGACAATGTTGGATGCGCTGAAGATTCCAGTGCATAGTCTCTCCAGTACGATCACCACTATTTTGGGGTTCAACCAGGGAAGGAGTGAGCCTCTGGGCAAGATTCGCCTAAAACTCCAAATAGGCAATCTTCGTACAAAGGTTACCTTCTACATCATTGACAATCACGGTTGTTCTTACAATGCTTTGCTGGGAAGACCATTTCTGCACGAGCATAACATTGTCCCTTCGACTCTTCATCAATGTTTTAAATATGTTGATGACAATGGAGAGGTGCAAAAGGAGGATGTTGATCTTTATCCTTTCAAAGGCATTGAAGCATACTGCAATGATGCACGTATGTACAAGGACGAATTCATGAAGGTTGTCCTGTCTTTGGACACTGAAGAAGAGCAAGAAACAGTGCCTAATGACACCCTCATCATTCCTGTCAAAGGGCGTGTTTCCCGTCCTCAATCTTCCAAGCCACTGGCTATTCACTTGCCAGTCCAGAAACAATCAATTGATGATCAAAATCAAAGGGAGCTCACCTCTTCTGAGCCGCTTGTTATCGACCTCCGTCGTAACAAGAAAAAAAGCAGCTCACTTCTTCTGAGCCACTTGTTATTGATTTAACTCATAACAAGGACAAAAGGGAGCTCACCTCCTCTGAGCTGATTGTTATTGACCTTCGTCGTAACAAAGCCAATCCTCCTCCACGTTCTTCTTCTTTCCCTCTTGTAATCAATTTGACCAAGCCTGCTAAGGCTAAAGGTCCTGCTGTAAATACCAATGTACAAATCAATGAAAAAGCATCTACTTTCCAGTATACTGATGTCATTTATCATGCTAAATAATATTTGGATATGTTAGATAGCTATCAGTCATTTACAATGGGAGTTGTGCAATCTCTTCAAACAGAAGTTTTATGTGAACACCCAAAGGATTCATATTGTATTGTTCCCGCTCGTAAGAAAGGCGAAAAGCCAATACTCTTTAGTAAAAGACCGGAACAACAATTCAGTTATATGGATGATAGCAAAGTCAACGACATGGGGCATCTTCAATTCTGTCGTTACAGTCAGCAATCAAAAGACATCATTCGAAAGATGGGTTACGACTTCAAGAGTGGCCTCAACTACGGTAAGGGTAGAAAAACTCCTCTCCGTACGGCTGTTCCAAAAGAAAAGTCAGAGATGTATTACAGCAGGACCAAAAGAGGTCTTGGATATGCTTCTCCTCCATTATTATCCCCAGCAGGCTCTGAATCCGATAGTGAGGAGCGTTCTAACTCTTCTGATTCCAGATCATGGGATTCTGACACCAGCATTGGTCAAGTTCATCAGCTGACTGTATCTTCTAACATGGTCTCCGTCGAACTTCCAGAAAGCTATGACGAGGATGTTGAAGAAAGTTCTGAAACAGATCCTTGGGCTCAACGAATGGATACCCAATGGGAACTCCGATTCGAACAAAGAGAACCTCCTACCGAAGATCAATTAGTTCAAATTGATGTAGGGGAGAGCGGGTCACCTCGTCCAATTTTCATCAGCAAGAATCTTCCAGAGGCAGACAAACAAGAATTAGTTCTTCTGATTAAAGAATACATTGATGTCTTTGCCTGGAGTTATGAAGACATGCCAGGACTAGATCCCAAAGTTGCTACTCATAAACTAAACATCCTGCCGAATGCAAAACCGGTCAAACAACAACAAAGGCGTTTCAAGCCAGAAATGATGGACGCAATTGACGATAAAGTCAAGAAGCTCATCGCTTGTGGCTTTATTCGAGAAGAACAGCATCCTGATTGGGTAGCTAATGTTGTTCCAGTTCTAAAGAAAACCGACAAAGTTCGAGTCTGCATCGACTTTTGGAATCTTAATAAAGCATGTCCAAAAGACGAATTTCCTCTCCCTATCACGGACGTCATGATCGACAACACCTGTGGGTTCGAAAGAATATCTTTTATGGACGGATTCTCCGGATACAATCAGATTCGGATGCATCCTGAAGATGAGAAGCATACTTCTTTCCGCACTCCTCGCGGAGTCTACTGCTATACTGTAATGCCGTTTGGTCTCAAGAACGCTGGTACAACATACCAACGAGCGATGAGTACCATCTTTCGAGATCATCTGTGCAAGACTGTTGAATGCTACGTTGACAATATTGCTGTCAAAAGTCGTCAAAAGGAAGATCACATCCAAGACTTGAGAACTATCTTCAATCTCATGCGCCAACATCAACTCAAAATGAATCCTACCAAGTCATTCTTGGGTGTCTCTAGTGGCAAATTTCTCGGCTTCGTCATTACCTCTAAGGGTATACACGTGGATCCCGAGAAGATCAAAGCCATTCAAGAGATGCGTCCTCCACGCAACCTAAAAGAGCTACGAGGATTCCAAGGTCGACTTGCGTACATCAGGAGATTCATTTCGAATCTGTCTGGACGCTGCAGACCATTCACTCAACTCATGAAGAAGGGCATATCTTTCGTTTGGACTGAAGAATGTCAACGAGCATTTGACGACATCAAGCGGTATCTCATGAATCCACCGATCTTGGTACCACCAATCTCTGGCATACCATTCTTAATGTATGTCCGTGCTATGGATCATTCATTGGGTGCTTTACTTGCCCAAAAGAACAAAGAAGGTCACGAACAAGCTATCTACTATCTCAGTCGTACTATGATTGGTGCTGAACACCGTTATAGTCCGATCGAAAAGGAGTGCCTAGCTCTTATGTTCGCTGTTCAAAAGACGAGGCATTACATCATTGGTCAAACCATTCATGTCATATCCCGAGTTAATCCTCTTCGGGTACTCATGAAAAAGCCCAGCACACTCAACTCTCGGTTGGCTACATGGGCTATTCTGCTAGCCCAATATGACATGGTATACGTTCCTCAAAAGTCGGTCAAAGGTCAAGCACTGGCGGATTTCTTAGCAGCTCATCCTGTTCCAGAGACGTCTAAGCTTTATGATAAAATTTCAGACGAGACTTTGGAATCTAATACAATCTCCGAAGAATTTCCTACTTGGCGTCTATTCTTTGATGGTGCATCCAGGATTGGACCCAATGGTGCCATTGTCGCAGGAGTTGGAGTTGTCCTTGTTTCTCCAGACGGATCAGCTGTCCAAAGAGCATACTCCCTAGATGAGCCTTGCTCTAACAATGTGGCAGAATATAATGCTCTACTCATTGGCCTTCAACTAGCCAAACAACTTGACATCGAGTATCTTGAAGTCTATGGTGACTCTAAGCTGGTTGTTAATCAGGTGAGAGGGACTTATGAAGTTCGTCATCAAGATCTAGTGCCTTACTATGAAGCTGCAATCAACATGGCTACATCATTCAAAGCCTTCTTCATCGAATATGTCCGTCGAGCTTGCAATACCGAAGCAGATGCTTTGGCCAATCTTGCAGTAGTTCTAGCCATCCCTATCAGAAGACAGCAAGTGGTGGTCATCTCTAATCGAGAATTATTTTGCATAGAAAATAATCGTAATATTGAGTTCAGTAATCTTACTGAAGCCAATGTTATCGATGAAGATTGGAGAGCTTCGTTCATCGACTTCGTAGTTCATGACATACTCCCTGAAGATCCTAAGGAGGCTACGAGTATTCATCGGCGGTCTCTCCGATTCTATTACAATCAGACTACCAAGACTCTCTACCGACGGACTTATGACGGCCTACTCTTACGCTGTCTAGCTGGTGATGAAGCAAAGCAAGTATTGCATGAAGCTCACGACGGTGTCTACGGAGCACATCAATCCGGTCCTAAACTACAGGATCGCATTCGACGCATGGGTTATTATTGGCCCTCTATCGTTTCTGATGCCATCGAATATGCGAGGAAATGTCGAGCTTGTCAAATCCACACAGATTTTATTTATCAACCTTCAGAATTTCTACATCCGACGGCTGCTTCCTGGCCTTTTGAAGCTTGGGGCATGGACATCATTGGTCCCATCAATCCTCCTTCTTCTAGAGGACATCGGTTCATACTGGCAATAACCGATTACTTCTCCAAATGGGCTGAAGCTATACCTTTGGCTGAAGTCAAGACCAGCAGTGTCATTAACTTCGTCAAACACCATGTCATCTATCGATTTGGTGTACCTCGACGAATCATTCACGACAATGGACCACAATTCATCAGCCAGAAGTTTACGAGATTCTGCGATGATCATCAGATTGATAATATTGCTTCTACAGCCTACAATCCTGTTGCTAATGGATTAGCTGAAGCTTTCAATAAAAATATTATCAAGCTCCTCAAGAAGTTTGTATCCACTAACAAACGAAATTGGAGCGAAAAGCTTGGTGAATGTCTTTGGGCCTACCGTACTACGGTCCGCAATCCCACAGGCTTTACACCTTTCTCTTTGGTGTACGGCTGTGAAGCAGTTCTTCTTCTGGAACTTCAAATTCCTTCTTTAAGGATTGCCATTGCTAATGAACTCACTACAGAGAACAATGATCTTCTTCGACTTCAAGAATTAGAAGCACTCGATAAAAAACAGCTATTGGCTCAACAACATATTGAGTTATATCAAGCCCGCATATCGAAGACTTTCAACCGTAAAGTTAAAGTCAGAGCTTTTCAGCAAGAAGAACTTGTTCTAACAGTAAGACGTCCTATGACAATGACTCACTCAAGCAAAGGCAAGTTCGATGCGAAGTGGGAAGGACCTTATGTTGTTAGCAAAGTCTTTTCAAACGGAGCTTATCAACTTTCAGAGTTGGACGGTCGAGTTGCAATGATGCCTATTAATGGCAAATTCCTTAAGAAATATTATGTATAAATGTAACAGAGATTTTATGTAAATAAGATCAGACAGTTCATAAATAAAGTTTGATTTTATTTCATCATAAATGATGTTACATGATATCAAGGAAGATCACTATCGTCCTTCTCAACATTGGGACGCGGACCACTGCCATCCTTATTAAAGATATAATCAGCAAAAGAGTCGAAGACATCCTTGCTAGAGCCTACCAGGAACTTGCAAGCAGCCATCCTCATGGCCTCCTCCTCTTCTGTCTTTCCTGGTTCAAGCAGAAAGTCTAAGATATCCGGCGGTGGTTTGGGTGCAGACGAACCTTCGCCTACTTCTGCCTGCTTTGGTTGGACTGGATCGGCAGGACATTCTTCAGTGCCCGCTTCCACCTTTGGGGTGACTTCAGCCTTCTTGGATGCATCTCCAGACGACATCTTTATGTTGAAAAGTGGAAATGATCATTCCTTCCAAATTTTTGTTCTATTTATAGACGGAGATTCTCAAAACAATGAAACGACACATTCATTTGACGGTTCGTCCGTTCATTATTATCATCATTCGACGGTTCGTCCGTTCATTATCATCATCCAACGGTTCATCCGTTCATCATCACCAGACGGTTCATCCGTTCATTCACATTCATCAGACGGTTCATCCGTTCATTCACATTCATCAGACGGTTCATCCGTTCATTCACATTCAACTGACGGTTCATCCGTTCATCATCACCTGACGGTTCATCCATTCATCACCATCCGACAGTTCACCTGTTCATCCGACGGTTCACCCGTTTATTTGACGGTTCACCTGTTCATTCAATTCATTTGACGGTCCATCCGTTCATCCCGACGATTCATTTCGTTCATTTATTTCATTCACACATTTTGACGATTCATTTCGTTCGTTTATCCACATCAGCAACTTGTCGTCTTCGATTAAGTTGTCTATTTTGAAATAATAATATTCAACAAATTATATTCTGCCACGTCCACATTACCTCTGAGCAGATATAATGAATATAATTACATAGCATAAAGATATTTTATATTCTGCCACGTCCACAAATTATATTCTATTTTGAAATAATAATTTTATATCTCTGAATATATTTTCTATCTCTATTATTTGTATCTGAACAAGATATACAATAAATAATAGAGCCACAACAAAAATGTCTTTTATTGAGCAAAATTTAAGATATTACATACATAGTATAAAGAAAGACAAGAAGATACAAGATGTTCTTTCTACTGAGACGGAGGCATCATCAGATTAGCAATCTGTTGTTTCAGAATCTGCAACCGTTCTTCGCGAGATGCCATCACTCTCCTCCTGGCCTCTTCCATCCCAGATTCTTCATTAAAAACGGGCATGGCTACCATTCGACGAGTGATTTCAGCATCATGAGCTGCTATATACTCGTCTCTTTCCTGAGTTAGAGCACCAATTTGTTGGACTGCAGTCTGATGCTCGGTAACTTCATTTTCCAATTCCTCTTGGAGACGAGCAATCTCCATTCTCAGCTCGGCAATCCTTCTCTCTTTTCTCTCAGCAGTTGAGATCACCGATTCCAACTTGGAATTATACTCAGTAGATTTAGTGGAATAGGCATCCAAGAGATTCTGGAAGTTCACTCTTTCAACTGCAGCTGCCTGAGCCATCTGTTCAAACTCTGCTTGTACTAAGGATTCTACTTCCCCCTTATTGAGCTCTTTATAATTCTTTATTAAAGCTTCCAGCTAATTTAATAAGTGGTCAAGGAAAGTGGCCTAGGGCTCGTCACCTTGCTCCCGGATGGCCTTTACCAAGAAAGAGGTCGGACTTCTAACCATATAAAAATCAGCGTCTTCTTTGTCCATCATTCTATTGATCAAAGGCCCCAAGGACTCGAAGAAGCATTTGGTGAATGATTGTATGACAAGATGATTAATTGCCAGAGCACCAGGAGTCGCAGCAACTCCTGTTGATGACGAGGCAGCAGGACGTTCAATTTCTCGGGTCTGAACGGAAGGCTCTCTGAATAAGGGAACTAAAGTGGAGCTGGTTGCTCCTCCCGGTTGTTCCTCTGCAAAATTAAAATATTGTCATTTTACCTGTCAATTGTTATTGTCAAAGGAGATCAAAGGGGAAAACAGTCTTACCATGGCTTGATCCTGCGACAGGCCTGTCAGCTGTAGGGACAGATTCTAACTGAGCAGAAGTAGCCTCAGACACTATGGCCTGACTACTTCCTGCTTCAGAACCACAAGATAAGTGATGACTGCTACTGGCTATCGCCGTCGCAAGAACTATGTCCATGCACACTGGAGGTGCTAGAGAAGATTCGATTTCTGCATGGAATACAAATAAAGATGTTAGTTATCAATCTATTAAAAGAAGATTGTTAATTTCATTTTTATACCTTGGGGATCAACAGCGGGAGTTTCCTCCGGGGCCGCTTCTTCATCTGCTATCTTCTCTGGAGATGCCTGTACTTCAACATCCTTTTTAGGATCTAAAGTGTCATCAACAACTTCAGGAAGTGTTTGCACCTCAACATCCTTTTTATGATTTAAGGTATCGTCAACATCTACAGGAGACATATGCTCTTCAGCATCCCCTTCAGGGTCTTGTGTTTCATCAATATCCTCAGATGAAGAGCTCTCCTCATTTTCATCTTCCTCCGGTGCCTCCCCACTAGCAGTCGCAGCAGTTTGATCAACATAATCCTGTGAGCCGAAGTCACAGTCATATAAAGCATCGATCATTTCACGATCCTCCTTCTCGCAGATTGCTCCCGGTGTAAGAGAAAGTTGAGTAATCTCCGCAGCAGGTGAAGGAGATCGTACGACGTCATGCTCTTCTTCTATAATATTGTCTCTAGGCTCGTCGGCCTCATTTCTCTGGTCCAGCTCTACCCTCTGCTCGATCTCCTCCCTCTGTTCTGGACTGGGAGTTCTATGCCCAGACTCAGAAAACAGGAGTGGGAGACGACATGGTGATCCCGGCTGCAGCATTCACCACTATAGAAGACAAGATTTGCCTAGAGGGAGACACTGTTCTTTTTCTTCTTCGATGAGCCAGCTTCTTTGTTCTATGAAGAGGCCTCTCAGGGCTCTCTATAGTTATTACCTCAGTCTGTTTCTGAACGGAGGTTGGTGTAGCTGCTTAATCTTGGGTTGTCTCGGCCAGCTGCCGAGATTGAGATCTGGTAGTAACCTTTTCTGAAGAATGATCCAAGATCAGTTTCTTCTTCGCAGCTGGGACGGAAGGCTCCTCTCTCCTTCTCTTCTTGGCTGGAGATTTAGCAACCTTCAAAGAAATACGCAGTGGCACGTTAATCTCTTCAGGGAACATAACGTCCCTCGAAACTTCTAAGGGTGCATCCACTGGCTCGTGCACCTCATCATTACCTGGAAGTGACATGATAACTCCTCCCTTTTTCAATCTCGTTGCAGATGCGAAGCTATTCGCAAGATTGAAGTTCTCGGCAAAAGTGTTCGATGATGTATAAAACACCGAATATGTGAACAGCATACGAGGGCCATGATTACTATTCACAGACATCGAGAACATTGCTTTCGTATCTCGAGCATTGTAATAAGCCCAAGCTCGGGCTCCATCTATCAAGAAACCTTTTCCTTGTAGGCATGAGATAGCATTACCTACATAGAATTGGTCATATCCAAACTGTCGAACAAACCGGCTAGGAAGATATGGCTCCAAGTAGCATTCTTCTTCAAACCGATACACCAAGTGGGATGGTCGAATTGTCTTCAACCAATCAAAAGCTGTGCAGCTCAAAGGTTACATCTTTGAGTCAATCATGTTGGTCGGCATCTGTTCATATCCGGCAGGAGGAGGAGTGCAATAGAAGTTCCATCCTTTGCCAAGGTTCAAAGCATATCTACAATCTCTCAAGGAAGTGTATTTCCATTTACCTTGGGAGAATCTCCGCAAAAAGCTGCCACTGACTGGTCCCATGTCGGGGTCCATCAAAGTAGGATGGTGTAGAAGCAACCACCCGAACAGATAAGTATACGACAATTCTAGCCGAGGAAACTCTTTCTCGCTCTTAGCTTTCAGCATCAATTCGACGTACAGGCGGAACATTGATGATCGTCCTTGATCTTGGTATCCAAGTCCCCATTTTCCTCCATCAACTTCACCACTTCAGTGCTGCTCAGTGGTTTAAAGAAGTCGGGATAGCAGTTATCATGTTCCTTGGTCTTCTTTTCTTTAATATGGTTGAGGAACAGATAGGGCAACCATTTGGATGAATAGCAGGTACCAGATGTACCACTTTTGTAAAACAGAGAGCAGATTTTATAATGACACAGTAGTTCTTCGAAGACTGCTACCATGGTTGCGTTCTCTTTTCTAAGTTTGTCCAACTCATCATTAGTTGGGACAAATTCCTCATACGGGACATCCCCCATCGGCAGGTAAGAGATGTACTGCATCTCGTGAAGGGCAAACCCGATCTCTCCGCAGGGAGTCATAAAAGTCCATATCCTGTAGTTGTATCTCTCTGCTAGAGCCAGAAATAGATACGGATTGGGGGCAAAACCGTAAACAGTGGCATGCACTGCTTGATACAAGTTAATCTGCTGAAGTTTGTCTTCAAACTTAGTCAAAATCCAGTTTGCTATGCAACTCCATCTCTTATAGTCTGGGTTCACCAGTCCAGTTAATCTGAGGTCTTGATCTGGATACCTCCCTTCGACCTTCGCGAACTCATTCGCGAATATTGGAATTCTCACGGGCAATAACAAAGAAGAATTTTTCGGCAGAATACAACCGGGTTTTAGACCTCTGAGCAAGACACTGTATCGTTCCGAAGAACTATAGAACATGTCTTTCTTGTTAGGCCCCTTCTTCACATAAATCTCTCCTGGACGGGCATCCTGAGAAGGTGTGAGATTCCATTCCATTTTTCTCGGATAGCTTGCATGAGTATATCGAGATAAGGGGAGGTAGCGGGAGACTTCTGGTATTGAGATTGTCTTGTCTTTCTGTTGGAAAACTCGTTCTTCCATCCGTGGCCTCGGCTGAGAGCTCTTCTCAAAATTCTCGCCAAACAAAAATAGGGGCTTCTTGTGAATGATGGCATCTGCCGACTGCAAAGGTTGCCCATTCATCAGACATAACAGGGTTTCATTATCTTGGGTTACCAAGATAGCTTGGCGGGAAGCTGACATATTATACTGTGGAAAGTGCACATGGGTCAGGTCCTCTTTGAATTCCGATTCTGAAAGAGTCCCTACAAAGTTCTCATACCCAGGATCTTCTCTGGTATTCACTGCATCAAACAGAGAAAACAAAAAAATCAGCACAAGTACAATCAAAAATGCTATTATCAGATTGCACAATCCTCAGATTGCACAAAATAAAGGATTACGCAACCATCAGATTGCGCAACCATCAGTTTGTGCAGCATCAGATTGCACTGGCAATCTTGCGCGAATCAGCAGACTGCGCTGACTTTCACCAGCGCAAATCAACCGATTGCGCAAGAAGATATTCTTCATAAAAATGAAGAATAATTGGTTCGTGCAACCAAAACCCTAAAAAGGGGTGGCGCAATATGATCACATCTCTAAAAAGAGATAGATTTTAAGGATCATTAAAGTCGAACAACCCTATAACTACCTTGCATAGCGGGGTGCACAACTTCATGTCGAGAAGGACGTCGTGCCACCCTAGCCGAAGACTCGGCAGGGGCCTTGTCCTTGTCGGCGGCGGAGGATCTCTTTGGTGCCATGGAGTTCGATGGGGAATAAAGCTGAAGTCAAAATGAACTCAGGAGTTTCTCTCTCAAACACAAGGAAGCAAGTAAAGAATGATTCGAAGGATCAAAAGAACTATTTATAGTTTTTTTCAAAGAGTAAACGGCTGCCTCAGATTGCGCCGAAAAAGTCGGACTGATCCATCCGATTGCGCAGACAGCTCAGTACATGTGCAACTTGATTGAAATTCAAAATTCAAAGTATTTCGAAATTTTGAATAAGTTCAACTTTCGAAAACTTTGAAGGGGGTCTTGTAGGTCCTAAAAAAATCAAGTTGCACACATCAACAAAGTCATGAAGATCGAGAAATGCATCTTTCAAATGAACTGCACAGACATCAGATTGTGCATCCTTCAGATTGCGCACACTAGACTGCACACACTTTCAACTGCACAGGCTGACGTGGCAAAAGTCATCATTACCTGACACAATCAAATCTTCTGACAGCTGACAGCGCGGAGAACGAGGCGACTGTTTGTTTATCGTACAGCACGGCGCTCGAGAAAAGCTGGCAGCGCAATCGGCCAACTACTCTGTGCGCAGTCCATGCGTGCGCAACCCGAAGTCAGCGCAATTCATGTGGCGCACTTCATCATGACAATTGACAAAAGTACACGTGGCATACATGCCATCAATTGCTCGTTACGTAGCAATCGTATTCACACGATCATGCGCATTTCAATCAAATGATGCCATGTGTCCAAGACAGTTGGCCCACGACTAGACAACTGTCTGCGCAATTTGATGTTGCGCAATCCAGTTCCTGCGCAATCCAACTTGCGCCATTCAGAATAACTAAAAATTAGTTATTTCCAGAACTCTATAAATAGAGTTTCAAGTCTTCATTCAAGGGGGATCAGACATAAAGTTCAGAAATATCAGAGAGTTCAGGAGTTCTTGCCCAAGTGCTAATGCATTCTTCTGAGTCTTTTGCCTTCAACTTCAACTTCAGAGGCTACCGTCTTCAAAGTTCACATCATCCAAGGGATAAAGCAATCGTCTTCTAGATTGGATTCCTACAGTTGTACTTTCCCAGAATTCTTGTAATCTTTACAAAGTTTGTATCAATAAAGTTTCATACTTTTGTTTTTACAAACAACGACACGACTCGATCAAGGCTCAATGAATACATCCAATAAGATACAAAGCTAACTGTGAACACGGTCTATAGCAATGATAAAAATATACAAGCAGGATAGGAAAGATACATGGCAACAATATGAGAAAACTGGATAATAATAAAAGACAGTACATGTAAATAAAGCTGTGTAGAAAGACAAGGTATACTTGCCTTAGGTCATGCGCTGCTGGCACGGGTCAGAATCCGTGTCAAAGTCCAAGTAACCTATTTTGTGAGTTTACTATGTCAATACATAAATTGAAGCAAGAAAATATTTTATCTAAATGAATTTCAGTCTTTTGTTTTCTTCTATACCTAGTTAATCTTATCTAGGCTAAAATCCCATCTTTGTTTCTGAATTCAACTAAATCTTGGACAGTACTTTGTTTTGCAAATGCTGATACAATAATGGGGTTTCTTTGAACTGCTATGGTCTTCATGCCACATATGGTTTGATACCAACTGCTACTGGACACTTATCCTAACATCCTAGTGTAACTAGTACCAAAATGGACAATAGTATATCAGTTCAACTTAGCACAAGGTAATGACTGATACCTCACTTATCCCCACCCTCTTGACCTTACAGTCCTATACATGCTACCAATGGTTAATCACAACCTTCTATACTCATGGTACATTAGTCATGTCAGCACTTAGCCATGCATCCAACCTCATAGTTGCTGGGTTGAAGACTTTATCCTACTGTCCTATGCTTATTACACCTCTGACTTTTCCTCATCTAACCCTACATCTGACATTTGCCTTTCTGTTACAGCACCTAGGAAATTACCCTACCTATGTATCATACCTATGGCAAGGTTTGTACAGGAAGTCATACATGGAATAGTGTCAAATTTCTTTGTATCAGTACTAAACCTACTCAGTCGAATCCAAATACTGCCTGAAACAGATTTCTGAAACATATATATATAGGATTGCAATTGTACAATGAAAGGGTGAGGAAAATCTTATCAACACCATCAAGGAGTCTCCTGATGGTCCTGCATTAGTTGTGCCAAAAATACAACATGAAACCAGATCCTGAACCATTCCTTTCTCGTATTTCCATCACAGTTTGCACCCTCTGTCACTATCAGTTGACCCAAAGGAGAGGTCCCATCTCAACAAAGAAATTAATGTAGGAAATTAACTCTTGCATACAAGAGAACTATGGATGTAATATTGCTGCAACCTTAACAAATTAACACTTAAAGCTCCTCTACTCAGTGCTCAAGGACCTGTAGACTTCATCTGCAATAGCAGCTATATCAGTAGCTCCTATGGAGCCCTGTTATTAATAGGATGCCCCTAATGAGATGTACACTCCTATGTATGGTACCACCCTATACTCTAATCTCTGTTATGACCTGTCTAACACCCACATCACATCCTCCTTATGTATTGATGGCAGGAAAAGTCATCATGTAGGCAGAAGATAGGAATATGAGATCAACTGTATACAGAGCCTATACTGGCTGTTCCTAAACTCCCCATTTCCTGTTGCCACTAAGTCATAACAGTTACCTGCTCTTTAAACTAACATTTTACTACATCCAACTGAATGTTTATCCTTCAATTCCCATGCGCCTATACTTTTCAGTAAGGTCCATTCTGCAGAGTTACTATCTGGTCCTTCAACCATATTTGGAATACTTAAGAGAATTAATGCAGAAGGAATCACATACACTGTATATTGTTACAAATCAACCAACAGAGAAGTGATGGTGAATCATAGGGTAAAAGAATTACAACTTGATGATTTCATGATTATGGTTAGGGGAAAACAATTTATCCATATCACTTCTTTCGAAATCTCAAACTATAATAATAATATCCCAAACTATAATCAGAAACTTATGGGGAACTGGATCCATCAGAATATATAATTGAAAAGATGATGCTATAGCAATTCCTATTAATGCATATAGGATAAACAGCAAGCACGTACTATGTGTCTTACTCTGTTCCTCCTCATGTTACTGGTGTGAAACCCAAAGTCCTAGCTCACCACCCAATCTGATACCATATATCCCATTCATGTATAATACCCATACTCCTATAACCTATTTGGTTCTCCCTAGGGATCGAGATACCCCCTGTACAGGTCAGTTCTCTGCAAACAGGAGTACAAGGACCCCCTTCCCTAACCTTTTCCTCCTTTCAGGATTAAAAGCAAATACCTACTCTACAACTTAGCAGAAACATCATTTATTAACCAAAACTAAAATCAGACAATAGATGTGAGGGATGAAGGCTTACCTGCTTAAGGAGTTCGAATGCTCCTAGTCCTCAATTCCAGGAAGGAGCAGGGCGGCAGAGTTTAGAGTTTGTTCCTAGAGAACGAGGTGGCCTGATCCTTCCATATTTATAGGAGAATTTGTAGCATCCACTTTTTCATAGAAGGGTATTTTAGTCATTTTAGCCATTTTGACCTTTATGTGATTTTCTGAATATGTTGACTCTTGTTTGTGCTAGCAACTGGTTTAACCTTAGTGGACTTGTATAGGGGCCTAACCATGCATTAGAATTGTTATTTTTATTTTTAGAATTTATTTTGTGCATTATATTATTTTTAAGGCTTTTATTTATTTATTTAACCTTTTCGCATGTAGGCCTTTGAGCTTTTTGACTTGGGCCCATTTCTAATTGAGTAGGAGATGGCCCAAGTGAAACCCTAATCCCTAGACACCCCCTTGGCTGCCCAACACAGCAGCACCCCCTCCTTTTTTCATTATTTGTGAAAATTGTGAGCCTCCACCAAGAAACCCTAAAAGATCCATCCCTCCAAAACACCTATTTTCTTCATCCGGAGTCCATTTCTTCCCAAATGAACTCCGTTGCACTCGTCGAGGAGAGGAGGATATGCTGGAGCATTTCTGGAGTGGAGACGAAGGGTTTTGCTGGAGGGAAATCGGCCGACACGACAACCGAGGAGCCCCGATCATTGAGTTTTGACACTCAAAAGGTAAAACCCTAATATACCATTGCAAATCTCATTTTTTCTTTATTTTTGCATCCATATAGGTGCCCTAGCCTTGCCTACGAAATTTGGTGGGATTTCGACTCCGTTTGATGGAGGTATCGAGCCCGTGTCGGTCCCTTACGGCACGTGTTCGACGAAATGCCGCTTAGGATAGAAAGTTGTTGTTTTTCATTTCTATCTTCATGGATGTTTAGATAATATAATTTTGATAAACTTTCGTGAAGACGGTTTTGGGTTTGACATCGTTTCAGCGGCGGTTCGGGCAACGGACGCACGTGCACGGATACCGTGCACGAGGCCGTGCGTGCCCTGCTGTCCGTGTGTGATTGCGCGATGCACATAGCGTATTTTAGTGTGAAAATTTGTGAGCACGTGGGGGCAACCTCTGCCCTCATGCTTGTAAAATTTTATGACTATTTGTTGAGCGAGCGCGGAGATATCGCGCGTGCACCGCTCAGCCACTGTGCTTTCAGCCTGTCATTTTTGTCGCGGAGACGGACTTCGTGCGCGCACACGACACAGCGAAGACCCGTTCCAGGACCCGAAACATATTGACCTAGACCTAGACGACCCGTAGGATGAACTCCAAGTCGCGGCGTGGCCCGACGAGGGAGCAGCGAGGCCGGCACCACGCGCACGAGGGCGCGCGGGCGCGCGCGTGCGCAGCAGGCCGCGCGGGTGCGGGGGCTACGTGCACCGCTTTAGCACATCTTGTCACCGTGTCTTCGTGTCCTAGACCTACCCCAGGACCCCCCCAGCTATGTGCACAAGCACGTGGCGTTTCGTTGCGTGTGCGGCACTCAAACGAGCGAGAACGCACGCGTACCACGCGGTATCGGGAAATTTCGATACGCGTTCTGTGGACACGACACGGACACGATTTCGAACCCGAGAGTATACGAACACATCACGTGGGTCGAGGCCAACGTGTATGCCAAGTTTCGCGGGTTCGTTTGGTGTATTTTGGATTTTGGGTCGTTGTGTGAATTGGATTGTTTTTCCTTAGTGTTCGATTTTTGAATTAATATGATATTCTGATTTTTTCAGCTTCTTAACTTCTAAATCTGAGTTTGCAGGACTTATATGAGATTTCGGATTCATGGGAACCAACCTTTGGCTTTGTTTCATATATATATATATATATATATATATATATATATATATATATAATTCCGTTGAAATCCATTCCTAATGTATATATATATCGCGAATGGGTCGAGGGAGATATATTTCCAGATTTTAGACTCTTTATTTATCTCGCATCATTGTGTATCTTCCATTTAAACGTTTGTGTGTATATATATATATATATATATATATATATATATATATATATATATATATATATATATATATATATATATATAGTTTCTTACTTTGTATATATGTATATAAATAGCATATTATTTGAGTAATTCCATGGTTGCGTTTTACTGTTTTTAGTCTCAGATTTTACCCTATTATCAGTAAGCACCAGTACATACACACGCACACACTACTTTTGTTAGATTTGAGTTTTGTTTGCATTGTGTATACACATGTGTGTATATACCTATATGTATATATATATATATATATATATATATTTATGCTTGTTAATTCTTTTAGATTAGATTGTAATTGTGTATATAACTATAGGAGCCCTAGGACAAATTTGGTTTGTCATTTCGAGCTTAGTTTAGTCGAATTGGCCGACAAGTTGACCAAATTGACAAAAGTCAACTTTGGGTCTAACTTGATCCAATTCAACTCAAACGAACTCCAAATGACCTAGAATTTTGTGTATGACCTAGAAATTAGTAGACGGACTAGTTGACCCAGGTTTGACCAGGTTTGACCAGGTTTGACCAGAGTTAACCAAGGGTTGACTTTGACCAAAATGGATATAGAAGCATGTAGTCTTGCATTGTAGCTATTTTTTTTTGATATTGTAGACTTGGTTGTGACATGTGTGTATTTTAAATAGGTTTACATTGCCCCAGTTTAGTTACACCTCATCATCAGCAGTTCGATTTGCAAGGCGAGTACATTTTCTGATCTTTTCATACTTCTTTGGATATGTTCTCTTGTTATAGACTAGTATACTTGATGCTGACACGATGTTCACACGGATTAGTACCCTCTGGATCTTTTCATGTGATGTTATCCTCTCGGATACATCGAGTATGTCATGTTCATGTACTTTATCATGGCCATCATGTACTCCATGTATTCATATTTATCTATGTGCACTCATATGTTATTCATGTACACTCATGACCATATGAGCTCCTTGTATACAGTAGTTATCCATGTGCATTAACATAACATGTATTGATCCTTGTGTATTGATTGGGGGCAGGGAGAGTGTAGTTGGTTATGTGATCATTATCCCCGTTTACATAACCAATTCACGCTCTGATTCACGTAGATGGTTATATTTCTCTATTATCATATTATATCTCATTTTATAGTCTCTCTCTCTTGTTGATTTCCTTTACAGCAATTCATGTATAGTTTTCTATAGCTTGCTTTATATGTCCATTCCTGCTATGAACTGTTGTGAGAGATATGTGCTCGTTCCGTCCTGACTGGACATGTTGAAATTTTTACAGGTATTGATGAGGAGTACTGCCCTACTTATTATGGCATTGGCTTAGATGACACTGGCGACATGGACCCTCAGGAAGATCCCACAGTCGCTGAGGACTTGCCCATAGTTTAGCTGTGTTTTAGTACTTTATTTGTATTTCTATTTGAGATTTTATGAGTTGTACTTGAGATTTATTCTGGTGGTTTACACCTAGACTTTTTATCTGTGACTCTCTTGAAATTCATTCTTCTATTCCATCTTAGTATTGTGATTGAATTACTTATTATTTACTCTCCATTCGGAGTTTATTTTAGACTGTGTTAGATACTGTGACTCAGGACAACGTTCTACCGCCGACACTGCGGCGTAGGCTGGGCGTTCGTCACTTCTCGTGCCCTTGCACTGGGTGCGGGTCGTGACAGAATTCTAGATTTGATCAAGGGAAGATTGGATAGAGGGAGGATTTGGTTTAAAAAACTCCTGGGTTTATCACAAGGATTTGGAACCCATACGAATACAGGGTGTTTCCAACTGTTTTAAATTTGAAAACAAGAATTTTGCATTTGGGTCCCTGTCAAACACATTTATTACCCATATCTGTTTGCCATTAAAATTCTTTGATTGTAAATTTCAATACAAACAGAACAGTGTTACAATATAGGACTTAGACGTAGTCCTAAGAGTACATTTTTGTTTAATCTGGGTCCCTTGTGCCGATGGAGTGAGTGGTAATGCGTTGACTCCGTTGACGATCTGACGACGGTTATCGGTTCTCTGAAGGTCTGGATTGCTCTGGGTGCTGGAGCTCGCTGAGAGGAGGAAGACGTTGAGTGTCTGTATCTGCCTCTCTGGTGGTGCGAAGTCTCTGTCTGTTTGCTGTGGAGGTTGATATGTATGCACGTAGATTGGTCCGTGTGTGTCTACAAGAAGGAAATGATCCCTCTATTTATAGTTTTGCAGGCTGGCTGCTCGTGTGCGCATATGTAGGATGCGCCTGTACGCGGGGATGCCACGTGTTGATTACTGATGGAGGCGCATGGACGATACGCCCTGATCGAGGGGGTTGACTTCTTCATGTTGCTGTTGTGAACCGACACGTAGCGAAGAAGAAGATCTTTCTGTTGCTGAGATCTTGGATGAGTCGAGTCAAAGGACATGTGTCGTCGACCCATGGCTCAGAGATCTCGGATTTGGTGGGGAGAATGATCTGGTAGGATGTGCCTAGGATTAGGCGCATGAGGAGACTTTGGCTCGTAACATTTAGGAGTCACGAACCATTCTGGACGCATGGCTTTTGAGGCGCATGCAGAGCTTCAGTAGTGACTTTACTCCTGTCTTTTGGGATCAGGGAGAAGTCTATGACGCATGGCTTTTGAGGCGCATGCAGAGTTGTGACAGTGACTTTCCTTTTATCTTTAGGGATCAGTAAAAAGTTTGAGGCACACAGCTTTTGAGGCGTATGCACGTTTGGACGCATGGCTGCGGAGGCGTATGCGAGCTGGTTGGGTGGTCACGTGGTAGTAGCCGTCGGAGAGGAGTAATAATGATGCTGACGTTGGCAATGCTTCGTCTTCTGAAAAAGCTGCCGACTGCTCAGACTTTGGGAGGCGTGCTGCCAACTCTGTCAGTTCAGCATTTAATGTTTGTGACATTCGATGGACAGCTGAGTGGGCGCGTCGGTTGGCGTTCCACTAGGCGTATGGGGACACATAGGGGCGCATCCCTATGATGCTCTTGGTACTGAAGGGCACGTCTGTGTGATGTGCTTGATGTAGAAGGGCGCGTCTGTGTGATGCGCGGTCTGGCCGGCACATCCGCTTCGTGAGACGTCTTTGATGGTGCAACTGTTACGTTCTTCGAGTGCTTTAAATAGCCGTTTTGACTTGGCTGAATTTGAAGCGTCCGGTTCATCCATTTAATGCAAATTCATTGCACAGAATTCGGAGAGCCATCCACTTGGCGCATGGGTTTAATTTGCCCGACCTATAAATAGTGGTATGGAGAGAGGGTTGGCCTCTCGTTCTCTCACGTCTTTCCGACATGAACTTGTGTGTTCGAATGCATTCTGTTGACGAGATGCTCCCGAGGGTGAAGATGCGACGCAGTGTCTTCGTTGATGCACTTGAAGGTGACTGTTACATCCAAAAGACGGAGTCGAGGGCTTTCGAGGCAGGCGGAAGGTGCCTGTTGCATCCAAAGATAGGGATGTACGGGCCTCGTTTCCGTTACTCCGGAAGAGCCGTAGATCGGAATGGCGGTGCTGCGGCTTTGGTAGCTCTTTCTTCCTTCAAAATGGGTGTAGCCCATTCTGGTTGTGTTGAAAGCTGCTCCTTTAGACGTGGTTTCGATCACGGTCTTCCTTCGCCTTTGGAGGCTCTTTCGAAGCCTCCCCTGGCCACAGATTTTGCGGTGCTCTTCTCTTCCTTGGTTCCAGCCAGAGGGTTTGTCACGCCCCAAAACCAGAATACTGGAGAGCGGGGGAATGACTCAGCCAGCTACGTATTACGGGTTGATGAATACCGGATAATACGATCAATGTTGTCTAACCAGACGAGGGGGTGCATACTACATAAAAGTCTCACTATGGTCACTTCGCATCTATTGTCTCAATCATTCAAATAAGAAACAGTAATACAGAACATGTAAGATAAAGCAGTAAGGCGTCCCAAACGCTCAGTCAGAATGTTCTGGAAATCTGGCTTTACAAAACATAGCCAGATGGTATAGTAAGGTATACACAATTGTTATCAGCTGCAGTCTGACTTAGTTACAATCATGCAAAAGTAAGTACAAGACGATCCGACCAACATGTCGGTGCCAAACGGCTAAGTATAAAGTAAATGACAAAACGAGCGGTGAAGTAAGGAAACCCACTCGAGTCCTCCTGCGATCATCCCTCTAGTATTGACCATCTTGGAGGTAGAAGTAAGTTGGATCCTCGGGGACCGGCTCTAAATCTGGCCATACAAAATCAGAGAGGTTAGACCTCTAATAGCAAGTACCACAAGGAAGGACGATATGAAGGATTAAACCAGTATGTAAGAGAATATAATAATAGATCTCTGCTTCCCACTAGGATTCACATAACATCACGACACTTCGAACCAACCTCCCAACCAAACAAGGACAGAAGTTGGCCTGTCATGTCCTGACATTCTGATCATCTCAGTTAGGCAACAGGGTAGATACAGTACACAAACAAATCATCTTGAACGGCCAATCAATTCCTACGGCTTGCTATTGTGAGTCCCCAGTTATCCTGGAATTATGCAAAATAGGGATTTCCTCAGTTCTTACTATGTACGAGCAAGGCTAGTCTATCCAGTCAATCAATTGCGCCAATCATGTAGTTAGACGAGTCCCAGCGGAACACCCGCCGTTATAGCATATACAATAATATAAGCAGATACTGTTCCCTGCCCGTGTGACAGATTTACAGTATCTGTGGGAACCAGCCGGCCCGTCGGGCACTTAATAGTCCCAAGGGGGCTGCCATGTAAGAACTCGGGAATCTATTCTCTCCATGCCATTATTATTTTATTTAACTTAATAGTCCCTACGTTGAGCGAAGTTCCATGCCGTGGATCATGGCCATTCAAATGAGTACTTTCGTACTGGGTACGATATGCGCAACTCTACAACGATACCCGTGCGGCTAGGTTGTAGGTTTTACATAGCGTGATGCAACAATCAAATCTAACCACGGAGTAATCATGCCTTGACCATAAAGTACACATGCTGTTTTTGTAAGATAAATAAATAACTAAATAATAAATATATAATTTGAAGCCTGCATGTGCCTGTATGCCAATATCCGGGATCAGCTAATCGAGTACAATAGTTCATTACATGAACGTGTCTCATTCATTCATTTCAATAAGACGACTAGCCAGTCTCTTAGTTCCAACTAGGAACGCATGATCAATTATTAGTCAATGTCACAATCATTATCAATGGTGACAAGGCATGAAAGTCCCTCAATGTTACATGGGGTCGGGTCTATAACTCTCAGGGTTAAGTTCTAGTCATACTGGGTGTCCATGGATCAATCAGAACACAAGGTGCATTCTACATAACAATCCATTTTAACAAACTTAACATATCATGATTTATCAAGAAATTCACGCAAAAAGGCGTCAGGATATAATAGAAGAATTATCATGCCATCATTAAATGAATAGGTTATGGAATAAATAAAAACATCCAGGTCAGGAAGTCACGCCAACAAGTCTATGCTAAGGCCAAAAGTCACGCAAGAAATCTATGCTTAAGACCAACAAGTCACGCTAAGTCTAGCTGGGGTGAGCGTGGAAAATGGGCGTGAACAGTGAGCGTGAAAAAAATGATACACGCTGGCAAGCGTGAGCGTGAAAAGTCACGCAAGCAAGCACAGCGTAAGTGTGAGGGGTAAATTCACGCACGCGCTCCAAGAAATGTGCGTAACTAAAATACACGCACGCAAACGCGAGCGTGACTAAGAAATACACGCACGAAAATACGAGCGTGACTAAGAAATACACGCACGCAAACACGAGCATGACTAAGAAATACACGCACGCAAACGCGAGCGTGACTAAAAAATACACGCACGCAAACGCGAGCGTGACTAAGAAATACACACACGCAAACGCGAGCGTGACTAACGAGCAGTTCTACCACATGAACTCTCTGATCCGAAAACACGCTAAGTTGGTGGATTTAAAACCCATGAACAGCCGAAAATACAAACTTAGATCTAGGGAAAACAAGCCACAGAAATCACATATGCCAAGCACTAAACTCTCTCAGGATCATGAGAGGAAGAGTAATGATTCATAAAAATGGATGATTGAGAAGCAAGTTTGCACTTGCCTTCTCCTGCTGCTGGTAGGTGGTGGAGAGTAATGGGAGGAAGAAGAAGAAGTAATGGTGAGAATGAAGTTATGAGGAGAGAGAAGAGATGGAAGCTTTAAATAGCAAGGGGGTGGTAGGTGGGAGCTAATAGGCCGGGTTGCACCATGAACCCAAGAAGCCCAACCACAATAAGACTAAAGCAGGGGTTAAAATGCAGGAATTAAAATACAGATAATAAGATTGCAGGAAATAAATTAACAGGAAAATTCAAAGTGCAGATAATTAATTTAACAAGAAATTGAAGAAATTTAAATACAGGATAATACATGATGGATACTAAATAAATACTCATGAGTTGTACATGTATATAAAAATACGCATTCCGAGAACGGAAAGTGACATCTCTACCCACCTTAGAAAAATTTCGTCCTCGAAATTTCAAATCCAAGCAGGTAGAAATATCGGAGCTAAACTAATACAAGCAATTCTAGTGAGCAAGCAATCATTTCTACCATATCAAAAGCAAGTACTATATATATAAATTCATCAATCCATGATATCAAGTAACTCTACCCATAAAGTGACAAGCATGAAGAATCAGGACAATCAAGGTATACGAAAAGTGATATACCTTGTGAGTCAAACAGGTGTGGATACCGTGATCGGATATCATCCTCACGTTTCCACGTTGACTCTCCCAAGGAGTGATGACCCCAAGCAACACGGACAAGACTAATTGTTCAGTTCTTAAGTATCTTCTCTCTTCGGTCCAAAATGGACACAGGCTGTTCCTCGTAAGACAGGTTGGTACCAACAACCAGCTCAGAGTGATCGAGGACATGGCTTGGGTCCGATACATACCTACGTAATTGAGATACATGAAACACGTCATGCACCTCTCATAACGAAGGTGGGAGGGATAAATGATAAGCAACATCGCCTATCCGATCAAGGATAACAAATGGGCCTACGTACCGTGGACTCAATTTCCCGCGAACGCCAAATCTGATGACCCCACGAGTAGGTGAGATCCGCAAGAATACGTGGTCCCCAACAGAGAACTCTAACGGCTTACGATGCTGGTCCGCCCAATGACGATGTCGATCCTGTGCAACTCGAAGTCGCTCTCTAATTTCCTTAACCACTTCAACCGTCTGAATAATCATTTCTGGGCCTAACATCTTCCTTTCTCCGATATCATCCCATACAAGCGGTGACCTGCACTTCTTACCATATAGTGCTTTAAATGGCGCCATCTGGATACTGGCTTGATAACTATTGTTATATGAAAACTCGACCAAGTGCAGGTGGCTCTCCCAAGATCCTCCAAAATCTAAAGTGCAAGCTCGCAACATGTCTTCTAAAGTCTGAATCTTTCTTTTTGGTTGTCCATCCGTCTGCGGATGGTAGGCCGTGCTAAATCTTAACTTGGTACCCAGACTATGATGTAAACTCTTCCAGAAATGTGATGTAAAACGGGTATCTCGATCCGACACAATACTGACAGGGACTCCATGCTGCCTGACTATCTGTTGCATATACAACTCCGCCAATTTTTTTGTAGATTGCCCTACTCTGAAAGGAAGAAAGTGTGCTACCTTCGTAAGTCGGTCCACTATCACCCAAATAGCGTCCTTACCACTTGGTGATCTTGGTAAACCGGTCACAAAATCTATTGTAATATGCTCCCATTTTTATTCCGGAATAGGAAGCGGTTACAATAACCCAGCTGGCCTCTGCTGTTCTGCCTTCACTTGCTGACATACCAAGCAACGGGAAACAAATCTAGCTATCTCCCTCTTCATCCCGTTCTACCAGAAATGCCGCTTGATATCTTGGTACATCTTGGTCCCCCCAGGGTGAATAGAATATTGAGAACTGTGAGCTTCTGCCATAACCTTCAGTCTGATATCTCCACTAGGCACACATAGACGTGATCCAAACCTAAGTGTACCATCCTCATGAATTCTCATCTCCTTCCTGAGTCCTGACTTACATTCTACCCTAAGTTTCTGAATCCTTGGGTCTTGTGCCTGAGCTGTCTTGATCATGTCTACTAAGTCAGATTGAACTTGCAGACTTGTTAGAACTCCTACATCACTATAAAGTATAACCTCGATGCCCATCTGTCACCCCCATTTCTCGTATTTCGTATTTTGTGCGTATTTTGATTTTATCATGTATTTTAATTTTTTGTACTTGCAGTATTCCTGGCTTCTCGTATTTTGCTCGGTTTTATTTTGGAGGAGACTTGGCTTGGTTTGACTTGGTTTAGCATGGTTTGGTTCTATTTTGGTTTATTGTTGGACCACCCTAACCTATACTACCCCTCAAGCTCACCCCACCACCACCATTTAATACCATTCCCCTCTCTCTCTCCTCACATTTACTTTCATTTATTTCCCCCACCAAGAAACCCCCTTCTTCCTCCATCCTCCAAACCCTAGTGGAAGAGAGGCAAGTTGCATCTTGCCAAACATGAGAATCCACTTTCATGAGTTCATCACTTAGCTTAGCTCATTGGGAGTAACTTTAGTTCTTTGTATTTTCGGATTTGGGATTTTGTGGAGCTTGAGTCTTGTACTTTATATTTTCGGATTTTATATGTTTTGATGTGTTTTGGCCGATCTTGGGTGGGATTTGATGTGCTCATGTGGTAGAGAATCAAATTTCACCCAAGATGGACCCTTGGAAGTTTGGATTTGGAGCTCGGATGACCGAGTTGTGATGTTGCTAAGTTTTCGGCCATGGTGTTCTTCCTTGGGAAGAAGATGACTCTGTGGTAGCCGATGGCGCCTATTTCCCCTGCGTAGGTCCGATGGCGCCTACTTTGGCCGCTTGCCCTTGCAAGTGCGCCTCTTGGCCGCACGCTCCTTAGCGCTGCGCGCCCCTTCCAAACAGAACGCTTCATAGCGCCTGTTCTCCTTGACTTGGCCGATGGCGCCTATTCTGCGAACTAGGCGCGGTTGGCCAATGGCGCCTACTTCTCCTTTGATTAGGCGCAGTTGGCCGGCCATCCTCAACTAGGTGCCATCTGTCCCATCAGACTAGGCGCCATCTGTCCCATCAGACTGGGCGCCAAACTGTCCCATCAGTGGTAGGCGCAGTTCATTCTATGGACTAGGCGCAGTTCATTCTATGGACTAGGCGCAGTTCATTCCCCATGACCTAGGCACACTTGGGCCGGCCTTATTCTAGGCGCACTTCAGTGAGCATGGTAGGCGCACTTTAGGGTGCTGCCTACTAGGCGCCCTCTAGTGCCCTCAACCTAGGCACACTCTAGAGTGTTGTCAACCCCCCCCCCCTTTTTGGCACACTCTAGTGTGTTGCCACCCTGGCCTGCCCTGGTGTACCTGCATCCCTTGTGCCCCCAGAATTTGCTTATTTCTGGGTTTTATTTTAATGAATTGGAGCTTCAAGGATTTTGTTGCCCACGTCACGACTTGGCTCGACTTGGCACTTTTGACACAACTTGGAGTTTTGCCATTTTCTTGATCTTGACATGATTTGAGTTGACTTTTCATAAATTATGACTAGAACTATATAACTGGAACCTGTTAACTTGACAACTTGCTAGTGGCCCGCGGCGGCGCACTTCCTTGTAACATGACATGATAATATGATAACTTGACAACTTGAGCTGCTGAGGCAGGCTCACTTGACTTGCTACGTGACTTGACACCGTGGGTGTGCATCTTGTGCTTGATTAATCTACTGGTCCAGTCTTGCATCATGTCTAGGACGTGAACCTCTGGGTACCACGGCCAGAGGTTCACATGAATTCGGACTAGGTAAATGATTAGTTCACAAAACTAGAACATGGAGATTTCCCGGCTACAGGCAATCCCGTTACCTGGGCGGCCTTGGGAATTGATGCTTGCCGACGAGTAGGGCACAATTCCAGCACACTGTTAGGTGTTGCACCCCTTGATGGTACTTGAGGGTACACTTGTCTCTCGGACAATGTACCCACCTGTACCCAGCTCCTTGCTTGCGTTCTGGGTAGCCTGGATAGTCTGCAGGGCCTGTGGCTGATAGGAACATCTCATTGCATCTTGCTAGTAACTAGGTTGTGACAACCCTAGTTAGTTAATTTATCAAGCCGTAGGACTTGCTTGGTCGTTGTGAAATGGTTGGCGTCTGGTCTTGTCTAGCCTTGTCTTGCTTGCCTAGTCTTGCCTAGGCCTGATCTAGTCCCTGTACCTGGCTCTCATCCCGAGCATGCTTGTCTTTATTTTTATTTTGTTTTGATAAATGGTCTAGCGCATGCGTTATTCAGGCGAAGGGTCACAACCCCGGTCCTTGTTTGGTTTAAGGGTTGTAACCTGGGAGACCGGAATATTCTCATGTTATGACCAGTTATCGCCCTATTGCATGTATTTCTTTCTTGTACCTTTATTTTCATTCCGACTTGATATGCCGGTTTTAGTTCTTGTGCATGGCCTCCTTTGTGGCACTTGCTCTTTCTGGGGTCTGACCCAGCTGGTTTTGTATGGCCAGATTTCGGAGCAGCTACCGAGGATCTACCGCAGTTCCAGCCCGATGGTGTCAACTAGAAGAAACCGGGGCCAAGAGTGGGTTTCTATTTTTGTACCGCTCACTCATATGTAAATTAAATATTCTTTTGAGGCGTTTGCCGGCGAGCACCTGTTAGCTCGTATGTACATTTTCTTGATGCTGTAAACATGATGAACAGATCCTAGGGTTGATCATGTATGATGTACTCTTTGCTAGTCCTGACATTTTGTAAGACTAGCTGCTTGATCATCCAATATGTAATATTTGGGACGCCTTGTATTTATATATTTGATGCTCAGACATCTTGTAATCTTAACACTTGCTTGAGATTGAGACAATAGGCTTGCTAATGACCATAGGAGACTGATGGCTTGTAGTTAACCCTCATATTTCTAGACAGCCGTGACCGTATACCGAGGTGTTTTCCATTTCGATATACGTAGCTGGCTGTGTATGCCCCCGCTCTCCAGTATTCTGGTTCTGGGGCGTTACACGATTTAAGTGGTGGCCCATGCAGGTCTTGAAAATTCAAGAAATGTGAGGGTTACCGGTAGATGTCTCAATCAGTAATCTCCCTTGATCTCTGCTCGTACTCTCTATTCCCTGGGAATCTTGATTCGGTCACTTGCATGCATCCTTGTTCTTTCACTGTCCTTCCTTATCGTTTCCCCCTGTCGTCTTCTTCAGCGGCACTGTTCCCGGACGTGCCGATCAGCCAGGAGAAGCCCAGCATGAACCCCAGCAACAAGAGGAGCAGTCTCAGGACTCTGGAGCGGCCTCTAGAGTTGTACCTTCTGGAGGTCAGGAACCTCGCATTCATGAAGCTCAGCCCGTTCCGCCTGTGAGACAAGAGGAGGGAGCCTTGGTAGGGCTTATCAGAGATTTGCTTGCAGCCCAGGATCGTCGAGGCGACGCCCTGCACCAGGAAGTTCATGAAGCACTGAATAGAGGAGGTCACCAAGGGAACCAGGCGGCCAACAGTTTCAAGCGCTTGAACCCTCCGTTCTTCGATGGCAGCGAAGACGCAATCGCCGCGGATGCATGGCTTCAGGATACCGAGGTAGTTCTGGAAGCGGCGAGGACTCCAGAGAATGAGAAGGTAGCGGTGGTCCGCCTACAGTTGTTGGATCTTGTCTACAATTGGTGGGCAGCTCAGGCCATGGGATTGGCAGCGCCAGTCCCTTGGGCAGTATTTAGGGAGAGGTTCCAGACGAAGTACTTCGATGCCGTGGCACGGTACGATTTGCAGACTAGATTCACCAACCTGAAGCAAGGAGGCAGGACGGTCGATGGCTACGCGACCGAGTTTTCGAGGCTGAGTAGGTTTGCCCCCACCTTGGTGGCAACCGAGTATGATCGGGCCCAGCGTTTCCAGCAAGGGCTCCACTTGGAGATTTTGTTAGCAGTTGAGCAGTTCGAGCACCAGACGTTCGACGCCGTGTTGAGGGCAGCCAGGAGGCATGAATACACCTCCCAGAGGATTATGGATAGGACCGGAAGTAGGAAGCGGTCCCACAGCCAGTCGCACCAGTCGTCAGCACCAGCCCCGGCAGCTAGGGGTATTACGATTGGAGCTCCGAGGCGGACGGCCTCAGTAACGTCGGACCGGCATTCGACCCCGACGTTTCCTCAGCAGCAGCAGAAGCAGAAATCTTCTTCCACAGTAGGATGTTCATACTGTGGGAAGCCGGGCCATGTGGTGGCAGAGTGTCGGAGGGCACAGGGATTGTGCCTAGCTTGTGGGGCGGCGGACCATAGGATAGGGTCGTGCCCAAATCGAGGGAGTTCATCCTCGTCCAACCTTACTAGTCCTTCAGTTAGGGGACCAGCACCAGTACAGCAGCAGCACCCGAGGCCGATGTTGCCTCAGAATCAAGCTTTTCAGCAGCAGAGTCCCCAGCAGTATGCTCAGGCCCAGGCTCAGATTCAGGCCAGGCAGAGAGGTAATCAGCAGAGAGGACAGGCACCCAGAGGTCAAGTGATGGCAATGACCGCAGCAGAAGAGGTAGCGCCAGGTGAGGTTGTGGCAGGTACAATTCTCGTCAACTCTACCCCAGCATCAGCATTATTTGATTCTGGTGCATCTCATTCATTTATGTCTGCACGATTCGCGACACGGATAGGATTGGAGCTCGAGTCATTATCAGTGAGGCTTAATGTGCTTACTGGTAATGGTCTTGTGGGAGTAGATCGAGTGTTTTCCTCGTGTCGGATCGTGGTTAGCGGTAGGGAGTTCCCCGCTAGATTGGTAGAGTTTCCCCTGGCAGATTATGATGTAGTCCTAGGTATGGACTGGTTGAGAGATCATTATGCCAGGATAGACTGCCACATTGGCAGAGTTATCTTTAGTATCCCCGGAGAGCCAGAGTTTTCATTTTCCAGAGGCGCAGTAGAGCCTTCTTCCCCGGTATTGCGGATGGCAGTAGCAGCAGTGCAGTTGCCCAGGATTGTGGACGAGTTTCCAGATGTCTTCCCAGAGGAGCTTCCAGGTATGCCGCCAGAGAGGGAGATCGAGTTCACCATAGACTTGATTCCCGGAACCGCACCAGTGTCAGAGCGAGTCTACAGGATGGCGCCTTCAGAACTAGAGATTTTGTATAAGATGATTGAAGACTTGAGAACCAAGGGATTCATCCGTGCTAGTGGATCGCCTTGGGGAGCCCCTATGCTTCTTGTGAAGAAGAAAGATGGTACGTCCAGGCTATGTGTTGATTACCATACCTTGAACTCAGTGACGATCAAGAACAGATACCCTCTCCCGAGGATTGATGACTTGTTCGACCAGCTTAAAGGGGCTTCAGTATTCTCGAAGATAGACTTGAGGTCAGGCTACCATCAGATCAGGGTCAGAAAGCAAGACATCCCGAAGACGGCGTTCAGATCAAGGTACGGGCATTGGGAGTTCCTAGTTATGCCCTTTGGAGCAACCAATGCGCCGGCAGTGTTCATGGATCTCATGAACCGTATCTTCATGCCTTACTTGGACCAGTTTGTGATCGTATTCATTGATGACATCCTGGTCTACAGCAAGAGTGAAGCAGAGCACGATCAGCATCTCAGAGTTGTCCTTCAGACACTTAGAGAACATCAGTTGTACGCCAAGTTCAGCAAATGCGAGTTCTGGCTCGATCGCATTTCGTACTTGGGTCATATCATTACCCGCGGAGGAGTGGAAATGGATCCCCAGAAGATTGTGGCCATTGAGTCGTGGCCAGTTCCTAGATCAGTAGCAGAGGTTCGCAGCTTTCTTGGATTGGCCGGCTATTACCGGCGATTTGTTTCAGATTTTGCTAGAATTTCAGCACCGATGACCCAGTTGACCAGGAAGGATGTGCCATTTGTTTGGACAGCAGAGTGTCAGGAATCCTTTGAGAAATTGAAGCGAGGTTTGATGACGGCTCCCATTCTCACTCTTCCGGATGGGACCGGTGGATTCACAGTGTATTGTGATGCTTCAGGGAAGGGATTAGGATGTGTTCTGATGCAGCATGGGAAGGTAATTGCTTATGCTTCGCGGCAACTTCACGATCATGAGAAGAATTACCCAACCCATGATTTGGAGCTAGCAGCAGTTATTTTTGCATTGAAGCTTTGGAGGCACTACTTGTATGGTGATAGAGTTGAGATTTTCACGGATCATAAGAGCCTGAAGTATGTATTTACCCAGAAGGACTTGAATATGCGGCAGAGAAGATGGCTAGAATTATTGGTGGATTATGATGTCAACTTGCGGTATCATCCAGGGAAGGCTAATGTTGTAGCAGACGCCTTGAGCAGACGAGCAGGAGTCTATCTCCTGACAGCGCAACCAGAATTATTGTCAGATCTTCAGAAGATGGGTATTGAAGTAATTCTTCCTTCCAGCGTGGCTTTGATGGCT
Organism: Iris pallida; assembly: GCA_029216955.1. Classification (NCBI taxonomy): domain Eukaryota; kingdom Viridiplantae; phylum Streptophyta; class Magnoliopsida; order Asparagales; family Iridaceae; genus Iris; species Iris pallida. The sequence goes on along the minus strand of JANAVB010040218.1, from coordinate 30,864,872 downwards.
AGTATTCAAGTTCAGTCCAGCATAGTTGAGAGGATCAAGGCAGCGCAGTCGACAGACCCGAAGCTTCAGCGGCTCAGAGCAGAATGTGAGGCAGGACGCAGACCAGAGTTGAACATTCATGAGGATGGTACACTTAGATATGGCTTGCGTCTTTGTGTGCCCAGTGGAGATATCAGACAGGAAGTTATGGCAGAAGCTCACAGTTCGCAGTATTCCATTCACCCAGGTGGCACGAAGATGTACAGAGATATCTGTCAGCACTTTTGGTGGAATGGCATGAAGCGAGAGATAGCCCGATTTGTCTCGCGGTGTTTGGTTTGCCAACAGGTTAAAGCTGAACATCAGAGGCCAGCCGGACTACTTCAACCTTTGCCTATCCCAGAATGGAAATGGGAGCATATTACCATGGATTTCGTCACAGGATTGCCGAGATCTCCAGCAGGCAAGGATGCTATTTGGGTTATCGTGGACAGGCTCACCAAGGTTGCGCATTTTCTCCCTTTCAGAGTTGGGCAGTCAACGGCACAACTGGCAGACAGGTACCTCAGGCAGATTGTCAGGCTTCATGGAGTGCCAGTCAGCATAGTGTCAGACAGAGATTCGAGATTCACTTCTCACTTTTGGCGTAGTCTTCATCAGAGTTTGGGGACTCGTCTCAAGTTCACTTCAGCATATCATCCGCAGACAGATGGTCAGTCGGAGCGCACGATTCAGACTTTGGAAGATATGCTAAGAGCTTGTATGCTAGACTTCGGTGGTTCGTGGGAGGATCACCTGCACTTGGTGGAGTTCTCGTACAACAACAGCTACCAGGCCAGTATCCGGATGGCACCCTTCGAGGCCTTGTATGGCAGGAAGTGTAGGTCCCCGCTAGCATGGGACGATGTCGGAGAAAGGCAGATGCTCGGTCCGGAGATGATTTCTCAGACTGTCGAGGTAGTCAGGAGAGTCAGAGATCACATCCGAGTTGCTCAAGATCGCCAGCGCCGTTGGGCAGACTTGCATCGGCGTCCCGTAGAGTTTTCTGTAAACGACCATGTGTTCCTTAGGATCTCGCCCAACCGTGGCGTCATTCGCTTTGGCACACGGGGAAAGCTTAGTCCTAGGTATATAGGGCCGTTTAGTATCCTGGAGCGAGTAGGAGATGTGTCCTATCGTCTCGCTCTTCCACCGTCGCTAAGCGAGGTGCATGATGTCTTCCATGTATCTCAATTACGACAGTACATCCCGGACACGAACCATATCCTGGATCATTCGAATTTGGTCGTTGGTACCGACCTTTCGTATGAGGAAAAGCCCGTGTCTATATTGGACCGGAGAGAGAAGATCCTCAAGAACAAGACTATTAATCTAGTCCGTGTTGCTTGGGGTCATCACTCTCTGGGAGAGTCAACGTGGGAGCGTGAGGACGACATCCGATCGCGTTATCCCTATTTGTTTGACTCGTAAGGTATAATGTCTTCCTTGTGCCTTACACCCGTTCCATCCTTGATTGAATGCATGATTGTATGGCTGCCTGCTTAGCGTAACTTGCCTGTGATTAGTCTAGCCTGTCGTGGCAATCTCTAGCTCCTTGATTAAATTCCGAGGACGGAATTCTTTTAAGGTGGGTAGAGTTATCACCCCCATTTCTCGTATTTCGTATTTTGTGCGTATTTTGATTTTATCATGTATTTTAATTTTTTGTACTTGCAGTATTCCTGGCTTCTCGTATTTTGCTCGGTTTTATTTTGGAGGAGACTTGGCTTGGTTTGACTTGGTTTAGCATGGTTTGGTTCTATTTTGGTTTATTGTTGGACCACCCTAACCTATACTACCCCTCAAGCTCACCCCACCACCACCATTTAATACCATTCCCCTCTCCCTCTCCTCACATTTACTTTCATTTATTTCCCCCACCAAGAAACCCCCTTCTTCCTCCATCCTCCAAACCCTAGTGGAAGAGAGGCAAGTTGCATCTTGCCAAACATGAGAATCCACTTTCATGAGTTCATCACTTAGCTTAGCTCATTGGGAGTAACTTTAGTTCTTTGTATTTTCGGATTTGGGATTTTGTGGAGCTTGAGTCTTGTACTTTACATTTTCGGATTTTATATGTTTTGATGTGTTTTGGCCGATCTTGGGTGGGATTTGATGTGCTCATGTGGTAGAGAATCAAATTTCACCCAAGATGGACCCTTGGAAGTTTGGATTTGGAGCTCGGATGGCCGAGTTGTGATGTTGCTAAGTTTTCGGCCATGGTGTTCTTCCTTGGGAAGAAGATGACTCTGTGGTAGCCGATGGCGCCTATTTCCCCTGCGTAGGTCCGATGGCGCCTACTTTGGCCGCTTGCCCTTGCAAGTGCGCCTCTTGGCCGCACGCTCCTTAGCGCTGCGCGCCCCTTCCAAACAGAACGCTTCATAGCGCTTGTTCTCCTTGACTTGGCCGATGGCGCCTATTCTGCGAACTAGGCGCGGTTGGCCAATGGCGCCTACTTCTCATTTGATTAGGCGCAGTTGGCCGGCCATCCTCAACTAGGCGCCATCTGTCCCATCAGACTAGGCGCCATCTGTCCCATCAGACTGGGCGCCAAACTGTCCCATCAGTGGTAGGCGCAGTTCATTCTATGGACTAGGCGCAGTTCATTCTATGGACTAGGCGCAGTTCATTCTATGGACTAGGCGCAGTTCATTCCCCATGACCTAGGCGCACTTGGGCCGGCCTTATTCTAGGCGCACTTCAGTGAGCATGGTAGGCGCACTTTAGGGTGCTGCCTACTAGGCGCCCTCTAGTGCCCTCAACCTAGGCACACTCTAGAGTGTTGTCAACCCCCCCCCCCCCCCTTTTTGGCACACTCTAGTGTGTTGCCACCCTGGCCTGCCCTGGTGTACCTGCATCCCTTGTGCCCCCAGAATTTGCTTATTTTTGGGTTTTATTTTAATGAATTGGAGCTTCAAGGATTTTGTTGCCCACGTCACGACTTGGCTCGACTTGGCACTTTTGACACAACTTGGAGTTTTGCCATTTTCTTGATCTTGACATGATTTGAGTTGACTTTTCATAAATTATGACTAGAACTATATAACTGGAACCTGTTAACTTGACAACTTGCTAGTGGCCCGCGGCGGCGCACTTCCTTGTAACATGACATGATAATATGATAACTTGACAACTTGAGCTGCTGAGGCAGGCTCACTTGACTTGCTACGTGACTTGACACCGTGGGTGTGCATCTTGTGCTTGATTAATCTACTGGTCCAGTCTTGCATCATGTCTAGGACGTGAACCTCTGGGTACCACGGCCAGAGGTTCACATGAATTCGGACTAGGTAAATGATTAGTTCACAAAACTAGAACATGGAGATTTCCCGGCTACAGGCAATCCCGTTACCTGGGCGGCCTTGGGAATTGATGCTTGCCGACGAGTAGGGCACAATTCCAGCACACTGTTAGGTGTTGCACCCCTTGATGGTACTTGAGGGTACACTTGTCTCTCGGACAATGTACCCACCTGTACCCAGCTCCTTGCTTGCGTTCTGGGTAGCCTGGATAGTCTGCAGGGCCTGTGGCTGATAGGAACATCTCATTGCATCTTGCTAGTAACTAGGTTGTGACAACCCTAGTTAGTTAATTTATCAAGCCGTAGGACTTGCTTGGTCGTTGTGAAATGGTTGGCGTCTGGTCTTGTCTAGCCTTGTCTTGCTTGCCTAGTCTTGCCTAGGCCTGATCTAGTCCCTGTACCTGGCTCTCATCCCGAGCATGCTTGTCTTTATTTTTATTTTGTTTTGATAAATGGTCTAGCGCATGCGTTATTCAGGCGAAGGGTCACAACCCCGGTCCTTGTTTGGTTTAAGGGTTGTAACCTGGGAGACCGGAATATTCTCATGTTATGACCAGTTATCGCCCTATTGCATGTATTTCTTTCTTGTACCTTTATTTTCATTCCGACTTGATATGCCGGTTTTAGTTCTTGTGCATGGCCTCCTTTGTGGCACTTGCTCTTTCTGGGGTCTGACCCAGCTGGTTTTGTATGGCCAGATTTCGGAGCAGCTACCGAGGATCTACCGCAGTTCCAGCCCGATGGTGTCAACTAGAAGAAACCGGGGCCAAGAGTGGGTTTCTATTTTTGTACCGCTCACTCATATGTAAATTAAATATTCTTTTGAGGCGTTTGCCGGCGAGCACCTGTTAGCTCGTATGTATATTTTCTTGATGCTGTAAACATGATGAACAGATCCTAGGGTTGATCATGTATGATGTACTCTTTGCTAGTCCTGACATTTTGTAAGACTAGCTGCTTGATCATCCAATATGTAATATTTGGGACGCCTTGTATTTATATATTTGATGCTCAGACATCTTGTAATCTTAACACTTGCTTGAGATTGAGACAATAGGCTTGCTAATGACCATAGGAGACTGATGGCTTGTAGTTAACCCTCATATTTCTAGACAGCCGTGACCGTATACCGAGGTGTTTTCCATTTCGATATACGTAGCTGGCTGTGTATGCCCCCGCTCTCCAGTATTCTGGTTCTGGGGCGTTACACCATCTCCTGAAGGTCTTCTAAGATATGCCTCTGTGTTGTTAACATAAATGCGCCGCCTCTCCTGCTGAGAGCGTTTGCTACCACATTAGCCTTGCCTGGATGATACTGAAGCTCTACGTCATAATCCTTAATCAACTCCAGCCATCTTCTCTGCCTCATGTTCAGTTCCTTCTAAGTAAAGATGTACTTCAGACTTTTATGATCTGTGTACATCTCCACTCGGTCACCATATAAGTAATGCCTCCATAGCTTCAGAGCAAACACTACTGCCGCTAACTCCAAATCATGAGTTGGGTAATTCTTCTCGTGGTCCCGAAGCTGCCTAGATGCATATGCTATCACCTTTCCATGCTGCATAAGGACACACCCAAGTCCTTTACCTGACGCATCACAATATACTGTAAAACCTCCGGGTCCAACTGGCATTGTAAGAATAGGTGCTGATATCAATTTCTGCTTCAAAGTCTCAAATGATGCCTGACATTCTGCCGACCAAACGAATGGTACATCCTTCCGGGTCAAGCGGGTCATGGGTGCTGAAAGCCTTGCAAAGTCTGACACAAACCTTCTGTAATATCCTGCCAATTCCAAGAAACTTCGCACGTCTGCTACGGTCTTGGGTACTGGCCAACTCTCTACTGCTTCTACCTTCTTGGGATCTACTGCTACTCCAGCTCCTGATATGATGTGACCTAAAAATGAAATATGATTCGTCCAAAACTCACACTTGCTGAGCTTGGCATACAACTGGTTCTCTCTCAGAACCTGCAATACTTTCCTGAGGTGGTCTTCATGCTCCTCTTCACTAGCAGAGTATACGAGAATGTCGTCAAGAAACACAACGACAAACTGGTCTAAGTATGGTATAAAGATGCGGTTCATCAAATCCATGAATATTGCTGGAGCATTGGTCAAACCAAACGGCATTACTAAAAATTCATAATGCCCATACTTCGACCTGAATGCTGTCTTGGGAATATCCTCCTTCCGAACCCTCACCTGATGGTACCCTGAACGAAGATCTATCTTGGAGAAAACTCTAGCTTTGCTCAACTGATCAAATAAGTCGTCGATCCTGGGTAGTGGGTACTTGTTCTTCACTGTTGCCGCGTTAAGCTTCCTGTAGTCAATGCATAACCTGGATGACCCATCCTTCTTCCCCATAAGTACCACTGGTGCTGCCCACGGTGATACACTAGCTTGGATGAACTTCTTCTCCTTCAGTTCCTCAACATGCTGATATACCTTGGCCTGCTCTGAATCCGCCATTCTGTAGACCCGATCTGATATCGGTTTAGTTCCTGGTGCCAATTCTATACTGAACTCAATATCTCTAACTGGTGGTAGACCTGGAAGTTCTTCTGGAAATATGTCTAGAAATTCTTCAACTACCTTCGGGATCTGAACTTCTTCCATTGCCGCTACTATTCCCTGCTCTGGTTGAGTTGCCTCTGATCTGACTAAGGTGAATCTCTCCCTGCCTGGAATATCAAAAGATACACTCCCTCTACGACAATCTATTGTCGTATGACTGTCTTTCAGCCAGTCCATGCCTAAGATAACATCAAAATTTCTGACATGAAATTCTATCAACCGGACGGGTAAGGAATGCCCGCAAACGAGCAGTTCTACCACATGAACTCTCTGATCCGAAAACACGCTAAGTTGGTGGATATAAAACCCATGAACAGCCAAAAATACAAACTTAGATCTAGAGAAAACAAGCCACAGAAATCACATATGCCAAGCACTAAACTCTCTCAGGATCATGAGAGGAAGAGTAATGATTCATAAAAATGGATGATTGAGAAGCAAGTTTGCACTTGCCTTCTCCTGCTGCTGGTAGGTGGTGGAGAGTAATAGGAGGAAGAAGAAGAAGTAATGGTGAGAATGAAGTTATGAGGAGAGAGAAGAGATGGAAGCTTTAAATAGCAAGGGGGTGGTAGGTGGGAGCTAATGGGCCGGGTTGTACCATGAACCCAAGAAGCCCAACCACAATAAGACTAAAGCAGGGGTTAAAATACAGGAATTAAAATACAGATAATAAGATTGCAGGAAATAAATTAACAGAAAAATTCAAAGAGCAGATAATTAATTTAACAGGAAATTAAAGAAATTTAAATACAGGATAATACATGATGGATACTAAATAAATACTCATGAGTTGTACATGTATATAAAAATACGCATTCTGGGAACGGGGAGTGACAGGGTTAAATGCTTCATTAGTCGAAGCATTTATCAGGTGAGCCTGACTGGAAGAGCGGCACATAACTGGGCTGCTGAAGGGATGCACATAACCGGGGATGCACATAACTGAGCTGCTGAAAGAATGTGCCCTGCTGAGTGCGCTTGGCGGGATGTGCCTGGTTGAGGGCGCATGGTGGTTGCTGTGCCTGACTAGAGGCGCATGGTAGTTACTGCGCCTGACTGGAGGTGCATGGTGGTTGTTGGATGTAGATTTAGGATCCTTTCTTTGTAGAAATTCTCCTTTGTACATTCTTCCTTAGACATGTAATAGACTTTTATATGTTAATTAAAAAGTCCTCTTTCAATGTCTATATCTGTTGCTTTTTGCTGTGAAGCACTTTGTCCAAGCTTTGGCACATGTAGTCTGGCACATAGACTTTCGGGTTCTGAAATTCTATGCTTCTACAAGACCCCCTTCAAAGTTTTCAAAACTTTTGGATAAGTTTTGGAATACTTTGAATAAGAAGCATGGTTGTGGAGGCGCATGACCGTCAGGGCGCATAGATACTCCGCGCGTCAGTGCTGGGCGCATGCTCTGCTCAGTTAGTGCAAATGATGACGCCTCGGTAACCTAAAAAGATTAATGATGATCTTTTTTTGGTTTTATTTATGGTTATCTCTTCACAGAATCCGAGGCGACGGCTGAGATCACACATCAACGGTTCACGCGTGCGACCAAGCCCTATAAATAGGCGAGAGATGGAGAGAGAGAGTTCTTCTTCTCCTTGCTTTTGCTTTCTTTAGAGTTCTTCTTCAAAAACCCTAACTTTTCTTCTCTCAAAGAAATGGCTCCCAAGACTCCTCGCGACGGTGCTGGCAAGGGAAAGGAGCCGGTGGAGTATGCCGAGGGGGATGCCCCTATCACCATTGTGACTCCGGCCGACGTTCGCCCTGCTGTGACGGGTGGGTGTCGTCTTTTCTACTACTTTCTTTGTTTCGGCGGTCTTTGGATCATGCGACTGAGTTGACGTGCCCTAACTCTCTTCTGCCGACGCGCATGGACTTCTGTCCTCGCCGAGGTTTTACCCCGCCGACGTGCATAGGTTTAGGCCTTTATCATGCACCGATGTTTAACTGCGGACGCGCATGGGTTTACACCCTGAATACGCCGAAGCCTTTGCTGACGCACATGGGTTTACGCCCTGATGATGCGCCGAAGCCTTTTCACTGAGGCACATGGGTTTACACCCTGATGATGCGCCGAAACCTTTTACTGAGGTGCATGGGTTTAAACCCAGATGATGCGCCAGGTTGCTTTGACACACCTTGTCTTTTTGTCTGACCTTTGATTTTTGTTTTGCCAGTATCGATGACGATTCCGTTGCTGAATGAGGTCCTTCTGGATGCTTCCCTTTGTCAAATGGGAGTTGATTTTGATGAGGCGGTTGTCAACCCTGCCAAGGGTGTTATCTTACAGGATCAACCTCCTGAGAGGGTGCTGCAAATCCAGAACCAGTTGCCGATTTTCCTCCAGAGCATGATGGAGAGCGAAAAACTAAAATCTGCTGAATCCGAGGATGTGACCTTCTTGAAACCCGCCTTTTTGTTCGGCGACCGCCTGATCTCTACGGAAGCGAAGATACTGAAGGTCAAAGAAGACTGGTTCTTTTCTGTAAAAGGCATGGTGCTGTACATGCGACAACTCGACCGCCAGTTGCCGCTGACAGCCTTCTATCGTCTAGCTTTGAAGAGAAGGATGTCCTGGGATCTTACTCCTTCTCAGGGAGGGGCCCTAGGAGGTGCTCTTTCGATTGATGCTACCTCGAATCAGAGGGATACCCTATCTGCTTCATGAACCGGTCCCTCGTTCAGTTGCCAAACTTTGCGTCCCGGGAGCCTCTACAGTGAAGTCCCAACTGATACTTTTGCCTTCAATGCTTCAACCTTCACGAGTCGGATGCTGACATCGAGGGTCATGTATCCGAAAGGTAGCTTTAGGGTCGAAGGTTGGTGTCATCATATCTCGAGGTGGGACGAGTTGACCACTTGGGTGCTTTCGAAGTTCAAGGCTGAGCTTAAGGAGATTGGGCTGACAGCCGCTATCCATGCCACGCAGGCTGGCGTGGATCTCAATAAGCCTATGTTCCTTGCACTCTTGGAGTTGTTCAATACCCAGACTAGTACCTTCTACACTCCCGTGGGGGAGTTGGGGTTGGCTCTCCACGAGATGTACGAAGTGTCCAAGCTTCCCTGGGGCTCAGAGCCGTACGAGGAATATTTCCCATCAAATGAAGAGATCCAGGTTCTGGAAAATAAGGACTCGGAGATGATGGTCGTTTTCAAGGAAGTGGCGAGACATCATTATTTGATGCATCGGAAGGACAAAGTCAAGACTCAGCCTCATGTGACTGCTTGGAGGGATTATGTTTTCAAGCAGGATTTGGCGGATCCTTCGAGGATCCGGTTTACGACTCCGTAAGGGCTGAAACCTGCGGAAGTGATTTCTGAGATAAGACGGCTGGACGAGAGGACCCCTCGTTCCAATGAGGATGGCGAGAACGCGTATAGCTGCTTCTGGCACTGTGCACACCGGATGTCGTCTAAAGCGGTGCTGACAGCATACTTGATGACATGGCTTCGAGATTGTGTGTTTGCGTACGGATCTGGTACAGTAGAGAGGGTACATCGGAACCTTATTTTGCCTGCCGTAAAGTTGGCTTTCGGGCGTCCCTTAGCTCGCCTTCCCGCTATGGTGTGTAACCTATTACGGGGTTTGAGGACTTTTGCTGATGACTTGATCCAGGGGAGAGGTAAAAATAACAACTTTCCCCGGGCTGAATTGCCATTCCATTATCTTATGGGATGGCTAATTCTGCATCATCCGAATGTGATGAGTCCTGGTCTGGAGGAGGATCATGTTGAAGGAGATGCCTTTATCTGCCGCTTCTACAAGAGGAAGTGGTTACACACTGGCGTCCCCGTTTGCAGGAGAGTTTTGTCCTACCTTCAGGGGTGGGAGATTGTCAAGGTCGCCCCCATCTTCAAAGATTTTGAGGCTGACCAAGATTTAATCGACTCAGGTGAAGATGCGATTACTCTGCCGAAATAGGGCTTTCGTTGGTTGCAAAGTTTTCGGCCTTCTTACTTGGTCTATCGCAACCAGAATAGGTGTTATCTGGAGCCATATCTGCCCAGCCGGTTTGCTCGCCAGTTTGGCTATACTCAGCTGATGCTACGGAATCCCAGTAACAGTCTGGGGTTCATCGGTAGTTTGCTGGATGGAGCCCGGGGCTGACAATATTACAATGCCGGGTGTACTGGTGTTCAGTTTACGGTGCCTATTCGCAACCCTCGGCCACAGATCCTGTATTCGGCCGCTAAGCTATATTGTACAATAAATGCTGCATCTCCAGGTTATGACAGAGAGACTAGTTTCATCATTGGAACTCAGCTGGAGGCCACGGCGAATATGTTGACGGTGGCTCGGTCATATCGCCCACCAGAACCGGCGGGGTATTGGGCTGCTGCTGCAGCCTCAGTGAGAGATCCTCTTGTTGGGAAGAGACGGGCTGACGCGGAAGCCGGCTCGTCTGTACCAAAAAGGTCGAGGAAGATGACGAATCCAAAGGCCACGGGAGTGCCACCTATACCGCCAGTAGAATCAGCTCCTGCTGAGGTAAGGAGTCCTCCGTAGCTTTGGCTTATCTTGTGCATTTTGGTGACTTGTGCTTTGCTTCTTGTAGGGATCGTCGAAAAAGAAGACCCGCGTTTCAAAACCGGGTGTCAGTAAACCGAAGGAGGTAGCAAGCTCCCCTGATGAGCGCATCCCTCCGATGGTAATGTCTCCAATAGAGGAGAGTCTTGAAGATATTCCCGCAGAGGTTTTACTATCTCCAAATTTTGTTGAAAGAGATGTAGAGGTTGCAGCAACTTCCAGGGAGGTGCCAGCTGCCGTGAGGGCCTTGGACGTTGAGGGTCCAGCGGACACGGGGCTTCCTGGTGATGATGTGGGGTAGAGTTCGTCGTCTTCGGATAACGTTGCTCCAGAGTTGTAAGAGCCTGTTGCGGGGGCAACAGAGATGGTTGGAACAGAGGAGAGGGTTGATTCTCCTCCTTGTTATGATGAGGGGAGGTCGGCTGCATCATTGCCGAGCCCTACCCCAGACTCAGCGGCGGAAGCTGAGGTGGCTACCAATCAGGAGGTAGTGACAGATCCTGTCCCTGTAGAGGGATTTGATGAAGAGACTCGTCTGACAGTCCCGACTCCTGGGGTGGGTCAGGAGACAAGTGTTGATCTCTCCGTTCTACCAGGGGAGGTATTGGCTGTTGATAGCGCGTTGGGGACTGGAGAGGTGGTCGCTGACATCGATGGTACTTCCAAGTTCGGGAAGGGTAAGGGTATGATGGAACCCTCTGTTGCTCCTTCCACTTGGGGTACTATCTCGACACCTGTGCCGGCTCCTTCTGCTCCCTTGGCTCCTCGGGCTAGTAGTCCAGCCCCTGTTGATGAAGAGCCTATTGATGCCGAGGTTCAAGCCTCGCAGGTCGAGGTTGGCGGGTCTTCTTGCGGTCCGCCAACTGGGTAGCTCCTCCAACTCCTGTCATGACACCACAGGTGCTGGCGGACGCAGATGAATATGTGAGATTCATTGTTGAGGCAGTGTACAAAATGCTGCAGAGGGGGGTGTCGGCAGTGATAGACGCCAACGGGAGCTTTGCGACAGAAAGAACTCTGGCATTGCCTCATATCAACTTGATCCGTGTTCACCCGGGCCACGAGTATATGGCCGACATTCTGGAAGCCACGGTGGCTGAGTTGGACCAGCGACTTTCTGAATTAGGGCGCATCCAGCGGAATGACCTCTCCGTTCTGATAAATACGGAGAAGGAGAAGTTGCTCGCCGAGACTGTGTCTTCCTTCCAGGCCACTGTGAGTGTCTGGGAACGCGAAGTGTCTGAGACTGAAGCTGCAGTGGAGCGGTTATCTCAGTCTACACGGGAGACAGAGGAGACGCGAGCTGCGCTGGACGCAAATATCGCGGAGATTGACGCGCAGATGCGCCGCCTTGAGGATCAGCGGGCCCGACTCCTATTGGACGCTGAACGTGTCCAGGCTGAACACGTAGCATTCAAGAAGGAGGAAGCAGCTTTCACACTCCGAGCTCTTACCCTGGCTCAGCAGAGACAGCAGCTTGATGAGAAGCACGAGAATGAAACTTTTGCTGAGGCTGTCGAAGCGATGCATCAGGAAGCTGAACGTCGAGTCTTGGCGACTGTGGAGACTCGGGCGGCAGACTTGAAACGCCGAATTGCAGAGCTTTCCGCCAACCCTGGGGATATTTAGGGCTTGTAGTCTCTGCTTTTTGTATTTTTGCAACTCTTACTGGGGATAGTGTAATCCTTTACTCTTCTTTTTTAGAAATAATAAAGAAGTACACCATTTTCTGCGATGTGTTCATTTTTGCTTGTCATGAACTTTGATGATTTGTGTGGACCTATTATCTTTTGCGTACCTTGGTTTCAGATACAGATAATAAGTTTGAAGGACCCAATGTATTTGCTCAGAGGTAATATGGACGTGGCAAATATGGGGTTTAAATGATAGAATCTTCCTACTCAGAGGTGTTGCAAACGTGGTAGGAATGACCCTGGGAGATGCACGGAACTACTCAGAGGTAATGTGGACGTGGAAGTTCTGCGATCGATGTACGGCAACGCAGGGGTTGTCTGTACGGGATGTTTACTCAGAGGCAATGTGGACGTGGTAAACATGAAGGATAGCGTAGTCTTACGGGGTGTAAGATTCCGCCTTGTAGGATATAGGGGGACAACTCAGAGGTGATGTGGACGTGGTTGTCCTTCTACTGGAGGATGCTACGAAACAACTGGGTTCCAAAAGCGTATGATTTTGTGGAATGGAAGTACATGTCTGAAAAGATGTCAAGAGTAGTACTTCTTTAGGAACTTGCCGTTGATGGGCATCATGAACAAGTCCCCATTGGGTTTGGCGAGACGGTAAGCACCGTTTGAGTATACCGTCTCGATGATGAAAGGTCCTTCCCATTTGGGCTCGAACTTTTCTGGTGTTTTGTGAGTTAATACCGTCGGCCTCCTGACTGCCAGAACCAGGTCGCCAACTTGGAAAGTCCTCTACTTGACCTTCTTGTTGAAAGCCTGTGATATACGGGCTTGGTAGAGTTCGATACATTGTTGAGCTAGGAGACGCTTTTCGTCAAGTGCCTCCAGTTCCCGCAGACGACGACGTTGATTATCTTCTTCTGTGAGTTGGTTTGTGATTGATACGCGGAGTGAGGGTATCTGAATCTCGAGAGGCAGTACCGCTTCGCTCCCGTAGACCAAGGAGAATGGTGTGTTGCCTGTCGGGGTCCGTACCGTTGTGCGGTAGGCCCAAAGGCATTCGCCAAGCTTTTTATCCTAGTCGCGTTTGTTAGATGACATGACCTTTTTGAGTAGCCTGACAATAGTTTTATTGAACGCCTCGGCCAATCCGTTTGCTGCCGGATTGTAGGCGGTTGATGCCACGTTTTGAATGCGATTCTTGTCACAGAATCGGCTGAAGACATGGCTGATGAACTGAGGACCATTATCGTGGATGATCCTCCGGGGTACCCTGAAACGGTAGATGACGTGGTGCTTGATGAAGCTGATCACCCTGGAGCTTTTCACTTCTGCCAGAGGAACTGCTTCTGCCCATTTGGAGAAGTAGTCGGTGATTGCTAGGATGAAGCGGTGTCCTCTCGATGAAGGAGGGGTGATCGGTCCCACAATGTCCATTCCCCAAGCTTCGAAGGGCCAGGAGGCGACTGTAGGATGTAGTGGTTCGGACGGTGTATGAATGAAGTCTGCGTGAAGCTGGCACGCATGTCACTTCTTAGCATATTCAACAGCGTCAGCGGCCATAGTTGGCTAGTAGTAGCCCATGCGTCGCAGTCGATCCTGCAACTTAGGACCGGGCTGATGGGCCCCACAGGTTCCATCATAAGCTTTTCGAAGGGCTTCGGCTGCTTCTTCGTTAGACAAACATCGAAGGAGAAGTCCATCGTAGGAGCGTCGGTACAGCATTTTAGTAGCTGTATCGTAGTAGAATTGAAGAGAGCGTCTCCTGACTGAGACAGCTTCTTTCGGGTCCTCTGGAAGAATTCCGTAGACAGCGAAGTCGCTGAACGGGAATCCCCAATCCCGGACGTTAACACCGGCACCCGCTGACATGGCGAGGGCCACTTGTGAGCGCAGGTTGTTTTTAGGGCAGACCAAGTCTCGACCCACTACCGTGACGTAGTGTTGAGTTCCGAGGGGTGCCGCCAAAGAGGCTGCGAGGCCAGCCAGAGCATCGGCCTCTAGATTTTGTAGACGACGTACGTGTTCGATGAAGAACCCAGTGAAGGTTGAAATGATATTCAATGCAACTTCATGGTAGGGGATCAGATCTTCATGGCAAACCTCGTATTGCCCTCTGATCTGATTTACGATGAGCTTTGAGTCACCGTAGGCTTCCAGATGTTTTACCCCCAGCTGTTGTGCTAGCTGGAGTCCCATAATGAGCGCGTTGTACTCGGCCACGTTGTTGGAGCACGGCTTCGAAAGGGAGTAAGCACGCTGGATGACCAGCTGATCGGGGGAGACTAGTACCACCCCCACTCATGAGATGATTTGGCCTTTGGGGCCTGTTCTTGAAGCGCCATCGAAAAACATCCGCCAGACGGAGCCTTCTTCGGTGACGTTTGATTCTTGGACCTCATCCGGGATGTCTTCATAGAGTCTTGAGGACTCCGGGATGGGGTGTACAGCTAAGAAGTCGGCCAGAGCTTGACCCTTAACAGCATTATGTGGAACGAACACCATGTTGTATGGCGTTAGCAAGATCGCCCATGTGGCTAGCCGGGAGTTCAGTGATCCTAGCTTCGTTATGAGGACCCTGAGCGGATTGACTCGGGAAATGACGTGAATTGTCTGGCCCGAGACATAATGACGAGTCTTTTGGATGGCAAATACCAGAGCCAAGCACTCCTTTTCAACGGGGTTGTACCGGTGTTCGGCCCCGATCAGGGTTCGGCTGAGGTAGTAGATTGCTTGCTCATAGCCTGTGTCGCTGTTCTGAGCTAGCAGGGCACCGAGGGAATGATCCATGGCACGGACGTAGAGCAGGAATGGTTTGCCAGCGACGGGTGCCACCAGAACTGGAGGGCTCGTCAGGTAGGCTTTGATGTCGTCGAAAGCCTTTTGGCATTCCTCTGTCCAGACGTAAGAGACTCCCTTCTTCATGAGCTGGGTGAAGGGTTGACATTTACCGGAAAGGTTTGCTATGAACCTCCGGATGTACGTCAGACGTCCCTGTAGGCCTCGAAGATTCTTCGGAGGGTCCATATCAAGAATTGCTTTGATCTTCTCTGGATCGACATGAATGCCTTTCGCCGTGATGATAAAGCCCAAGAACTTTCTGCTCGAAACCCCAAGAAAGGATTTAGCGGGGTTCATCTTGAGTTGATGCGCCCGCATGAGGTCGAAGACTGTCTTGAGGTCTTGCAGGTGATCTCCTTTGAGGCGGCTCTTGACTGCGATGTCGTCGACATAGCATTCGACTGTCTTGCGAAGGTGCTGACGGAAAATGGTGCTCATAGCACGTTGGTATGTTGTACCAGCATTCTTCAAAGCCGAAGGGCATCACTGTGTAGTAGAAAACGCCCTTTGGAGTCCTGAATGACGTATGTTTTGCGTCATCAGGGAACATCTTGATCTGGTTGTAGCCAGAATACCCGTCCGTGAAAGACATGCGCTCGAAGCCACACGTGTTGTCGATCATCACGTCGGTGATTGGAAGCGGGAATTCGTCCTTCGGGCAAGCAGAGTTGAGGTCTCTGAAGTCGATACAGACTCGTATCTTCCCATTCTTCTTGGTGACGGGGACGACGTTGGCTACCCAATCTGGGTGTTGCTCTTCACGGATGAAGCCGCTAGTCAAGAGTTTGTCTACCTCCTAATCGATGGCGTTCACGATGTCCAGACGGAAGCGCCGCTGTTGTTGCTTGATAGGCTTGGCATCAGGCAAGATGTTCAACCTATGCATCGTAATCTGGGGATCAAGTCCCGGCATATCTTCGTAGCTCCAGGCGAAGACGTCGATATATTCTTTAGCCAGCTGGATTAAAGATTCTCGGTCTTCTTCTTTGAGGCTTTTGCTGACGAAGATGGGTTTGGAAGAAGATCCATCCCCAAGGTCGATCTGCTCGACTTCGTCTTCGATGGAAGGTTCACGTAATTCAAAACGAGACTCCCATTGTTGTCCCAGGCGTTGAGCCCAGGGTTCTTCTTCGAAGAATTCCGGCGCTTGGTCTTCGTCTTCTTCTTCTTGAGATTGTGCAGATGTCATGTTGGCTGACAGCACTCTCTTGAAGACAGATCCGATACTGGTATCGGAATCCCACGTTGATGCTTCAGATGAGTGAGAATGTTCAACTTCCTCTGCGTCTGAACTCTCTGGAGTTGACGGCGGCATGACATAGCCTACCCCCCGTCGAGTTTTGTTGTAGTAGTCCTGCGGCTTTCCTTTAGGTGTTGGAAGCCGGAGAGGGAGACGTCGACCTTTGTCGTAGTTCAGGCCTTTGTCGCTTTTTAGGTCGTAACCCATCTTTTAGATGAGGTACTTTGCCTTGTCCGTGTACCGATAGAGTTACATTCTGCCGGCATCTGGTTCTGGCTCGAGTGGCGGGAGGTCTTGATGACGCTCAACCTTACCGAAGATGATGGATTCTTCGTCTCGACTCCGTGGTGGGACTATGTAACAGATCCCTTGGGACAGGACTACTCGATTTACATGGTGGACGATCGTTATTTGTGTTTACAACGACCGTAGAGCTTTATCTAATGTATACATGGCATTCCAATGTGGAAGACTACAATAATTAAAAGACACTCTATTATTGATGAAATGCGAGATTTTATCCCGTGGGATTACATTGTCGAGGGATGGGGCATCTACATCAGCCGAGATATATTCCCTCAGCTCTTCATCTGTAAGCACTGTAGTAGGATCGGGAGGGTCCACCACAGCGTTGATCTGGGAGTCGGAAAGGACTACATGAGCCTTCTCCGGCGGCTGGGATGGCGACGGCTTGCCCTTAAGACGCACCTTCAGAGGTGCCTCTGCTGTGCCTCCGGTGCCTGGCGCCTTCCCCTGTAGTTTTGCCACAAGGGGAGCCGATGTTTGAGGCGGCTTTCCCTTGAGCCGTATCTTCAGGGGAGCTTCAGGAGCAGCTGGTGCTTTCCCGGATAGCTTAATGCTCATGGGGGGCAACTTCTAAGGCGGTTTGCCTTTGAGTCGGATCTTCAAAGGAGCATCAGGAGTGGCCTCAGGCTCCATGTCCGGCTCTGCTGCTGTTTCTGCTTCGTCATCAGCATCATTGGCCTCCTCCTCGTCAGGCGACTTGTATAAGTCGGCATCGGTGAAGTAGGCTTCAATCCCTTTGAAGGGGTCGATGTCCGCGAACTCCGTACGGATGACGTTGTTGGTGGACACGTACTTCATACATTGGTGGAGCGTGGATGGCACCACCATGTACTCGTGCAGCCATGGGCGACCCAACAGAATGTTGTAGTTGACTTCAGCATCCACGACATAACAAGTGACCTCGGTTCTGAGGTTACCGATGTGGCACTTTAATCGTATTTTGCCCAGTGGTTCGCTTTTGCTGGCGTTGAAACCACTGATTGTCGTGTTGGAGGGTGCCAGTCGGTACATTGGGATCCCCAGTATTGAGAGCAGCGTCTTTGGGATGATGCTGAGGGAAGACCCCGGATCGATCTGAATCCGCTTCACCTTGACTGAACCGATGTACCCTGTGTAATACAGCGGCCTATTGTGTCGATTGTGTTTGAGCAACATGTCCTGTTGGGTGAAGGTTATATTGGGAATAACCTCCTCCGTACAGTGACAGTGCTTGCACACCATCGGGAGATCTTCCGGCTGCTTGACCTGACTGAGAAAGGATTCAGCATCCTTCAGAGCTTCGTAGAGAGCTTCTCGGGAGTCTTTAGAAAGACGGAGGAGCTCGAACAGAGATAGGCGGGCAGGAGTACTGGCGAGTTACGCCAGTATGTCGAAGTTGTGGGGCTTGGCTAGCCCCGAAGCATTCTCTTTTCGCAGAGGCCTATCAAAGCGGGCCTCTATCTGCTTCTGTTTATTGGCTGCTGAGGGCTTAGACGGGCCCTCGTCCTGGACAGCAGGGACGGTGCCAGGAGGCACCACCTCGACGGCAGCTTCGTCGGGTTGGACGTTCTGTTGTGAACGCGTCTGCACAGGAAGTGCCTCTTCCGCTGAAGAAGAGACCATGCGGCAAGACTTGATCTTCCTGCCTTTGGACTTGGAGGTAGGGCGTACCTCCGGTTGAGTCACCTCGGAGACGAGATCGGGGTGAACCCACAGGATCTCTTCTCGAGATGTGGTGAGTGGAATGAGTCCACTCACATTGTCACGGATTGGTGGTAAGTTAACCACCTCCATTGTCGCCTTAGGGATGGGGACGACGCCATCCTGTGTTGTAGTCGACGGCAGGGTACCAAACTGGAGTGACACCACATTGGCTGACACCGTCTTCTCTTCTTAGTCGACGGAGATTACATCTGCATTGATCATGCGCTGGATGTAATTCTTGAGGACATAACAGTCCTTGGTTGGGTGTCCGACAAACCGATGGTAGTGACAGTACCTCGGGTTGTCCACTTTTCCAACCTCATCGGGACGCTTAGGGTCCGGAAGCTTGTTCTTGTCACCCTGCTTCAGTATCTCAAAGAGTTGCAGGGTGTCCTCGTCGTTGAACGAATAAACATCCTTCGGTCTTGGTGCAAGTGGAGGTTTCTGAGCAGGTGTTGATGCACCTTTTGAGGCATTGACAGTCAATGCCTGCTTCTCCTTTGTCTCTCATGCGGGGTTGTTGGTTGCAGGCCGTTTTCCCTTGTCCTCGAAGGCAGGGAAACTGACTCCTAGAAGACGAGCGTTGGCTGCCTTCTTCTCCGCGGCTTCTGCTTCAATGATCAAGGAGCTCCAGTCGGGAGGAGGAGTAGAGTTGAGCCAGAGCTTGACTGCAGGCAGCATGTTCATGCTGCAGGAGGAGAGAAGCGCATGTTCTGGCATGCCCGGGGGCAGTCTGAAGTAGGCCTGTCGAAAACGTTCGATGAACACTCGAACTGTTTCCTTCTCCTTCTGGCGTATCTTTATAAGGGACGCCATTGTCATGTCCTTCCCGCCGTCGTAGAAACGGTCGAGAAAGAGGCACGTCAGGTCGTCGAAGGAAGATATTGAATTGTCGGAGAGGCTGCAGTACCAGTCGTACGCCACTCCTTTCAGTGCCCCAACAAATATGCTGGTAAGAAGCGCGTCCTCCTTCGAAAGATGTCCCGTCTGAGACTGAAAATACGTCAGGTAGCGACGAGGAGAGTCCTTTCCGTCGTACGGCGTCAGTGTTTGTGGTTTATACTTTGGAGGATAAACCATCTTGTTCCACTCGACGGGATAAGGCTGGGGAATGCCCATTTTCTGGCGCTCCTCTTGTCTCGTCTTGGACTCAAAGCGCTCGCGCAGGTCCCTGATCATCTTGACCACGTCTTCTGTGGAGCTGGGAGTCGGGGAAGGTGGCACCACTGGATGTTGAGCATTTGAGGGCTCCGACGTCCGAGGTGCTTCTCGGCGATCTGCGTCCGAGGATACCCGTTGAAGGGGTACACTCGTTTCTCCGTTGGCCCCTGGATCGGGACCGGCAGAAGATGTCCTGGTCAAAGCTGACCGTATCTCAAACACTGCCTGAGTGAGTATTTGCATGGAGACAGAGAGGGTTTTGAGTCCTCCCTCCAGGGTATCTATGCGTTGGACGAGGTCTGTTGGCGGCGCATCAGACTCGACATCAGCCTCAGTCACGTTCACTGTCATGACGCGGCCGGGAGTGGATGGATGAGTTGAGGCCTCACTCTCGGCCTCACTCCCTTGTAGGGGAGTTGCCTCTCCTGAAGCTTCGTCTGGGCTACCCCCGGCTATGTTCGGGAGAACATTCACCACAGGCGCATCTGCAAGGGCCTGATTACCCTCAGCTCCGTCTTGAAGGGCCTCTTCGTCTCCGGAACTCGGGTCCGCAGATGCTAGGCTACCCCCAGCTATGTTCTGGGGGATATCCTCGTCTTCAGGGGCTTCTGGGAGGCTGACTTCGCCTCGAGGATCTGCCCCAAGTGTGCTTTGGACACACTCGTTTTCGGAAGGAGGCTCGACAAGGGTCTGACTACCCCCAGCTTCCTCTAAGAACTTCTTCCTCGCTCGAGTGCCTTCGAACACTCCGGAGGATGAGACAGCTATTTTGGTTTTCCTCGGCTGGCTCTTGGACGAGGAAGAGAGACTGCCAGTCGTCTTTCCGACTAACGAGGAGTTGGAGATCACGTTGCATGAAGCAACCATTGGTTCCTCTTCTGTTGACACCTTCTTTCCGAGGCGACGTCGGAGGGGTGTCGGTGATTGCAGCCGCTGGAACACCGACTGCCTTGGTGGGACTGCCGCTTTGCAACAGCAGTTGATGGTGACCACAGCACAAGTATGCCCCGTGAGAGGCGCATCGTGCTTGTCAGTCAACTCTCCTGATCGGCGCTTGTGAGTAATCACGTTACGCAGATCGTTGGAGGAGAGTACCACCTTCGCACCCCCTTCAAGCGCATGGCAAGGCCAAGCGCCGGGGTGGCCAAGTGAGTGCTGTGCCCCCTGATCTAATACCAAACCGGCATCCCGATCAATAGTGGGGGAACCACAGCATTTGGAGTGACTTGAACGGACCTCAAACGCACCACCGGAGGAGGCGCGGGAGTTCAAGACTACTGGATTCCTGGTTGTGCACGCAGTTGATGCGCCCAAGTGAGACAAGGGCTTTGAAGGTCGGCTCGTTCTCGGCGCCGCAGCACTCGAGTCGACCTTGTACAACTTACCATCAGCAGTGCGCATGATTGTGAGCGCATGCTTCTGGCTTGTTGCTGGCATAGCACGTTTGGGACGCATGGCCCGTGCTGCCTTGGATTTCTTCGTACCAGACCGCTGGGGTGCGTAGTACTCAGAATCCAAATTCTCCTCGCCACTACAGCGAGCGAGTCTGTCAAAGACAGAGATCTTCTGTGGCGCATCAGAGGTGATGCGCGGGGCATTGGCTGCGCCCCTGCTCCGTCGACGCATCTTCCTCGCCTGAGAGGGAGAGGGCTGGGGAACGTGGTTAGCCGCACGTTTTTTCGAGAGATGCGCTGTACCAGCGGGCGCATCTTGGTTGCTGAGGACGTCAGCAGGAAGGAAGGATGGATTGGCGCATCCCCTTCGGTGGTGGTGCCCGAGGCGTCGACCTTGCGCACCCAGACTCGGCGGGTCTTCTTCGGCTTCGGCAGCCGCTTCGAAGGACTCGTACTGCCTTCAGAGATGAACTCCCCATACGCCTGTTGATTGAGGCGTACGACCAGCGTCTTGTGGGAGGAGCCCACCTTCACGTCGTCGGATTGTGACACAGCTTTCTCGGTGGAGGAGAAAGAGGTCCCCAGCAGAGTCGCCAGCTTGTTTGCCATTAAAATTCTTTGATTGTAAATTTCAATACAAACAGAACAGTGTTACAATATAGGACTTAGACGTAGTCCTAAGAGTACACTTTTGTTTAATCTGGGTCCCTTGTGCCGATGGAGTGAGTGGTAATGCGTTGACTCCGTTGACGATCTGACGACGGTTATCGGTTCTCTGAAGGTCTGGATTGCTCTGGGTGCTGGAGCTCGCTGAGAGGAGGAAGACGTTGAGTGTCTGTATCTGCCTCTTTGGTGGTACGAAGTCTCTGTCTGTTTGCTGTGGAGGTTGATATGTATGCACGTAGATTGGTCCGTGTGTGTCTACAAGAAGGAAATGATCCCTCTATTTATAGTTTTGCAGGCTGGCTGCTCGTACGCGCATATGTAGGATGCGCCTGTACGCAGGGATGCCACGTGTTGATTGCTGATGGAGGCGCATAGACGATGCGCCCTGATCGAAGGGGTTGACTTCTTCATGTTGCTGTTGTGAACCGGCACGTAGCGGAGAAGAAGATCTTTCTATTGCTGAGATCTTGGATGAGTCGAGTCAAAGGATACGTGTCGTCGACCCATGGCTCAGAGATCTCAGATTTGGTGGGGAGAATGATCTGGTAGGATGTGCCTAGGATTAGGCGCATGAGGAGACTTTGGCTCGTAACCTTTAGGAGTCACGAACCATTCTGGGCGCATAGCTTTTGAGGCACATGCAGAGCTTCAGTAGTGACTTTACTCCTGTCTTTTGGGATCAGGGAGAAGTCCAGGGCGCATGGCTTTTGAGGCGCATGCAGAGTTGTGACAGTGACTTTCTTTCTGTCTTTAGGGATCAGTAAAAAGTTTGAGGTGCACAGCTTTTGAGGCGTATACACGTTTGGGCGCATGGCTGCGGAGGCGCATGCGAGCTGGTTGGGTGGCCACGTGGCAGTAGCCGTCGGAGAGGAGTAAAAATGATGCTGACGTTGGCGATGCTTCGTCTTCTGAAAAAGCTGCCGACTGCTCAGACTTTGGGAGGCGTGCTGCCAACTCTGTCAGTTCAGCATTTAATGTTTGTGACATTCGATGGACAGCTGAGTGGGCGCGTCGGTTGGCGTTCCACTAGGCGTATGGGGACGCATGGGGGCGCATCCCTATGATGCTCTTGGTACTGAAGGGCGCGTCTGTATGATGCGCTTGATATAGAAGGGCGCGTCTGTGTGATGCGCGATCTGGCCGGCGCATCCGCTTCGTGAGACGTCTTTGATGGTGCAACTGTTACGTTCTTCGAGTGCTTTAAATAGCCGTTTTGACTTGGCTGAATTCGAAGCGTCCGGTTCATCCATTTAATGCAAATTTATTGCACGGAATTCGGAGAGCCATCCACTTGGCGCATGGGTTTGATTTGCCTGGCCTATAAATAGTAGTATGGAGAGAGGGTTGGCCTCTCGTTCTCTCACGTCTTTCCGACATAAACTTGTGTGTTCGAATGCATTCTGTTGACGAGATGCTCCCGAGGGTTAAGATGCGACGCAGTGTCTTCGTTGATGCACTTGAAGGTGACTGTTACATCCAAAAGACGGAGTCGAGGGCTTCCGAGGCAGGCGGAAGGTGCCTGTTGTATCCAAAGATAGGGATGTACGGGCCTCGTTTCCGTTATTCCGGAAGAGCCGTAGATCGGAATGGCGGTGCTGCGGCTTTGGTAGCTCTTTCTTCCTTCAAAATGGGTGTAGCCCATTCTGGTTGTGTTGAAAGCTGCTCCTTTAGCCGTGGTTTCGATCACGGTCTTCCTTCGCCTTTGGAGGCTCTTTCGAAGCCTCCCCTGGCCACAGATTTTGCGGTGCTCTTCTCTTCCTTGGTTCCAGCCAGAGGGTTAAATGTTTCATTAGTCGAAGCATTTATCAGGTGAGCCTGGCTGGAAGAGCGGCACATAACTGGGCTGCTGAAGGGATGCACATAACTGGGGATGCACATAACTGAGCTGCTGAAAGGATGCGCCCTGCTGAGTGCGCTTGACGGGATGTGCCTGGTTGAGGGCGCATGGTGGTTGCTGCGCCTGACTGGAGGCGCATGGTAGTTACTGCGCCGCCTGACTGGAGGTGCATGGTGGTTGTTGGATGTAGACTTAGGATCCTTTCTTTGTAAAAATTTTCCTTTGTATAATCTTTCTTAGACATGTAATAGACTTTTATATGTTAAATAAAAAGTCCTCTTTCAATGTCTATATCTGTTGCTTTTTGCTGTGAAGCACTTTGTCCAAGCTTTGGCACATGTAGTCTGGCGCATAGACTTTCGGGTTCTGAAATTCCATGCTTCTACAATATCCTCTATTGATACTCATAGCAAATATATGCATAACAAATATATATGACAAGTAAGAATAGGTTTTAATTTAATAAATTCGTGAAAAGAGAGAAAATAAATATATATGGTCAAGGGATTGACAAATTGAGATGTTCCCGCAGTCACAAGTCCTGCAGACTATCCAGGTTATCCAGGCGAGAAGATTTCTTAGAGTTACAAGAGTTATCAAGCTTACTGGTGTACTTTCAGTACTTATGTTTTCAAGAAGTACCCCATATGACAGTGAGCTGGAAATGTGTCCTACTCGTCAGCAGGCTACAAGTCCTTCTGGTGTGGCCGGGATAACGGGATCGTCTGTAACTGAAAAATTCTCTCTATATGACTACTTGATCAATCTAGTCATTAACCTAGTCAGATTCATTATGAATTCCTGACCGTGGTAACCAAAATCCATGTCCTAGACATGATGCAAGACGAGACAGGTAGCTTATACAGGCACAATCAAGAAAATTAGCCACGGTGTCAAGACAAGAGTTACTTAGCAAGTCAGGGTAGCTGTCGCAACAGCGTTCAAGATTATCATGTCATGTCAGGTTACTTGTTACTTGTCAGGATTGCTTGTCAAGAGTGCGCCAAGCCAGGATGTGCCAAGCTAGGTTGTGCATGCCAAGTTGTGCCAAGTCGGGTTGTGCATGCTAGGTTGCGCCAAGCCAGGTTACGCCAAGCAAGGTTGCGCCAAGCTAGGTTGTGCCAAGCCAGGTTGCGCCAAGCCAGGTTGTGCTAAGCTATGTTGCGCCAAGCTAGGTTGTGCCAGGCTAGGTCGTGCCAAGCCAGGTTGTGCCAAGCCAGGTTGCGCCAAGCGAGGTTGCGCCAAGCTAGGTTGTGCCAAGCCAGGTTGCGCCAAGCTAGGTTACGCCAGAACCCGCGCAACCTGATTGTGTGGCACTAAAAAGTGTGCGCAACCACTGTTCATCTTCTCCAACCAGCATAAAAATGCTTGGTTGAACCCATGAACTTCAAAAGTCCATAATTTCCTCAAAATAAATCGAAATCTAACTTTTCAAAGGTCAAAATTGGGTAGAACGAAATTTCCTACAACATGAAGCGACTAGTTTTAGAAAATACCAAGTTTTAGTAGATCAAAACCAAGAAGAATGAGAAAAGATCAAAACTTAGATCTACAAAAATCCATCCATCATAACCAAAAATGAAAAGTTCTAAAGAGGCTTAGAATCAAGTAAGGAAAATAATAAAAAAGTAAAATTTGAGATCCATCATAAAGCAAGTTGCACTTGCCTAGGGCTTGGTCGGTGGGATGAGTAAATGGAGATGATGAAGAAGTAAATGAAGAAGTGAATGAGGAGAGAGAAGGAGTTGGGTTATATATCAACCCTCTCCATCTCAAACCAAACCAAGTCAAATTTAACCAAACCAAATTAAAATAAACTAAGTTAGATTAAAACAAGACTAGGCTAAGCAAGACAAGTCTAATTACGGTTCACCTGACAAATGTCAGAAATCCGTATACGTATACTGAAAATATGTACAACGGAAAACGGGAGTGACAGAAATGCATTGTCTTGTGCCTCATGCCACGTAGGAAAGACATTGTCTTGAGCATCTCCAACTCTATTATTTTGTTTTGTATTGTGATCATATGTGGCATGAGGCACAAGACAATATCTTTTCTGTGTGACAAGATGATATTCACACAAGACAATGAGATAAAAAAGTGTTCTCCAATGCAAAAGTATTGATAAGACAATAAAAAATATTTTTTTCAACTTCCAAGACAACTCCTCAACTTCTTCATTTTTTTATAAATATTTATATCCATAATTGATGATGTGGAGACAAAGTCATTGTGAAGTACATTGTCTAGATCTAGACAACCAACTTCACATTGTCCTTGCCATGTCATTGCCATGTCAACTTCATGATTGATTCTACATTTGCATTGGAGAATGATTTTTGAAATGAAAGCTTGTCATTCCTATGTGGCAACCATTTTTTCTAAACTCACAATAGGGTTGGAGATGCTATGGGTATGATGGAAGAGTGTTTGGATCATGGAAGGGAAAAATTAACTTTACTTGAACCGACCCAAAAAAGTCTATTTTCCCATCCGAAAAATCGGAAGGCTTAGGTTGGGGCATATGTTCTTATAAAATAGGGTGAGCCAAACCAAAAAAAAAAAAAAAAATTGGCCTTAAATAGTTTAGGGTTTAATTTTGGATATCTCTGAGCCCGACTAGACCCAACCCATTATCATCTTGCACACGTATGTGCATTGTGTCTTCTTTGTATGACGAGTGGGTTAGTTAATTTATATTTTATAGTACATTACTTCCTTGCCTGGCAGAGAATGCATGGAACGTAGATATACCTAAATTTATTTGAATGGCCAAATAGGAGAAAACTTTGGCTTTTCTTGTCCCCCTCCTCTATTCCTAGAGAATATCGGGTAAGATTTATAATTTGGGTTTGTGTGATAAACTATACTATTATCTTAGTAGTGGAATATATGTGTTAATTCTTAGAAGTAAGAAGTCCGAGTTCTCTAGTCTAGTGATATTAGAAGGAACATTTAAAAAGACCGACAAGATTCGAACCTCCCAATTGTGTGCGTGCGTGCGTGGGATTTTAAAAAATACAGTGTCACTCACTACATAGTATCATTTGATTCTAAGAGAAGGAGTATGCTTTTATATATACATGGTAATATTTCCATCCACGTCTCTGTGTTTAGCATAAATCCAATTGAAAATTCCATGGAATGAGAAATTTCATGGTGAATAAAATTCTAGAGAATATGAAGTTATGACTGTACTTAATTAGTTTTCCAAACATAGCTTAAATTCTCGGCTGATTAATTGGAAAATTATAAGAAACCCCCCAAACCCCCCCCCCCCCCCCCCCCCCCCTTTTAAAGTTTCAATTTTTTTAAAGTTTTTGTTTTCTTTTCCTACCATTTTTTTTTTTTCATATTCTTCTCCCATGCTCTCTCATTTAAGAGTAATTATAAAGCCACTTCAATACTTACTCAAGGCTAGTTTATTTTATTTTTTTTTTAATTTACAAATTTGTCATTAGAAAAATTATTCATGACAAGCCCATTGGTATATAAGTAAAAAAAAGAAATTCTCTTCTTCTTCCTTTCTTCTCCCAAAATCCTAAACATTTTTTCTTCCAAATCTCTCTCAATCCATGTTGATGTCTAAATTTCATCTTCTAGTAACTAAAATTTGATTTAGTATTCATTTTAGACGAATTATCGAAGTTTTGAGCCCATTTTAGGGTTACGAACTTCAAAATTCCGTCCAGAGTTGCAACGAAGACGATGATGGATTGTAAAAAATATTGCAGTCCTACCAATTGGAAGTATTGTCAAAAAATTGACAGTCCTACATAAAACATTGAACAACATATATTTTTAGGACTGTAAAAAATTTGACAGTCCTTCCAATTGGTAGGACTATCAAAAATTTTGACAGTCCTACATAAAACATTGAGCAACCTATATTTAGGACTGTCAAAATTTTGACAGTCCTTCCAATTGGTAGGACTGTCAAAATTTTTGACAGTCCTTCAATTGGTAGGACTGTCAAAATTTTGACAGTCTTAAAGGAAACTTGCTGTAACAGCAAGTTCCTTTTAGGACTGTCAAATTTTTTGATAGTTTTAACTGTTGTCAGGAAAATAAAACTTGTTTTTAATAACCGTGGAAACAGAAGTCACGTAATTAGAAGATTTTTTTTTAATATAATCATTAAGTTACTTTGTAAGTATTTTAAATCTATTTTAGATATAAATAAATTATCTACTCGGTTTAAAAATAAATAATATCCATCGGTTCTAAAAAAAAATTAAGACAATTCTCTCAATTTTGTTCATTTCAAAATAACCTTCATATATACGGTCTATAAATCTATTTTAGATATAAATCTCTCAATTTAAATCTAGTTTAGAGATACGTCTCTCAATTTTAAATCTATTTAGAACTAAGTCTCACAACATCGCATTAGATTGACAATAACACAATTAAAAATCTAATAACATCATGATACAAATAAAAATACATAGGACTGTATAAAATTTCTACAGTCCTCCATAGGTTGTCAGAATTGTACAAATTTCCTACAGTCATGTAATGGGCTAAAAATACACAGGACTAGAAAATTTCTACAGTCCCGAGTTTTCCCAGCCGCGTTATATAGTCTCGAGTATTCCCAGCCGGACTGTGCCGGAATTTCTTACTTCAAATTTATGGATTCGAAACTTCAAAATTCGTCCAAATTTTCAAATCTCTCCTAATCCATTTCTCCAAACCCCATTCCAATCACATCCATGACATCAAAATTTTGACGACATCCATTTTGATTTTTTTTTGTCAGTGCTAAGAAATGATGTATGAAAGTTTCGGCAGCGTGCTGAGCTCGTCGGCAACAACGGGAGGAGGAGGAAAAGAAGTTTAGATTTGAGAAGGCTTGAAGAGAAGGTTTTTGGTGAAGATGGAGGTGGTTGAAAAAATGAGTTTGGAGAAAGGATTGGGAACGGACAATTCCTAACAAAAAATGGGTTGTCATAAGTAAAAGTTCTTCTAAAATGAAGTGTCCATATAATTTGCCAAGTGATTTATGTCAATCCGATGACGTATGAGACACATGACCAAAACGCCCTCAAGCCATAACGGTTCATTCTTATGCCTTTTCAAGCCTTCCCAAATGCTTTAGGGCTGTAAAATTGTGCCTTATTTTCGAATTAACGACTAAGAAGTTTGGAAAGCCTAAAATTCTTAAATTTTTTGAGGTTTTTGGACGAATGATTAGCAAGGTAAATTATTATCTGTTAGATTTTTTGAGCTTCTTCTTCAATTTTCAAGTCCTAATATTTTATACTTGAGAATTGCAAAACCGTAAGTGATTTGATATAGTTATGAATTTCCATTTGAAAACCCTAATTAAACTTATTTTATGACTCTAATTTGTCCCACGGTTCATGGATGTTTAATTTTCATATATATTTTTGTAACAAAATTGAAAACCCTAAGTATGTTCCCCTTTGTAATGCCAAAACCATGCAACTTGTTTAACATGTTAATAATTTCATTAGGTTTTTTGTTAAAAAAAAAATTTGAAAACTCAATCTCTAATTAGGGTTTTTAGGAAAGCGAATACTTAGTTTTATTTGTGGTACTTGTTATTATTGGGGGGTCACCCTCTGGTTTTGTATAACAATATCTTATAGCGGAGTCAGAAGCTCTCCTTCATATTTGCTTGATGGCGTGCACCGAGGGATGACCGTATGAGAGTCTGAGT
Organism: Iris pallida; assembly: GCA_029216955.1. Lineage (NCBI taxonomy): Eukaryota > Viridiplantae > Streptophyta > Magnoliopsida > Asparagales > Iridaceae > Iris > Iris pallida. The sequence continues at coordinate 30,835,978 of JANAVB010040218.1, read as the reverse complement.
GAATTTTTATCCTTTTGCTCCTATATTTGGACGCTTAGCCACGATCACGTGTAACCTTTGTTCTAGAAGATTGTACCTGCATACCACAACATGATTGTATATACTAGTCTGCAGCTAATTTATCATGAATTATCGTACTTTGTTAGCTATATATATTCAATATTGCTAACCTTATGATCATCGTGTTTGGGATGACTTAATGTTTATTCGTACATGTGATTATTTATTGCTTCTTGATTGTTATGGATGAGACACAAATTGTTAATAAATATCACTTTTACTTGATTGTAGGTAACCCCTACGTCTTCTGCAGTCATGACCGTACTTCGAGGTGATAGTGTACTTCGTGTAGCTGGCATGTGTCTGCCTCCATTCACCAATATTCTAGTTATGAGACGTGACACACATTCTCTCTTTGATGTATGTTGGAGTTGTAAAACCCACCGCCCCACCATTTTATTCTTAATTAGTTATGTTAACTTGCTTAATTAGTAGGCAATAAATATTAACTATCAATCTAATTAATATTTGATTACTATTAGCCTAATTACTAAGATAATTAATTAATAGTAGGTAATAAATATTGCTTAATTAGTGTTCATCAATTAAGATAGCAAATTACTATTACAAATTAAGATTAAAAAAATATTGAAAGATAATTAACAATTAACTAATATTTATTTACAAATATTTTATTAATTATTTTTCCTAGTTTTTAAGTTGCAAGGGTAAATAGTTAACTTAAAGTAATAATACTTAAATTAATATATTATTAATTCAACATAATTAATTAGTATTATTATTATTAATATGATAATAATATTTTATTAATATTTATTATTAATAACATTACTAATTATCTTAATTTGCAAAAAGAATTTTTTATTTTTTATTACTTAATATACTCTTTAACTTTCCACTTTTTCACTTTTCTAACCTAATTAAACACATTTTAGAACTACGGCTGTGTTTTATTGAGTTTTTTTTTCCAGTAAAATATTCTATCACAAATTTTCTACCAATTATAGTATTTGATAGCGCATATTTTCCATATAATTATATTTCCAAAAATCTATCATTTTTCATATTTTCCTTCAAAATGGGGAAATAAATGGCTGAGCCCATAGGAAAATATCAATTTTCATGAAAAATAACTATTTCTCATGAAAAATAACGACAATCAAACACCCAATTTAATTCCATTTTTTTTTCCATAAATTATTTCTCAACGTAAAATAATTACGTAAAATTAATTTATTTTTCCACATATTCTACCTTGTAATCAAACGCACCCTAAAAGAAAAAAAAAATTGCATGAAAGCATACTCTCTAACTAGTGAAAATCCAAATCCAAATCACTCACTCACCGTTTACCAAATAATCCCTAATGAAATTCATCCGCTTAGAGCATCATTAGTAGTTGGGACTCTCCAATGCAATTTGGAGCCCAAAATTTGGGTTAATTAGTTGTACTCCCCTATGGTTTATACGTATTTTGGTAATTGTCCCCGTTGTTTCAAAAATAAAGAACATCTCCCTGGCTACTTAATTTTTCACTCATTTTCTTCTATGCACCAGGGGGGTACAACTAATTAACTTTATAAACCTGGAGGGTGTTCTTTATTTTTAAAACAACAGGGACAGTTACCAAAATACGTAAAAACCATAGGAGGGTACGACTAATTAACCCAAAATGTCAAAAAGAAAGGTAAATGTAGAATGGGTTGGGTTTGTATGAGAATAGTAAGAAATAATAAAGTGAGCTCCGGTCCCAAAAATTGTGTGGTCAAAATTTAATGTAGGAAAAAAATAATATAAAGTTTAGAATCTAGAAAGTTGGGCTCCAAATTGGAACTTACTATTCTACAAAACGAGTTTCTACAATCTAGAATCTAAAAATTGGGAGGCCCAACCCTTAGCACCCATGGATGAGTTGGAACCGAAATTGTAAAATTAGGACGGGATGAGATATTATTCTACAAAATGAGCTCCTACATTCTAAATCTAGAATCTAGAAAATGGGATGGGCCTTACTAATGATGCTCTTACAATCTCTACATATATGATAAGAAGTTTCTAACCACCGTCCACTAACACCTACTAAATTCTCTTTAAACAAACGCCTCTACAATTATCACTTCGTGCACTCAACATTAATTCTAAATAACTACAATTTTTCTATTTAATTTAATAGTCATTAGCCACTATTTTAATCCATCAACTAGGGGCTGTAAAATGGACAAAGCTGTCCGTTGTCCGTACGAGTCCAGCTCAATAAATGGTCGACCGCGGATCGTCCGATTGAATTAACGAACAAAATTTTAATTTTTTTGGGTCTGTTTAAAAAGTGGATCCGGACACGATGATATCCATGTTCGGTCCGAATTTGTCTGCGGACCGTTCAATAGTGGAAACTTCTTTTGATTTTGTCTCAATTATGCCGTTTCATTTTGGTTTTGCATCAATTTTGGTAGTTCGGTCTAGATTTTCATTAAACTTTTACCATTTTGTTGTATTTTATAACCTTTAATTGTATATCCTTATCAACTTGATTTTCTGTACCAACTGTTAATGTATCTTGATAAAGTAATAACTTTTGATAATATATTTAATTTGTCCGTGGACCGTTCGATTGAATTAACGAATAGTCGATGTCCATGTCCGTTCGATCCAAACTGAAATAGTGAACTGTTCGTGTCCGTTCGTTCGAATCTATGTCCGTTCGACTCGTTTACATCCCTACCATCAACCATAAATTGCATCCTTAATCCTTAGAATAATGCCAAAAATAAGCATAACAACGACAATGAAAGTCAAGAGGATAATATTATTAAAGTAACTAAACATCAAACTCCAATGGGTACTCCACCACCCGTTAGCATCCAAAACAATGACATTCGTGACTTGCAAAGCTAATATGCACTCTTAGCAGTATGACCAAGATGAGAATTAATCCCCTAAATAGCCACAAATACAGAGAGATACTCTTAGCTCCAATATTGATGAACATAAGAGCATTTGTCGTGTTGGGAATACAGTGTGACCTGAATCAAAATTGGTCCATGAGGTACAATATTCATATAAAATGTTAATCCCAGGACTTGACCAAAGATGAAAAACTGATGCAATCGAGATCTGAGAGTCACATAAAAACTTTGCAGTGATCAAACTCAAGATCTACGATGATACAAAAAGCCAAATAGCCAGATTACAATATGAAGGAGGAAAATAGAGAAGAGAAGATTTCTCGTTCTTCCTTGCAAACGTGTTGTAATTGGGACAAAACGAGTTACAATAATCTAGAGAAAGATGAGATGAAAAAAGTTGCTGGGGTGTCAAAACACCGTTGCTCAAAGCAAGACTCGTCCTACAAGAATTGCTTCCAGGAACCAGCAAGTTGAAGAACTTGTGGAACGCTCGAAGTCACCTCTGTTCTGACTCCTCGGATGGACTTGCAATGGCGGCATCAGCTCCCTCTCTCTCTCTCTCTCTCTCTCTCTCTTTCTGACTTATAAAATTCGTAGTCCTCCACAAAGGAGGCCAGAAGAGAGTATATATAGAGAGAGGGTGGAAACCCTAGCCGCCTCTTCACTTATGAAAAGATTGAATCAATCCCACAAAGATAGCAACGAAATTAATTCAAATCCCACAAAGATATCAACGAAATTAATTCAAATTCCACAAAAGTGGATCTGAATTAATCGCATTTAATCAGTCTTTCCATAACTGACTTGTAGCCTGCACAGTCAGCGGAGCCCTCCATGCGGCACGCATGACTGCTGACGTGCTAAGTGCAAAGTGCGCCAACAAAACGCCACATTACGCCTCATGTGCCCATGAGCCCGAGCCCGAGTCCGAGTCGCTAGCTCCAAATGGAATTAATCCAAGAGAATGACAAAAGCATTAATGCTTAATCCTTGGAGCCTTATTCTTACCTCCTAGTAAAATCACCCACATGGTTCCCTCCTTAGGGTCACCACCCCATGTGCATCTCTCAACAACACAACCAAGTATATATGTTGAGATAACTCATGGTGCATTTTCGATGTGGGACTAAACTTTTACAAGGCATGTTGAGAGCAAGCTATCTCCATGTAAAGAAAGCACCAACATAAAATCTGAACCAATTCCAATTATCTACACCTCATGATTCCACCACCTATCCTTAGCTCGTTTTCGTTGACCGAGCAACCAAACACACTCCGGCTACCTTTGCTCGTTTTTAGACCACCTTATAGAGGATGCTCCTACTCTACTTTGAGAGGAGAGTCCGTATAATTCGAGTATATGCCTAAAGGGCCTTCGGAAGAGAGTATAATATGATTATACGCATGAACGTTCAACACTATCTATCTCGAAACAATTAGAGCCGCTCAAACCAGCCTCGTAACGTTGAGTTATGATATCACTTGTTGGGAACGCGGTGTGATCTGAATTGGAGCTGGCTCATGAGATGCGATATTGGGGCCATATGACTTAAAAAAAAATTCTTGTAAGACCTGAACCAATTCTAATTACCTATACCTAACGATCCCACCTCCTACCCGATGTGAGACTAAATTATCCACTCCATTGTCACCCTATTTTGAGGACTCAGCCAGAAACGAGATACAATCCAATATGCATATGTTAGTCACTTTGTTCATCCAATAAGAGAGTCGAGAGAGAAGGAGAATAAGAAATTTGATAGAGGAAGAACATGAGGCAACATGATATTTTGATATGGTTGTCCAAATGTGGCCAGGAGAGAAGGGAGCGAGATGATTCATATATATATATATATATATATATATATATATATATATATAAAAATATATATATATATATATTATATATATATATATATATAAATATATATATATATATATATAATTTGAGATGTTCGACGATCAGGGACGGATCCAAAAATGTATACTGGGGTGGGCTAGAGTAGGTTGGGGTAGACTACATGTGAAACTCATTATTGTGATTAAATTATTATTAGAATTATAATTATTATTATTATTTTCGGGTGTTAAAATTATTTCAAAAATTAATTAACATGGATTTTTGAGTTCAAATCCAGACCAGAGTCCGAACCCAGCCTGAGCCCGAACCCAGATCTTAACCCCTTGCCTTTTAAATCTGAACTTTGGTTTAATAAATAAAAAAAGAAAAAGAAAGAAGAGTTCCCCTTTGTGCTGGTCACGAGGACCAGCACCCTCCCATTTCTTCCCACACGTTCAACCCACCTATTCCTTCTCTCCCACTTCTTCTCCTATCAACAAATACTTCTCCCACTCTCCCTATATTAATACAACCAACCACCCCCATCCTTACTTAAATTTCCTTTCTCCAACTCCACAGCAGGAGTAACTAACCCCCACTCTCTTCTTCATCTCAACCTCTCCCACACAACCTCACGGCCGCGCCCCGCTTCCCGACGCAACCCCAACCCTCCGGTCGACCTCCTCCAGGCACGAGCCCCCGCGCTCCGGCCGCCCCTGTCGCCCCTCTCCGGTCAGCGCCCGAGCCCCGGGCAGCCTCCGCCCCAGCGCGCCCCGCGAGCCCGACCCCCTGTCGGCCAACTTGCGCCGACTCTCCTTCGACGCAGCCCTCCGGCCGAGCCCCTCCCTTCGCCCCGGCCATCTCGCCGACCCCCTGGCCGCTGCCATCCGGCCGACCCTCGCCGGATCCCACAGCAGCGTCCCGGCGCGTGCCCTAGCCCGCGCGCCCTTTGGTCTGTCCAGCTCCCCTGGCCGCGACCCCCGCGTCCTGATCCACTGTTCCGTGGTAGCGTTGCCGCTGTCCACTGCTGTCCCAGCGCCCCGACGCGTCTCGGACTCCGAACCAGCGCTGTTCCGAGTTGCCTTGCTGTCCGAATCTCCTTTTCTTCTATTATTTTCATCTGAGAGCTCTAGCCGAGCAACCTGAGGTATAACCCCTGTCCCACCCTGTTTCTATTCAGTCTATGATGAGAAATAGTCCCCGATTCCCCTTGGGAATTCGGTTTTAGCGACGTCGTATTTTTTCGGAACCTTCAGAAAGGTTCTGTTGATTATTTTGGGATTTTCGGAATATTTCGGGAATTGTTTTGATTTTTGGGCTTTGGATTTTTTCGGTAGCGTTCTGTAACGTTTTTGGTTTGGAATCGGATTTCCGAAATTATTCGGGTCGTTCCGAATTTATCTGTGGTTTGGTTGTGGATTATTATATATATATATACATATTTGGGTTTCCCTGGTTTGGGATTTGCAGGAAAATATCGGCCTATTTCCCAGTTTTTGGGTTGACCAAAATAGAGGAAATGCTGCCGATTTTTCAGTAAATTCTAGAATATTTTAAAAATGAATTTAAAATGGATTTGGATTTTTATTTAATATTTGGATTTGGGCGACGACCGTATCGGTCAATGGGCCCCGGCTAAGTGCAAACGAAACCGGTTTCGCCCGGACGTTGAGGCATTAGCCTAGTTGAGGATTGGACCATATCTGAGACTCTATTTTTTATCTTTATTTTTACTATTTAATTTTGTTCTATTTTATTCATAATTAAAGTTTAGGACTAACGGCAGTTTTGTCTTATTTCAATTTATGTAAATAAATTGTAATGGGCATAAGCCCAGCTGTCTGTGGTCTGTAACTGTATTTGGTAGCGTAGATTTTAGTTATTTCTGTTTTTGCGAGTTTTTGTATTAAACGAATAAATTGAATAAAAAGTATTTTCGTATAAAAATGATTAAGATTTTCTCACCTAAAATCTCAGTTTTAATATTAATTAAAGATCATGTATTTCTCACTAAATAAGAAATTAGTTTTATATTCATAAATTATGAAAGTACAAAGTTTTAATCAAATTAATCTGGTATCGACGAGTTTTCCAAATACTAAGTTTAAAACGATCTTTTCCCTCATATTAAATTCAACGCTAATAATGTTTTCGTGTTTTGTTAAATAAAGAATTAAAATTGGATTAGGACACAAATAGAGATTTCAACTAGCGTAGCTAGATTGGTAAACCTGGAATCTGAGTCAATTTCTCGAATGTAGGAATTCGAGGACGATTCTGAATTCCCGTCTCGAAGTCTTCGTCCTCTCCAGTCAAATCCATTTGAGGCAAGTATAGTTTGTGTTAGTTTACAGTTATTTAATTAATCGCTTTACTGCAAGTTTAAACCACGATGCAAACACGAAACTCTCTCTGAGAGCACTGTAACTACTGGGGACTGGGGAATAGTGTAATGAGTATGACCATACTGTAACAAATCTCCTATCCTTTACTGTAACAAACCCAAGCCGGTCATATTTTATTACCTGTTCAAATCACACTGTTTTACTGCTGAAAACTGTTCATATTTAAACTGTTTAGAACGCATGATATTATTAATTTAACTGTTAAATTAGCATGAATTGTACTTTGCTCCCTCCTGACTGGAGATACATTTTTAGGGGACAATGAGGATGCTGAGCTGTTAATCAGCAGCTACTACGACCCTGTCCTGTACCCAGTAGTGCTGCCAGAGTCCCCATTGGAGGACGTTGGGACTGAGGCCGATGATCCGGCTGATAGATAGTTTTCCTTTCTGCATTGTTGTTATTTTCATTTCTGTTATTTCAGAACAATTTCCCATTTGTATTTAAATTTCAAGTTTAATAAAGTTTCATTTCCGATGTTGAGTTGTGACAATATAGTTGTTGTTGTATGGTTACCTGCTACTGGAACAGCTTACTGCCGCCGTCTCAACAACGGTGCAGGCTGGGCATGATCCGGTTCGACCCAATTAGTTGGATCGGTCGTGATATGTTTTAGTGTGGCCCATGCAGGTCCGACAACAACTTAGGAAAACATACCTAGAAATAATTAGAACACTAGAACATTGATTTGTCACGACATAGGACCGAAATATATAAAATAAATATTTTTGTTTGATTATAGACTGGTAGGCTACTTGCTTATGTGTGTATCCTAAACCTTCCAGAGAATGACCATTGACAAGACCAATCCTGCTGGCGATGAGGTGTCATCTCTGGATCATACCCATCTCCTCAACCAAGTCCAGGGTTTATTCCCTCGCAGCTGATTGACCGTCCTCATAATGCATCCGGTGAAGTTTCTATACACCGGCGGATCCTACCTCTTCTCAAACTAAGCTGCATTTCCTTGAGGAAGTACCCATTCCTGATGCTCCACCAGTACCAGTAGATACCTCCCAAATGGTTGTCCTATTTCAAGGAATCCTGGAGTCCCAGAAGGCCCAAGCGAGGCCCAGCAAAACAGATTGATATTACGAGAGATGTTATGAAGGATGTCAATGACGTAGCCTTAGCTATCTTAAACCGAGTTAGTGCGGAACCTCACCCTAAGAGGTATACCCCTGAATCTAGAAGATATTTGGGTCCCATCAAGTACTCTACTTTCGGCAGTCTTGTCGTAAGAGGCTATTGGCTTGTGACTACTGCAAGAGGCCTGGTCATCAGGCCGTTAGTTGTCGCAAGAGATTGGGACAGTGTTTGGCATGTGGATCCGCTGAACATCGGGTAAAGAACTGCCTCTTTATCCCCATTATACCAGAGCACCTATCCCAGCAACACCTGCTACGCCGCAACCAAGGGACTCTCTTCCTATCGAGCAAGTCTTGCCTCCTGCACTCACTGCAGGAAGGCATGATGCAGACTCGAGGATCATAGAAGAAGATGAAGCAGTTGGAGACTGCTCGTACAGAGCCAGAGCCATGAGACTAGTACCTAGAACTAACATTATCTATTATAAGAGTTGTAACAGGATGTCCTTAGAATAATCATGAGAGTCTTGCTGTAATTCTTCTTTATGAATAAAATTCTTGGTTACACCTTTATGGTAGATATCTTTCCAAAGCTTCTCTCCTACGATTCAATTTCTGAAATTGTAATCTTAACGAGAATGTATGTAAGGCGGTATTTATCAAGGATTTATTGGTGATTAAGGATAGAGGAATAGGATTTGGAATACCCAGATATTAGTTGGTACCTATAACAATTGGAAGTGATGATGGCATGAGGAGTGATTTTGACCTTGACCAGTTTAGGCCGACTGTATGATGATATGTTACTACATATTTTATTTCCTAGATTTTGTATCTTTTAGTGTCCCGTGATTTTCGGGATTATCTCCTTTCCATATCTTAACAGGTTTTAGCACCCCTTAAGATCTATACTTTTGTTATTTATGGACCAATATTAGAACCCTTCAATCTCCTTCGTCAGCTGACCTTTTTAAACTTCTCCACTAGTCGATCAAATCTTTTTCTATCTTTAACAGGAAACCAGACTCGTTCTCTATCTAGAGTTTTAAACTCTAATAACTCTTATCTACCTGAGATACTTATATGATTAGCGTATCCAAACTTGATCTAAATTCTAATTGACTTTTTGGAACGAATCCTGAACCAAATCCTTCTGGAACCATAAAACCTCAATTATTACCGAAAGAATTGGTTCAGCCTAGTTAGTTCATGATTTCTAGAGAAGATACTTTCAAAATAACCTCAAATTTTGATTGTTATCTCCTAGGTTATTCCAAATATTTTATTGTTGATTTTCTCCACTCTCTCTTTAGGCAACTTCTGGATCAATTCAAGGCCTGGAAAGCTTTTAAACTCAATGCTCGAGTATCGTGAAGTATGAACGGTCAGAAAATTGTTTCCATCCTAATTAAATCTTTTTAAATCATTGAAAAACTTTTTATGGTTGAGCCATTCCCTTGTTGGCTTTACTAAACCATTTTAACCTGACTTCCCGAAATCCATAAAGACATACTTCGTTTATGTCAACCCTACTTCCATCACATTCTCAAAACTTTCTTGGATAAGAAATTATTTCTTCAAATAATTTTGGTAAACGTCTGTATCCTTTAAGTGATTTGTCGGAAATATTCTCATTGACTTCTTCAACTCAACCCAAAGCTCTGATTCTTCTACCTTATCCTGTGTCCAACTCAATTAGTCATACTCAAGCTTGATCAATTTCTTCAAAAATCAATCTCTTAAATCTCAAGAGCTACTGGAACACATATTTATCCTGATAAATTTTCTTGAAACCAGTAAAACATACATCAACATCTTTTCTATCATGAATAGAACTTTAGAACTCGTTTGAATTTTTGGAAACTTCTTTGAAATTCTTATGGACAAAGTTGAGAAAATATCCAATAACCTAATACGACTTCGCACATTTGCGTTGTAGTAAATTGCCTGAATTATGAAAACTGAGTTTACTGCAGCCAGTTGCGCACTGGCGAGACAAAAGACTCTAAAGTTGAAGTGATTTCGGGTGTTCATAGATTTCGGATATTATCGTGACTATGTTCTAAATACACCATGTTGATCTTCTTTGTTGCTTAGCATGAAATGGATAAAGTTAAAAGAGTACTCGGCAACCTAAAATTATTCAAGTTATTGGGTCAAAAATTCACTGCAGTCAGGTGCACTCTGGCGAGGCATGAATTTGAGACAAAGTGACTTCAAACATATTTGGTTTCCGAATATTATTCAGACTATATTCAAATCATGGTTGTCTTTGCACCATCAAATCATTCTAACTTTTGCCTGATTAAAGAATTTACATTTCTAGCGGTTGTCTCCTTTCCCAGAATCTCTTGTCATATTCAGAAAGAAAGGATTTCCTATAAAATTCTACTTGATCTTCCTAAAAACTTATTAGGATCAAATCAATCTCTACCTCAATCTCTTTTCTGTTTCAAACTTGGTACGTTGCACACCCATATATTCTTATATCGTATTTATTTATTTATTTATTAGTTGCATATTTTGGAAGCTATAGATAGTTATCTTGTAGGTCTTTTCCCGCATATCTTATCTCCTGACCATTGAACAGCGGAACGACATACTTTCCATCCTCTTTGATCATCACTCGGCCCTCATTGGAAATATTTTACTCGATTACATTCATTATTATTCTAATCATCTCTAATATCCTACTATCGTACAACTTTTACCTTTCCTGAGTCACAAACCCTTGTACCCCATTCCAATTTGATTTAACATTTTAGTCCATCATCTCAAATGATTCCATTTACTTTTTGCCTTCTCAATACACTGTTGACATTGCTTCTTTCTTGCCTTTCCTGTTTCTCGAGACCACACTTGATTTTCTCCTATTCATGATCATAATTTGTACCTAGATTTTTCTCGTGCCCAAAAGGATTTTATCACCACAACATTCCAACCCTATCTCATATCATATCTAGATAACTCTGATCATGCCGATAGTTTATCTTTGTACCTAGTGACCATGCCTAGAATCCAATCGTGCTTGATGTTTTAATTCTAAATTTTGTTTAAGGTTGGTGATTTTGATTGTACCCGGCTCTATCCTTGAAATTTCGAGGACGAAATTTTCTAAGGAGGGAAGATTGTGAAACCCATTCTTGTAATTAAATTATTATTATTATTATATTATTATTATTATTATTTTCGGGTGTTAAAATTATTTCAAAAATTAATTAACATGGATTTTTGAGTTCAAACCCAGAACCGAGTCCGAACCCAGCCTGAGCCCGAACCCAGATCTTAATCCCTTGCCTTTTTAAATCTGAACTTTGGTTTAATAAAAAAAAAAGAAAAAAAAAGAAAGAAAGAAGAGTTCCCCTTTGTGCTGGTCACGAGGACCAGCACCCTCCCATTTCTTCCCACACGTTCAACCCACCTATTCCTTCTCTCCCACTTCTTCTCCTATCCACAAATACTTCTCCCACTCTCCTATATTAATACAACCAACCACCCCCATCCTTACTTAAATTCCCTTTCTCCAACTCCACAGTAGGAGTAACTAACCCCCACTCTCTTCTTCATCTCAACTCCCTCTCCCTCACAACCTCACGGCCGCGCCCCGCTTCCCGACGCAACCCCCGACCCTCCGGCCGGCCTCCTCCAGGCCCGACGCCCCGCGCTCCGGCCGCCCCCTGTCGCCCCTCTCCGATTAGCGCCCGAGCCCCGGCCGGCCTCCGCCCCAGCGCGCCCCGCGAGCCCGACCTCCTGTCGGCCAACTCGCGCCCGACTCTCCTTCGGCGCAGCCCTCCGGCCGAGCCCCTCCCTTCGCCCCGGCCATCTCGCCGACCCCCTGGCCGCTGCCATCCGGCCGACCCTCGCCGGATCCCACAGCAGCGTCCCGGCGCGTGCCCTAGCCCGCGCGCCCCTTTGGTCTGTCCAGCTCCCCTGGCCGCGACCCCCGCGTCCTGATTCGCTGTTCCGTGGCAGCGTTGCCGCTGTCCGCTGCTGTCCCAGCGCCCCGACGCATCTCGGACTCCGAACCAGCGCTGTTCCGAGTTGCCTTGCTGTCCGGATCTCCTTTTCTTTCTATTATTTTCATCTGAGAGCTCTAGCCGAGCAACCTGAGGTATAACCCCTGTCCCGCCCTATTTCTATTCAGTCTATGATGAGAAATAGTCTCCGATTCCCCTTGGGAATTCGGTTTTAGCGACGTCGTATTTTTTCGGAACCTTCAGAAAGGTTCTGTTGATTATTTTGGGATTTCCGGAATATTTTGGGAATTGATTTTTGGTATTTTTGGGCTTTCCGAATTTTTTCGGTAGCGTTCTGTGACGTTTTTGGTTTGGAATCGGATTTCCGAAATTATTCGGGTCGTTCCGAATTTATCTGTGGTTTGGTTGTGGATTATTATATATATATATACATATTTGGGTTTCCCTTGTTTGGGATTTGCAGAAAAATCATCGGCCTATTTCCCAGTTTTTGGGTTGACCAAAAATAGAGGAAATGCTGCCGGATTTTTCAGTAAATTCTAGAATATTTTGTGAATTTAAAATGGATTTCGGATTTTTATTTAATATTTGGATTTGGGCGACGACCGTATCGGTCAATGGGCCCCGGCTAAGTGCAAATGAAACCGGTTTCGCCCCGAACGTTGAGGCATTAGCCTAGTTGAGGATTGGACCATATCCGAGACTCTATATTTTTATCTTTATTTTTACTATTTAATTTTGTTCATATTTTATTCATAATTAAAGTTTAGGACTAACGGCAGTTTTGTCTTATTTTAATTTATGTAAATAAATTGTAATGGGCATAAGCCCAGCTGTCTGTGGTCTGTAACTGTATTTGGTAGCGTAGATTTTAGTTATTTCTGTTTTTGCGAGTTTTTGTATTAAACGAATAAATTAAATAAAAAGTATTTTCGTATAAAAATGATTAAGATTTTCTCACCTAAAATCTATCAGTTTTAATATTAATTAAAGATCATGTATTTCTCACTAAATAAGAAATTAGTTTTATATTCATAAATTATGAAAGTACAAAGTTTTAATCAAATTAATCTGGTATCGACGAGTTTTTCAAATACTAAGTTTAAAACGATCTTTTCCCTCATATTAAATTCAACGCACCAATAATCGTATTTTCGTGTTTTGTTAAATAAAGAATTAAAATTGGATTATGACACAAATAGAGATTTCAACTAGCGTAGCTAGATTGGTAAACCTGGAATCTGAGTCAATTTCTCGAATGTAGGAATTCGAGGACGATTCTGAATTCCTGTCTCGAAGTCTTCGTCCTCTCCAGTCAAATCCATTTGAGGCAAGTATAGTTTGTGTTAGTTTACAGTTATTTAATTAATCGCTTTACTGCAAGTTTAAACCACGATGCAAACACGAAACTCTCTCTGAGAGCACTGTAACTACTGGGGACTGGGGGAATAGTGTAATGAGTATGACCATACTGTAACAAATCCCCTATCCTTACTGTAACAAACCCAAGCCGGTCATATTTCATTGCCTGTTCAAATCACACTGTTTTACTGCTGAAAACTGTTCATATTTAAACTGTTTAGAACTGCATGATTCTATTATTTAATTTAACTGTTAAATTAGCATGAATTGTACTTTGCTCCCTCCTGACTGGAGATACATTTTTAGGGGACAATGAGGATGCTGAGCTGTTAATCAGCAGCTACTACGACCCTGTCCTGTACCCAGTAGTGCTGCCAGAGTCCCCATTGGAGGACGTTGGGACTGAGGCCGATGATCCGGCTGATAGATAGTTTTTCTTTGTGCATTGTTGTTATTTTCATTTCTGTTATTTCAGAACAATTTTCCATTTGTATTTAAATTTCAAGTTTAATAAAGTTTCATTTCCCGATGTTGAGTTGTGACCAACATAGTTGTTGTTGTATGGTTACCCGCTACTGGAACAGCTTACTGCCGCCGTCTCAACAACGGTGCAGGCTAGGCATGATCCGGTTCGACCCAATTAGTTGGGATCGGGTCGTGACACTACATGTAGGCTAACTCCCAAAAAATCAGCAAAATAAATTTTATATGAAAAAAAAAGTTTTTTTTTTTTGGGATGGGCTAGGGGACTTTGTGCACGTTGCATTGCGTCCACCATTATTATAAATGGAAAATAAAATATGTCTTCGTGTCTTGATCCACTGATCTTCTGCCACACAACTAAGATCTTATACTTCTCCTAAGTAACCACAAGAGCCATTCAAGTTCAATAAATATATTATATTTCTAATAATTAGGATTCTGAGTAATTTTGTATAATTTGGTAGATTTATTCAAAATATATTGGATTTGAGGGACTTGTATGCAAACCCTATATAAAAAAAAAACCTTTTGCCAAAAATATCACCCACGCAGCGAAAATCCATTGGAATTTCCTCCAGAGAAGGAAACCGTCACGGAATCATATTCCACACCGCCATCTCGGACTCTATATATACCTCCCACACAAAAAAATCCAAAAAAATAAAATAATCAAAGACGAGACAGAAAAGAAACACAAATTCCCCTCTCCTTCTCCGAAACCCTAAAAAAAATAAAAATCAATGGATTTCTCGCCGGCGATCGCCGCCGATTCCGTCTTCTCCAACCTCCTCCTCCAGCGCCACCCTCCCTCCCCCGGCCCCGCCTCCACCCTATCGGTCTCCGCCGTCGGATTCCTCACCACCGACTCCGCCGCCCCTCCCGTCGCCGTCCGCTCCGACCCCTACCTCCGCTCCGTCGCCCCCCGCGCGCTCGTTCGCCGCTCCCGCCGGACCCGAAGAAAGCCCCTCGATCTCGGCGACGACGGCGACGACGGTCTCTCCGGCGACGGCGACGACGGCTCCTTCGGCGGCGGCGGCGGCGGAGGGAGGGACTGGGGTTTCGGCGGCAGCGGGCCGTCGGATTGGGAGGACCACGGGAGGGGCTCGCCGGATCCGGCGTTTGATTTCGTCTACGAGGTGATCCTCTGGATCGCGCTGTCGAACTGCACGCTCTTCGCCTTCAGGAAGGTGGGGAGGATCCTGGAGGAGAGGGAGAAGGTGGTGCCGATCCGCCTCGTCCCCTCCGTCTGCTGATGGGATCACGATCAGGTGCCTCAATCTCTTCTCATCGATTGATGTGTACATACGCGCCTCTGTGAATAAATTGTGTATATATTTATTTAGTCACATTTTCTTCTCCAATTTGCCATGGCAGTTGCGGAAGAAGTACTTGGTTTCTCTAATTTGAGCATAGTTTTAAAAGTTCACCAATGTGAGTTGAATTAATGATACTTGAGCATAGTTTTAAAAGTTCACCAATGTGAGGCATAGGCGTTTGAAGACTGATTGCTTAAAAAAGACTTTTATATGCTTGCAAAGGGGATTACTTTATTATCCTTTGCGAATTGTCGGTGTACTTTTTGTAGTCTAGGAGAAGTTGGTGCTCTTTGGTTGCACGAGCTTAAACTGCATATCCAATAGGTGGGTCTATCTACCGATTGTCTACAACTGATTGTCTAGGGTTTGTGGCATGATCCTCTCATGCTCGTAGCCACCTTTGGCTAGTAATTTGACACCAAAATAGAATAGATGGTTGACGTAAGGACGACAAGTCCGTAAAAACTTAGTAAATTTTTTTATGGAGATTTATGCTCCATAGCCGACCCATCTGGATGGGTAGAGGTTGAGCAATATGCAGCCAAAAATTGCAACTAATCTAACCGAGCCGGCTTTGGCCATTCGATTCAGTTTCTGGGAAGACTGTTCAATTTGTGTTTAGGATTTGTAAATTTGTGTTGTTTGCAATTTTGGAAAGACTTTCCAGATCGTACAGCACAATATTACAGCTATGCCACATCCTGCATGCCTATCTACCTATAAGTCTAACCCAACCTGAAACTGAACCCTAATCCTAAGTCTACCATATCGACAAAACCCCCTTGGATCTTCACTCTCATGACAAGTGAGTCTTCCTCTCTTATGGCTCGTATTAGTATGTTTCGAGTCATGGCAACTTTTACTTTTTCTTTTCTTTCTTTTTGAATGCTACGTTAATTGCGGTGTTGTTTGCTTTAGTGCTATATGGTCAAATACGATTTTAGATATATGATGTTGTTCGCTTTAGTGCTATATGGTTTGCGGTTAAGTATGCCTTTGGAAAATTACAGTTCAATTAAACAGAATAGATCAATGACGCGCCTACTTACAGGACTCACACGAGAAAGCTTAGATGACTACGACAATGACTTTATGCTTTTTTGCCAAACTCTCATAGTTATTTAAGGATTAAGCTGTTAGGAGATTTTCTCCACTAAATCATATTAAGAGGATTTGCTTTCAGGTGGCTGTAACCAATAGTATAAAAGGTTTGAAGTCTAAAGGTTGCTATGGGTTAATTTGGCCTGGAACCATGATCAAAGATGTTGATATTTTCGAGATTGTTTCATGCTTCTTAATTGTCTTCGACTTGATAGGAAGTCCTAAACAAAGTATGACTTTGTTGCAGCTAATACTATAAATATTAGCTACTATAACATGAAAGGAATGTGCTTTCAAGGTGGTGTGCGACTATAGCAACGAAAAAGGAAAAATAAAGGAAAACTTTATTCTTGTAGCTCTCATGCTCTTATTCGCTTTCTGGTTTTCTAGTGTTGGAAAGTTGTAGATCTGTAATCCCTCTAAATTTATTGGTAGATTTTTCTCTCCCTTTGAAATTTTTTTTTTTTTTTTTTTGATTTGGCTTATTCACCTAAAGCCATCTCTTTGAGTGATTTTTATGGTTTTCTTTCTTTCGTACCATTGTTGTCACAGTGGTACTAAATACGGGTTGATTCTTCATTTTTGGTTCAGGGATATTGCCTATTGTTCAAGTTCTTATTATCGGCTGATACTGGTACGTACAATATCTAGTTGCCTCTGCTGACCGGATACTGACCTCCACTTATACCGACTGAAATCAAAATTAGGAGACTTCCTGGTCACCTTAACAAGGACAAATTAAAAAGAAAGAGAAAACGGTAAAAGACAAAAACAATGTAGACACAAATGATTCCGTCGTTTGATGAAGTGTGACGAAGAATTACATGCTACATTGTGTCATTTCTTATCTATGTGTTACAACCATTATCATTTGTCGAAGTTGTATATCTATAATACTCATCCGTCTTAGTTTCTGTTTGAAACAATCTATCACAGACGTACTTGTCTGAAAGCAAGTAAAGAAATAACAATAAAAACAATTCAACAATATTGAATTGTATTTTCATTCAAAACTGACGGGAAACAACAATAACACATAATGTTGAGCCTAAATGGATCAAATATATTTTTTAGTTTTTAAATAGTTATGGATTTTTTTTGGCTTTGAAGGCCAAAAACTTCAAAATCCAACCCGAAACTGCTGATATACAATAATTGTAGGAAGGATCCGGGACCGATTCTGATAAACAATAATGCGAATCTTTTTATTGTTGTCTTCGATCTTAGTGTCTAAACTAGTTACAATTACAACCCGCACAATGTGCGGACAATATATCCAGAAGCGACCAACGGTTGAATTACTTTCAAAATGATGATGAGCCTCTCCTTTTTTTTCCCCTTACTGGTGAACAACTTGAACATTGGCTTCTATGAGCATTGACTTCTCTATCTCGATGCAAGATGACGAAACCATCAATACTTTGAAAATGCTTCATTTCCTTTTTCCCATTTGCATATAGTATAGTATAGGTAATGGGCTGAGTTAAATACAATAAGGAAAAGTTAAATACGAAGGTTGTACATTCTTTATGCATGGAATTGATGTGGCACTCGTATGTCTAGGAATACTTGGGCTAAGGACGAGGAACCACCCATGAGTTATGAGTATACTTGAATATATATTGCATTAAGGCCTGCTAATAGAATGATGATTGGAATTTGTTTACTGAAATTTTCCTGTTTGGTATGCTATTCTTAATCCAAAAATAATCATCTTGGTGTTGATTATCAAATCAATATTTGAGTTACTCTAAAACTCTTGAGCTAAAACAAATTTATATGCATCTGGGGCCAAAACAGTCTGATTGAAATACCTGGAACCAGGCCAAAGCTAAACTGTGGTGCCAAATGTTCTTGAAGTTACTTAAGGCTCTTCAATTGATTATGATCGTTGCTGAATGGCATCATAAATCATTTCCGAATTGTACTATTGTTGGTCAAGTAATCTATGTTTTTTTTTGAATCATTTACTGCCTTTATGGTTTGGTGGTAGTTCTTGGTATGCAATTTATATTGCATTTTTTTTTTCTTCTTCTTTATGCTTAACAAAGTTGTGAGCAAGGTTCGCAATATTGGTATCGGAATTCGGAATCGATATCGAACCCTTCCTATAAAGTATTGGGATCATCGACAATATCGCCAGTTTCATATTGGGAGTATCATAGATTGGTTGGTATCGGAAAGCAAATAGTTATTAATAAATCCAGAAAACATATTTTAGACATTTAGGTATAATGTTAAGTATTTTTTTGTTTCATAGTAATTTTAAAATTGAATGAAATAATAATCACCTTGCTGGTTTGTTTACCTACGATAGAGAAGTTTTCTTCATTTACATGCTTTTAGAGGCTTACTATGTTTTTACATCCTTGTTGATTAGTTTTTTTTTTCGTTCAATTTTCTTTGCTGAATTGAATGACAAAGAGTCGGTAAGGATCGGGATATGTCCAACCATATCGGTGTCAACTGTATCGGATTGGTATCGGTCGATACGCCAAACTATGATTATGAGAGACATTTTCTTACCCATCTACTTAGTAATTTTGTATAATATATGTCCTAACTGGTGCATTTGATCATGTTCTCAGTTAATTGATGAATGTTGTGATTGATGCTAAATTTGTTGACGATTCAGTTTGAACATGACTTCTTGTGAAAGGATACTAAGATCTGTCATTCTAGACCACTGTCTTTCAAATTTGTTTTCTTGGCTAATTAGTAATCACCACTAATCTCCCAATCTGATGGCTGGCTGCATGCACAAGCAGCGAGAAGAAACGAAGATTAGCATATAGTGGAAAAATAAGAACTCTCCTCTGCCTGGATGTTGCCCATGTCATGCTCAGCAACCCGATCACAAGAGTCTGCATTGTCTCCAACTGAGGCTTTAGCTGTTAAACCAACCCACACGTACACGTGGAATTTGGGTAATGGCTTGCACACCTTGAACGGTTGTGCTATATTGTGTTTATATATATAAGGAGCTGGCTATACACACCCCAAGACTTGCTAAGGACACCCCACATAACTTAAATGTCATGTTAAAAGACCAATATACCCCCAAGGCTTTCTAAGAACATCCCACCAAAAAAAAAATTCTGCGACAAGCACGACAAATACTTGTCGAACGGACAATGGTCTGTTCGACAAGTATTGGTCGAACATGTCTTTTTCTGTTCGACAAATACTGGTCGAATGTGTCTTCTTGTGTTCGACAAACACTGGTCGAACATATTCTAATCGAACATGCCATCTTCTGTTCGACATATTCTGGTCGAACGTACACACTATAGTTCGATTGTTGTGGGTCGAACATTGTTCTGTGAGTTCGACAAACCAGAGTCGAACCTACTCGTGAATACATCCAAATTTTTTTCTTATTTTTTTTTGTTTTAACAACAGTTTATGGTCGGCGGAGGGGGATCGGAAAGCGGGGGGAGGGGGAGGGGGAGGGGGAGGAGGAGGAGGCGGGTCCCGGGGGGGGGGGGGGGGGTGGTCGGGGGAGGAGGAGGGTCGGCGGAGGGGGGAAGGGAAGGGGAGTATGGGGTGTGCTCAGCAGCAAGGATAGAATATATATATATATATATATATATATATATATATATATATATATATATATATATATATATATTTGTGAAATGGGATGTCCTTAGCAATATATAATTAGAGTTTGTTACAGAGTAGATACACAACTAATGTTTGTTATACAGTTACTGATTGGTTATACCGATAACTAATCATAGATATTGTTCGAATTTGTTACATAGTTATCTACGTGTGGGTTGGTTTAACATTAGCCCTCCAGGCTCCTTCAAAATGGGCAGGACTCTTCATATCATGAGACTTGATTTATGCCGAACAAGGCACAGGGAGTTTGATTTTTTGAAATCTCACGCATATACACAATTGGGAGGCCGTACCTTGTCGGCCGAATGTCTGTTCTCATATCACTAGGCTAGAGAGCTCGGACATCTTGGTTAATTATACTAAGACTCTTACATTTTCAGTTAAGACGTGTCAGGGCCCTTAGGCCTTCCACGCGTCACATAGGGTGCACTGGCTTGGGATGGAGCGCAATCATGATTTTCCAGTCATTTGTAGATTTGATGGGGATTAGGACCCCGCATGGGAGGGTGACAACAAACAAGAAATGAGTATAAAGGTCCGTTTGGATATTTTTACTGAAATTTGGTTCTGAAAATAGTTGTTTAAAAGTGAGTTATAAAGTTGTTTTCTGAGTATAAAGATTCTGACTTTACGTTTGGTTAGTTTCATCTAAAAAATGGTTTTCAGAAAGAAAAAAAGTTAAAATTCTGTTTGGTGGATTTTTTTTTTAGAAAATAATTTTTTACAATAATTTTGTATCCATAATAAAAAAAATGTATATGTTGTGTCCATAATAATTTTATAAATATTTTTGTTGTCCAGTCAGACACATTTCGTCACCGTCCATTCTCTCTTCTATGAGCAATCGATCCGACCTCCCACCGTTGGCCATGGACGAGTCACGTCTGAACAACCGATTTGTGTCCATAATAAAAATCTGTGTTCATAAGCAATCGATCTTCTTTGATCAACTGATCTGTGTTCAAGAAAATAGTTTTTGTTTTTGTTTGGAGAGTCACATGTTTGAGCCACTGTCGACCATGGAGTCGGCCGAAGGAGACTGACCTCTCCTCCGACTTCATCGTACTTCTTCGTCCCGGTCGCAACCGCAACCGCCGCCGATCGGATAACATGAGCTTTCCTCGTCAGGGGTGGTGGAGACGACTGTCGGATTCCTCCGCACCGCCAGAGAGAGAGAGAAAAGCGGGGTGGGGGGGGGGGGGGGGGGTGGGGGCTGGGACCCTCCAACTCTGTAACCGAGTGTTCACTGAGAAAATAGCTTCTCTCTTTTCTAAAGACTTTGTTTAAACGTCAACTTTCTGATTTTTTTACCTATTACTTTATCAAACACTTTTGTCTGCTTTTGCTTTTTACAATTAGAAAACTGAGTTAAAAACAACAACCAAATCGGCCCTTAACACACTCTCTCTCTCTCTCTCTCTCTCTCTCTCTCTCTCTCCATGTTCTCAAATCCTAAACCATTTTTTCCTTGCTTGCTTATTGGTCTTAGTTCTTCTCACAATCATGTGTGACAACTCAAGATACTAAGGCCCCGTTTGGTTCACGGAAGGAAAATTGATTCGCTTGTACTTTCCATGAGAATGAAAACTAAAATTTCTGTCACATTTCTTTTTCGTTGTTTGGTAAAACAAGGAAACCACCTAGGAAAGACCATTTAATTTTCTTTCTAGTGTTTGGTTGGCGCAGGAAAGGAAAACAAAAATACATCAATGTTTCAATAATATCCTTACATTTTAAAATAAAAATGACATTATGAAAATCCAAATGACCCAACATACGAGGAGTTAATAGTAAAATAAGCAATAACATGTGGTTAGTTTTGTCATAATTTTTTGTAATAAATGTTGGAAAAGAAGAAAGGAAAATTAATCTCATGGGTCATGAGTGGAACCATATTCCCTTCCATTTTTTCTCTTGTCAGGAAATTGATTTCCAAGTTTGTGGCTACCAAACAAAGGAAATGAACAACTTTTTTTTTCTTGGTTCCTTAAATCCGTGAACCAAACGAGGCCTAAGGGTGAGGGCCACAACAACATCCATGGCTACGCCTATAAGGAGGAAGTCGATCCTGATAATGGGGATATTCTTGCATATGTTTTCCTCCAAAGCTAAAGGTAAAAGAAAGAAGAGGAACTCTAGGAGAGACCTCGAGGAACCGCGGTCTCCCAAACCTTGTTGGACTACCAAGGTCAAGAAGCACAGGTCCTGGTTCTCCCTCTGTTGCGGTCGCGACTTTTTTCTGCACCATATGTTGCCTACAAGGCCTGGTTTGGTTCGCGGAATGGAAGGGAAAGGAAATTAATTGTTTGTCATTTTCTTTTCTTTGGAAAATTTTATTTTTTATTGATTTTTCTTTTCGATGTTTGAAAATGTCAATGAATTTGGAAAGGAAAGTGATTACTTCAATGTGAAAAAGTAATTTCTTGCTTAGATGGATGTAATTACTTTGCTCCCTAATTTTTCTTCCATTGGAAATCACTTTTCTTTTCTTCTCAATTCATTCGACATCCAAATATAAAAAAATAATCACTTTTTTTTTTCCAACCCTGCAATTCTGCGAACCAAATAAGACCTAAGGGTTTTACTCCGATGCGACTATCGGTTTGAAGGTTTTCCTTTCCGTCCTACTATTCGAGCCATCTTGGAGTTATACTCCTCCATGTCACTAAGCCGATTAGCGCCCATTACATGGTGGCGTTTGTGGGATTATGCATAAAGAAGAAAGTAGTCCCATCGGTCAACCTGTTCCAAACGTTCTTCTCTCTGTTGATGGTTGGTCTAGATGGAGACTGTCCGGTATGCCTTAGAAAAAAGAGGAAGAAACCCAAAGGACAAAGGTGATCTTCCCCATGGCTAATCCTACCCTCCTCGAAGGATGGAGGAAGAAACTCAAAGGCCTTGGAATTCTTATTTCTAGAAATTCGGAATACTCTAGACTTCTCTCCTATTATGGGTATTTTGAAGGGTATTTCCGAACTACTAGGGGGCGTTTGGTTCAAGTCAATGTTTTAAAAACCGGACCGGACCGGCAGGTTGAACCGGTTCAATCGTGAACGGGTAGTTTTTCCGGTTCGGTTCAGCATTGACCCAGTGTTTTGTAAAAAAACTGATATTTGTATAAAAAATAGTGTCCATAAGAGATTAAACTTGGACCATTTAGATTAACCCACTGGTTGAACCCGTTTGATCCGACCCAGTGCCTTGGCCGGGTTAAACTCCGGTCCAATTTTTAAAACATTGGTTCAAGTTTTTGTGGCTTGGAAATAGGTTTTGAATTCCTTACCCATGTTTGGTATGTTTAGGATTGAGAATGAGAAGGGAATATGCGTGACTTAGGGGGGAAAGCTATTCACAAGCCCTCCCTTGGGAATAAATTTGCTTTCCTAGGAATAATGTTTGGCTATTTTGTTTGGACTGTTATACTCTCTTTTTATTTTCAAATTTTCAACTTCTATCCCAAACATGTAAATCATCATGAAATTAATGAAAGGGTATTAAAGGAAAACTAAATAAATTAATATTTTTATTCCTTTGTAAAACAAATATGGAGATAGAATTTTTTAAAATTTTGAACTACCAATTTCCAACCTAACCAAATATGGGTATGAGAATGTTGAATTCATTTCCCATGGGAAATGAATTGAAAATCTATTCCTAGGAATACAAAAACTTGATCCATACGAGCCCCTATTGTTTCCTTACACTAGTACTTGAAGAGGGACAAACTCCGAGCTCTTGGCCCGAGCGCTTTGCAAATACCGTAAAGTCCCGTTTGGTTCGCCGAATCATCGGATTGGAAAAGGAAAGTGATCATTTTCCTATGTTTGGGTGACAAAGGAATTGAGGAGGAAAGAAAAATGATTTCTAATTGAAAAAAAATTAGGAGAAAAAGTGATTACATCTATCCAAGCAATGAATCAATCACTTTCCTACATTGAAGTATTTACTTTTCTTTCCAAATTTTTTGGCATTTCTAAACATCGAAAATAAAAATCAATAAAAATTATAATTTTTGAAAGGAAAGAAAATGCCAAGAAATTGATTTATTTTTCCTTACATTTCATAAATCCAAAGAGGCCCAAGTGTTATACTCCTTTGAAAATCTTCTTATCGTCTTTCATAAAAAATGACAAAATATATATATTTTTAAGTTACAACTACTTCTTTGGTTATTGTTAACGAGCCCTCCGAGCCTCATACAAAAGGAAAAGAATCCATTAAAAAAATGTCTGCTCCTACCACCGTTGTACGCATAAGTGAAGTAATGGAGACCCCTACAGAGGGTTTGATGGGAAAATTCATGAACATATGGATTAACAACTTGCCAAAAAGCAAGAATGCATATGGCTCTCGCCAACTATCAAGGGTTGATGGGAATTGAATCATATACCAATTTTGACTGCCAAGACATAACAATTGGTATTAGATAGGTTTCCTAATCTACATGGAAAACATCCCGGAGTGCGACAAACGTCATCGTGTGTCGAAAAAGTTCAGAGAGTTGTAGTGACAAAAGAGACGAATTTTCGGAGGCTGAAACCGAAAATATGTGTTTTATCAACACCGTTGGATCTAATCAATGGTTTAGATTACTGCAGGATTGAGGGAGCTTTAAATAGGGGTTTTTTTTCTAACCCTAATCCCATATTACATATACCAGATATAGATTAAAAAGAAGAGTTTTCTCATAATAGCAATTTTCTAAGAGAGGAAGAGAGATTCAGAGATTCGGGGGGTTGTTTTCTCTCATTGATTCGAGGAGTTCTTCGTTGGTGCTTCCTCGTCGTCTAGTCTTCGGTGAACTCTTTGGACTCATTGTGATCTATTTCCATCCGTAGAAGTATTGCGGTGATCCGGTTGAATTGGTGGAGAAGTTTGTAGATGGTGTATCCTTCTAATTCATTAGTGAAAGTTTTTCTAGGATTGGATTCCGATCATCCTAAGGATTTTTCACGTCAAAATTGTTTGTGTCTGCGTTGTGCTTTGTCTGTTATTTTGGCAAGTTAATTTTCGTGTGATTTATTTACTTCGATTCTTTCGCAGTCTCTTTGTTTTGGAGAACGGTTTCCGCGTCTCGTGTTTCCAAGAATAACGTAATTCTTATCCAACATCCGGAAAAAGAATTGGTTGTATGCTCTCATTCGAAGGCCCCATATTTGTCTAGTCTTGCTCCTGCTTCTTCAGTTGAGGTAGTTTTAGTGGACGACTCACACGAGCCCTCCGAGTAACGAGATGGGGCTTTGGAGACCTTCAGAGAAGGCCAATGATATTCTTAAACCCCACTCTGTCTTTGTGGCCGGGGAAGGACCTGGGGAAACTGTTACGAGCCAATTCTCTGGCTCTACGAGCCCTGAAGACTGCCTCCCCTCCTTTCAGTATTTTGACAGTTATTACTGTTAATAAAGCAGGTAACGTGCTCAGGTGATTGCCAGCTAGGATTCTTCCAGCTCACAGTTGATTCCAGTTGATTCCAATCAGCCAGCTCACCTGCACAGTCACCAAATTAGATTGTTAGTTTGTTAGCCAAGCAATCAGTAGCTGCAGGGAATGATATAAATCAAGTGTAATAGCAAAGAGGAGGAAAACTGATGAATATGCAATTTTCTTTATAGTTGTAACTTGTCACCCTCATTTTCTGTATTTCCAGTATTTCTCGTATTTTACTCGTATCTGGATTTTGGCATGTATTTTTATTTTTCTCAGCTTGTGGAATTTCGGTATTTCTCGTGTTTGGGTTTGGCATGGCTCGGTTTTATTCGGGATGGCTCGGTTTTAATTTGGATTGGGTTGGTTTGGTTTGGTTCGGTTTATTTGAGCATTGGATCACCCTAGCCCTATGCTACACCCTCATCCCCACCACAACTCCTCCTCATTAAAAACCCACCAACCTCTTCTCTCTCTTCATAACTTCCTCCATTAATTTTCTTCTTCTTCTTCTTCCCCTTCCTCTACACACTCTCCCAACCCTAGGCAAGTGCATCTTGCCACTTCATGAGAACCATATTTTCTTGGTCCATTTGCTAGTTTAGGACATGGAGATCAACATTAGTTCTTGGGTTTTTGTGATTTGGAGCCTCTATTGTTGTAGATCTAAGTTCTCCTATTTTCGGATTTTGTATGTTTTGATCCACTTTGGTTGGAGTTCTGTGGGTTTTGATGTTTCTATGTGGAAGAGCTTTCAGTTTTACTCCAGTTGGAGCCTTGGAAATCCGGATTTGGGGTTCGGATGGCCAAGTTATGAACTTTTGAAGTTTTGGTTTCAGCCATGTGTTCTTGCTGTTTGGAGAAGACAGTGAGCAGTGTGCATAGCTGTTTAGCTTACGCACACTGAGCTACGCGCGCTCTTTAGCGCTGCGTACGCAGGCTTGAGTACGCTTCCTGTTGGAAGCGTGTCTCTTTGAGCGTGCGTGACTTTCACACACTGCTCCCTTGAGCGTGCGTGACTTTCACACACTGCTCCCTTGAGCGTGCGTGACTTTCACATACGCTGCCCCTTGAGTGTGCGTGACTTCTCACGTACACTGCTCACTTGAGGACGCCTTGGTACGCAGACTTGAGTGAGCCTTGCGTGCGTGCTTTTGCACGTATGCTGCCCCTTGACCCCTTGCTTAGTCCACTGACTCTTGGAGTTTTGGTTTTATTTCTTTAAGCTTGGCTTTTCTGTGACCTCATATTTTGATATTTTATTAGATATTTCATGCCCATTTTATATCCTTACGCCTTTTTGTCATGAACTTGATTTTACTTAATGTGTTTGGACTGACTATTGCACATAGCATGGTATGGCAGGAACTTGCATAACACGACAGTGATCCGTAGTGGTGCACTCCTGACATGACCAACATGACTTGATAGTGGCCCGTGGCGGCGCACTCCTGACTTGACATGACTTGATAACTTAACTTGACTTGCCTTGACACCGTGGGTGGTTCTTCGTGCTTGCTTGTTAAATCCACTTGTCCTGTCTTGCATCATGTCTAGGATGGGACTCCTGAGTACCACGGTCAGGAGCTCCTACCAAAATGGATTAAGGTTAATAACTAGAATAACCCAGTAGTCATGAAGAGATTGACACAGCTACAGGCAATCCCGTTACCTGGGCGCTCTTGGGATCTGTAGCCTGCCGTCGAGTAGGGCACATTTCCAGCGCACCGTCGAGTGTTGCACCCTCTAAGTCACCTAAGGGTACATTTGTCTCCCGGGCGATGTACCCACTTGAATTCAACCCTAATCTTTCGTCCTGGGTAGCCTGGATGGTCTGCAGGGCTTGTGGCTGTGGAGCAATCTCACTGCATCTTGTTAGTAATTAGGCCTGTGATAACCCTAGTTAGTTAAAGTAGTAAGCCGTAGTATCTGCTTGGCCATGATTGATTGAATGAAGTATAACCAGTCTGGGCATGTCTTGATCCAGTACAAGATTGCTTCCTGTCTTGATTTTTTACATTACTTATCTTGCCGATAAATGGTGGAAAACCAAGCTCTGTTCAGATGAAGGGTTACAACCCCGGTCCTTGTTTGGTTTACGGGTTGTAACCTGGCTATCGGAATAGTTCCATGGTTATCTCGTCGTATATCATCCTGACATGTTTTCGTAAGTTTTACTTTTAATATTAGATTTTCTGTGCTGATTGCTGGCTTTTGTTCTTATTTCGTGGCCCCCTTGTGGCACTTGCTCCTTCTGGGGTTGACCCAGCTGGTTTTGTGTGGCCAGATTTCGGAGCAGCTCCCGAGGATCTACCAAGCTTCCAGCCCGATGGTGGCGACTAGAAGGAACCCGGGCTACGAGTGGGTTTTCTATTTTGTTTCGCTCACTCTATTGTAAAGTTATTCTTTTGAGGCGTTTAGCCGACGAGCACCTGTTAGCTCGATGCACTTTACTTACTGTCTGCCTACGGGCTGTAAACATGATTGACAAATCCTAGGGTTGATCATGTATGACTTAACTCTTGCTAGTCCTGGCATTTTGTACGACTAGCTTCATGATCAGCTGATATGTAATATTTGGGACGCCTTTTATTGTATATTTAATGATCATACATCTTGTAATTATATTATTTGCTTGAGATTGAGACAGTAGGCTTGACCTTAAGAAGACTGTTGGCATGTAGTAAACCCTCATATCTAGACAGCCGTGACCGTATAGTTGAGATGT
The DNA here is from genome assembly GCA_029216955.1 of Iris pallida. Lineage (NCBI taxonomy): Eukaryota > Viridiplantae > Streptophyta > Magnoliopsida > Asparagales > Iridaceae > Iris > Iris pallida. Next base: position 30,807,700 of record JANAVB010040218.1, on the reverse strand, counting down.
ATTCTATTTCAATATACGTAGCTGGCTATGTCTGCCCCCGCTCTCCAGTATCCTGGTTCTGGGGTGTGACATAACTACTTCTTCTTCCCCAAGTTTTCTATAAAGTTTCCTCTTCCAAATTCTCCTGTTCTTCCCTAAATTTCCTCTGCAATCTCAGAATTCTTCATTCACTATGTCTCAATCCTCTCGAAATGCCTAAATGCCAGGTCTTATGGGAAAGAGTCCCAACATTTTGGTATCAGAGCGCATGGATCAGCTCAACGAGGTCGGCGAGGAGCAGCAGTCTAGCAACAACAACTACCGGCCAGAATCAATGGTGGATCGACAAGTACAGGCTACGGATCTGAGGGTTCAGAATTTGGAGGGTAAATTTCTGCAACTCACAGACATGTTTGAGTGTATGATGAAGGAAATGAGTAGATCTAGAAGGGAGACAGAGCCTCTCCTTCCTACTTCAATTCCTGCAAACCTTAGTTCTCCAATGGCCATGTCTGGAATCCCAGGAATGGAGTGGAACCCTGGTTATCCAAGCCATATTCCACAAAATTATCAACATCAAATTACACCCAATTACACCCCGCCATCTGTGACAAACCTTCCATTATCATCATCATTACCCCCATTGAATCAATCCGTGCCTCCCCCATCTTTCAGTCCACACCCTTTCCAAGCAGTAGGAGGAATGAACCCTGCCCCTTCCAACCTGTGGAATCAACAAGATAATACAAATCATACCTGGGAAAAACCCTCCCTGAGACTGAAATTTCCTGAATATGATGGAGGTCCAGATGTGGAGGGATGGCTCCTGAGAATCCATCATTACTTCAATTTCTATCACATACCTGAAGAGGAGAGAGTGAGGGTCTATTCTGTTCAGTTGAAGGGTAGAGCTGCTCATTGGTTTGATTGGCTCATTCAAATCAAGGGTGGACTTATAACTTGGGCAGATTTTTGCCAAGCCATTAGACTCAATTTTGGGCCCTCCCAATTCACAAATTATGCTATGGAGTTGAAAAGACTCACTCAAACTGGCATGGTGGAGGAATATGATTCTCAGTTTCAGAGTCTCTCCAAGAAAGTCCGAGGGACTAAGGAGCCTGATCTGGTTAGTAAGTATATAGGGGGCTTGAAAGATGAAATTAGGTATGAATTACTGGTGGCAAATCCTTCCACATTGCCCTTAGCCATGCAGTGGACAAGACTTTATGAAGCCAAGTTACAGTCTCTTAAGAAGGGATACAAGACTCAGTTGTATCCAAATAGAGCAGCACCTTTCCAAACTTTTTCTCAGCTCCCCAGTCATGAAAATGACAAGAAAACTCAAAGTCATCATGCTGGCAACTCCATGTTGCCTGTAGAAACACCAAAAACTTCTACCATCTCTCCTAAGGAGCTTGATAGAAGGAAAGGACTGGGTTTATGCTTCACTTGTGATGAAAAGTGGTACAGGGGGCACAGATGCAAGGAGAAGAAGCTGTTCATGCTGATTAGTGATGTTGAAGAACCTGAGGTGGAAGAACCAGAAGAAGTTCTCACAGAAGACTCAAAAGAACCAACCCCAACAGGAACCTTTGCTATATCCTTACAGGCTCTCTCTGGAACATTGCAACAGTCAACTATGAGACTGAGGGGAAGCATACACAACAAGCCAGTAATGATATTAGTGGATTCAGGCTCCACTCACAGCTTCATAGATAGCAAATTCTGTGAGAGAATTGGACTTCAGATTACTAACAAAGAAGGATTTGAAGTGATGGTAGCCAATGGAGACAAACTTCAAAGTCAAGGACTCTGTCAGAAGGTTGCAATTGACTGCCAAGGAAGAAAAATAATATTTGATCTGCTATTACTACCCTTAACTGGCTGCCATGTAGTCTTGGGGGCCAATTGGTTGAGAACCTTGGGGAATATCTTATGGAATTTCGAAGACTTGATAATGAGATATGAAGATCAAGGAGTCAGTCACATTTTCAGAGGAATACAAAATCAGAGGGAAGCCTTGAATGAAGCCAACAGTAAAGACTTGAGGCAAGGGGCTCAAATATACATCATCCAGCTATGTGTAGTACAGGCTCAACCCCAAGAGGAGAGCAGCAATCAAGACTTGGTGCAGCTACTAGGCAGGTATAATCATCTCTTTGAAGAACCTAGAGAATTACCTCCTAAAAGACCTTATGATCACAAAATACCTCTACTGCCTGGATCATTACCTGTTTGTTGTAGACCTTATAGACAACCCTACATTCATAAAAATGAAATTGAAAAGCAGGTACATGATATGATTGAAACAGGAATCATTGTAGTGTCCCATCCCGCTTAGTCAATCGGAGGAATCGAAACGTCGACGTCGTTCGGGCTTAGCCTTGCAACGGCTACTCGAAGACATCGCTTAGGTGGGGTAATTTCGGTGAACTTGCCTCATCTTAGCCTTCACATAATAAAACGCATGTTTTTAACTTGCACAAGTAGGCTTAATAATAAAAGAGATGAATCCACATAGCTAAAGGGAGTAATCCCGAAGGGTCGAATTGAGTTAGAATATGGAAAGGTCCAACGATCGTCTTAGAGTTGGTGCACGGCGTGCTTTGAAAATGACACTCGATCCTTCGTCCCGTGGCTTGGGAGAAGGAAAGTTGGTTGAGTTGGCAAAGTTATGAACGTAGCCTAAGTCATAGGTGTCGTCCGCATGAATGCTTCATAAAGCATGCACAGTCCCATCGTCCAAGGCTTGGCATAGCCTTGACCCGTCCTATGAGTTAAGTTGTGTCGCATGACTGCTGGCATAAGTCTAGGCGCCCAAATGACTTGGTCGTTCAAAGTTGAACGCGTGCACGACACGTTCCATCGAGGCAAGGCTTGACGCAGCCTTTGCTCGTTAAGTTATAGGCTTGAGTAAGTTAGGCAAGGTTATGTCGGTCGACCTAAGTCATTTCAAGTGATGTCCCGCTCATTATACGGTTGTCTAGTAAAATAGTCCCACGATCCCAAGGCCCGTCATATAAAATATGACTTGGGCGATAGCGTCGCGTAGAACGTAAGTCGGTTTGAGGCACGATGTACGGACTTAGTGTTTAAGGCACGAGCCACGGTTGATTCCAAAGTGAGTTTAGAAAAAGGGCTATCAAATGGTCGTTTTGAGTTGAATAAAATGATATGGTAACATGGAAAGAATGCTCGCGGCTACAGGTCGGCAAGGCCTCGCGGCTATAGGTCGGTGAGGCGGTCCCCAAAGAAAGAAGTATGCTCGCGGCTACAGGTCGGCGAGGCAGTCTTAGAAGAAAGAGGTAGCATGACTGTGTGAGACGTCAGTTTGAGTCGAGTCTTGCATGGTCATGGACAACTTGTCGACAAGGTGAGTTGTTTCCCCGCACGGCAACCCGGCGGCCACGGGACCGTTGCGTGGAAACGAGTAATTAGCTGTGCTTTGCACGGGTTAGGCGGGGACTTGCAGCGGGGCTAGCTACCTTGCACTGAAAGGGACGCCCGTCTAACAAAAGCTAGAGGAGTCCACGATGGCTCTGGGAGTCAGTGACCAAATCATATAGATGAGTCGGCATGGCGGCAATCCGCGTGAGTGCCTTTGGATTGGGTTGAGTGCTGAATGTGTGTGTACAAGTTAGAGTACAAATGTTTGGACTTAAGAATGGCTACAACATAGGCGACGTGCTTCGGCACGAGATGTGACGTCGAGTCTTGAGTTGTCGGCATATAAGTTTGCATAAGTTGGTTGAGTCGTTTGAGTTTAAGTCGGGAAACCGCCGCAAGGCAAAGTCAGTCGAGTAACACTTAACCCACAAGTCTTGATTGGGTCAGTTGGCGATCAAAGTAACAAAGGGTGGCCGCGGGGCGACGATATGGTTGAGTTGCACTGAGTTGCGAGGCACGGCACAAGGGAATTGTAGCACGGTCGTAAGGAAATTGGGTACTACCGCGTAGTTGCGTCTCTGATTTTAAGCCGTAAGGCAAACATGACTCGATAGGTTAACGTTGTTGGCACGAGAAGGGTCTTGAGGCAAGTTATGAGTTAACATTGTCGTTGCAAGCACGAGATGGTCTAGAGACACGGAATAGGCCAAGGTGTCGGTCCTAAAACTGATCCTAAGGCAAGAGTAGAAAGACAATCATAAAGGGGACTATGTTGCACAAAGTAAAGTAAACGTGTTGGTTTTGTATGGGTGGGCGAGGAGCTCATTCCACCAGTACAGTTGAGTACTGACACCCACATAGTTTACATGTGCAGGCACAGGTAGAAGCTCGTGGCGCGGAGCTCGCTTGGATGCGTCGAGGCACGGAGTTCCTTGGCGAATCGAAGCGTGCGGCCGCATGGATTGAAGACTTATATGGGACATAATGTATGAACATCGCCTTCCGAAGCTTCCGCCGGCTCAAGACTTGTGTTGAGAGAGAGAGAGAGAGAGAGCTGAGTGACTTGTCATGTGAGATGAGTGAGCTTGAGTGAGCTCGAGGGACTTATAATCTTGGCCTTGCGCCCTATTGTAATATATGTTTCAATATCAATAAAGAGCTTCTTTTGAATGACTTGTGTTTGTTCTTAATTTCCGCTGCTATTATTCAATGTCTCTGCTTGGGACTTCTGTGCGACGACCCCGTCGCAGCCGCTGAAATCGGCCGTTATGGAACCTGCCTTGCACGAGCGCAATCTAGGCTCGTGCGGCATCACGTCTTAGCGAGGACGATCGCTCCTACGGGAGCGGGGCGTGACAATCATAAGGCCAAGTAGTAGCTCATATTCATCCCCTGTAATTCTTGTAAAGAAATCTGATGGTAGTTGGAGGATGTGTGTAGATTATAGGGCCCTTAATACTAACACCATTAAGGACAAATACCCTATACCCTTCATTGATGAACTATTTGATGAGTTAAGTGGAGCCCACATTTTCTCCAAACTGGACTTAAGGTTAGGCTACCATCAAGTTAGAATGCAAGAAGAGGACATCCACAAAACTGCCTTTAGAACCCATGAAGGCCATTATGAATTTTTGGTCATGCCCTTTGGCTTGACCAATGCCCCCTCCATATTCCAGTCAATGATGAATGATGTATTTAGAGAGTATCTCAGAAAATTTGTGCTAGTTTTCTTTGATGACATTTTAGTCTACAGTCCTAAAGAAGAAGATCATTATGTGCATTTAGAGAAAGTTTGCAGAAGCTGGATGAACACCAACTGAAGATTAAGAGGAGCAAGTGCCAATTCCTCCAAAGGCAAGTGGGATATTTGGGGCATGTTATCACTGGTCAAGGAGTGGAAGTAGATGCAGACAAAATTCAAGCAGTGGTCAGATGGCCTAAACCAACCACTCTCAAAGAATTGAGGGATTTTCTGGGGTTGACTGAGTACTATAGAAGATTCATCAGAGGATATGGAAGCTTGGCCAAGCCTTTAACTGAACTCCTCAAGAAGAATGCCTTCCTGTGGAACAGCAAAGCTCAAGAGGCCTTTGAAGCAATGAAGAAAGCTCTGACTGAGCCTCCTGTACTGTGTATGCCCAACTTCCAGAAGGAGTTCATCTTAGAGTGTGATGCATGTGGTGAGGGAGTAGGGGCAGTACTCATGCAAGAAGACAAACCTATTGCCTACTTAAGTCAAGCCCTGAAAGGTAAAGCCAAAGTCCTCTCAACATATGAAAAAGAAATGTTAGCAATACTCTTGGCTGTTAAAAAATGGTCTCAATACTTATGGGGAAGAGTCTTTATCATCAGAACAGACCATAAATCCCTTAAGTTCATGTTAGAGCAGAGAGTATATACTGATGCTCAGTACAAATGGATACTCAAACTACATGGATTCCATTATAAAGTGGAATATAAGAAGGGGAAAGAAAATATGGCTGCAGACAGTTTATCCAGGAGGGGAATAGCAAGCCTATCAGCTGTCACTATGGTTAATGCAGGATGGATCACACAGTTCAAGGAAGAGATGAATCAGTCAGCTTACTATATTAAGAAGAAGGAGGAATGGGAACAGGGGAAGCTGGATACTGACAGGTACACTCTAATAGATAGGCTTCTCTACTATAAGAATAGATTTTTAGTTGATCCACCCTCAGAATTTGCTTCTCTGATGTTAAAAGAACACCATGATGGACTGCAAGCTGGCCATTCAGGAGTTGCCAAGACACTGCACAGAATTAAGAAGGTATGTTACTGGAAATGGTTAAAAAGAGCAGTCCAAAATTACATAAAGGCTTGTGATGTTTGTCAAAGAAACAAGAGTGAGAATGTTTCTCCAGCTGGCCTATTACAACCTCTGCCAATTCCAAACAGAGTTTGGGAAGATATCTCCATGGACTTCATAGAAGGACTCCCTACCAGCTATCATAAAACCACCATTCTAGTGGTAGTGGACAGGCTCACTAAGTATGTGCATCTTTTTGCACTTGGGCACCCTTATACTGCTGCTATGGTGGCCCAAGTATTCCTTGAAGGGGTGTTCAAATTACATGGAATGCCTAAATCTAGAGTCACTAACAGAGATCCCCTCTTTATCAGTCAGTTTTGGAAAGAATTTTTCAAGCTACAAGGCACCCAACTCAAGTATAGCACAGCCTACCATCCCCAAACTGATGGGCAGACAGAGATAACAAACAGATGTGTGGAGGGATATCTCAGATGCTTCTGTGGTCATAAGCCCAGAGAATGGAGTAAGTTTCTTGCATGGGCTGAATATTGGTTTAACACAAATTGGCATTCTGCAATCAACACCACCCCATTTGAGGCAGTCTATGGTAGGCCTCCACCCCATTTACTTACTTATGTGCCAGGATCAACACAGGAAAGTGAAGTAGCAGGGAACCTGGAGTCTAGGGATCATGCCATACAATTCCTTAAAGACAACTTGACCTTAGCTCAAAACAGAATGAAGAAGTTGGCAGATAGCCATCGAACTGACAGGGAATTTATAGTTGGGGATTGGGTTTATTTGAAGCTACAACTTTATAAACAGGTTACTGTTGGACAGAGAATGCCCCAAAAGCTCTCCCCAAAATATTTTGGCCCTTACCAAATCCTCACTAAGGTTGGGGCTGTAGCATACAAGCTTGCCCTTCCAGATGGATCCCAAATACATCCAGTCTTTCATGTTTCCCAATTGAAGAAAACTCTTAGTCCCAACCTTACAGTGCATCAGGAGAACCCCACTTATACAGAAGAGATGGTACTGGAGCCTCACTGGGTGTTGGAAAGGAGGTTGGTTCAAAGAAAGAACAAGACAGCGGTGGACTTGCTAGTGCAATGGCAGGATTGTTCCCAAGAAGAAGCCCAATGGGTTCCATATGAGGATTTCATTAAGAAATTCCCTCATTTTGACCTTGAGACAAGGTCAAATTGAGAGGAAGGCATTGTTAAGAGCCAATTCTCTCGCTCTACAAGCCCTGAAGACTGCCTCCCCTCCTTTCAGTATTTTGACAGTTATTACTGTTAATAAAGCAGGTAACGTGCTCAGGTGATTGCCAGCTAGGATTCTTCCAGCTCACAGTTGATTCCAGTTGATTCCAATCAGCCAGCTCACCTGCACAGTCACCAAATTAGATTGTTAGTTTGTTAGCCAAGCAATCAGTAGCTGCAGGGAATGATATAAATCAAGTGTAATAGCAAAGAGGAAGAAAACTGATGAATATGCAATTTTCTTTATAGTTTGTTAGCCAAACAATCAGCCAGCTCACCTGCACAGTCACCAAATTTTTCATTCAGTATGTCTCAATCCTCTCGAAATGCCCAAATGCCAGTCTTATGGGAAAGAGTCCCAACAAACCCAACTCTTTTGTCCTCTTCTAGACTCGACAAATCTCCAAGATGTGGGAAAAGCCCTAGAACAACCTCCCATGGACAATCAAGGTCTCGAGGACCAGGACCGGCCCGGAGATTTGGGTTGTCCTATCTCGAAATAATTTTGGTTGCCCCTTGATCCTTATTGTGAGCCAGTCCTAATGGTCATCCGTGACCCTGAACCTTTGGTGGAATCATGTTGAGGCTGGAGGGTTGCCCTAGCAGGGGAGGAGGAGAGGGTTGTCTAAGTCCCAAATCTTGTCTGGCTTATCCCAAGACCGGCCCTGTTGAGGACCGCCAATGGCTTCGGATGAGGGGCATAAAGATGAAGGCATTGAGGGAGAGGAACCTTTAGTCGCCGTGTCAATGCACTCAAATTGTAATCTTCGATTTTCACGTACATACGATCTTTTGTAACCTTCGAGATTAACAGTGCCTCTCCTCCTAAATGTGCTCGGAAAGTTGTATTGACTGCAGACACAAAGGAGCTGGAGGGGAAGACACTTTAGCAAGATCTCCAGGAAGTTTTTACTTCTCTTTTTATCTGAGCTTGCTCCTTAAAGCACATAATATTATGAGAATTGTTTTACAAGATCTAACAATATCATGAGAAATCATGATGCCGACGTTTTTTTTTTTTTTCCTATTACTAATCAGAATTAACAATCCCAGAAACCAGTACACTTGCATCAACTTTGAACAATTTGATAAAGAGGAACAACTACTAAAGAGCTATGAAGAGAAAATAGCATCCTGAGAACAGAAAAGTTCGATTTTGTTGTTAAAAGATGGAAAAGCACTCGTGAAACCCTCGAAAAGCATACATAGCTTCGATACAAAGGGCTCCAGAAAGCCCTTTAGGGTCTGCTTGGCAATGGTAGGGGTAGCGGTTATGAGAAATTTTTAGAGTACCGGTTATGAGCGGTTATGATGGATCCGGTTTTGAATGGTTTTTAAGTAGCAACTTTTAAACCAGTCCAATCCATGCTTGGTAATTCACTAACGAGCAGTTCTTAAAGTTTTTTACATGAATAAATTAAATAGAGAAGGGTATCAGTAGTTATAATTATATATATTTTTATAAGGATATAAATAGAATAAAAAAATAGAACCGCTCAAAATCCACCAATTTGAGATGTTTATAAAGCCACCCAAAAATACATTATACCGATTTTGGGGGGTTTTTGAGCCGACCAAAACCGGTGCCTAAAAAAAAAATAACAAGCAGAGGTTTTCATAAACGGTCGGTTCAAAAACACTCCAAAATCGGTGAAAACACCGTTACCAAGCAGACCCTTAGAATAAGAGAGAAAAATAAGGATTTACATATTCAGCTTCCAAAAGGCGCCAGGCATCTAAGCTAGAGTTTAAATTACTCTAATATACTACCCAATAAATGCAATAATAATTTTCGCAAGAATCCGAAGCACATAGTGAGCAATTACAGAGCAGCTTGCATGCAACTTATCGACATTTTCAAGAAGCAAGTTGGTGGACAATTCTAAACTTAAAATTAACCTTAACCTTCCGAACCATATCAAAATTGGCAGTACCAATGGAGTTCTCATGGGCGTCGAGCTCAATCAGACAAACAACCCCTTCAAGAAGACTATACACTCCTTTGGTACCGGAGCTTCGAAGGAATTATCGTGTTTTCTTCTTTCAGGAGCTCTCTTTGTCCAGGAAAGCCTGCATTTGTATGTACTAATTGCTGTTGATACCCATTCTGGCTTTCACAAATTCCGAGTTTCACAACGAAAGTAGCCGTGCAACCTTTGCCTACACCTTCACTTTCAAGCCAGATGTGTCCTTCCATGAGACTTATGAACCTGGTTGGACGTCAGGAGGGTTACTACATCATCCAACAATAAATTACTACAGAACAAAAATTAACACACTTTCCAATGAATAAGCTACCGATTATGCACGTAAGAATTATTGTGTTTCAAAAGTAAAATCAGATCTAATACATGACAAACTAACTAAAAGCCTGATGTTTAACCTTTCTTGTATTGACCATACCTCTTACAAATGGCAAGCCCGAGCCCGCTGCCACTATAACCCGTGTTGCCTCCACTTTGAGCGTGCGCAAATTTGGTGAAGAGTCGTGGTATATCTTGGGGGCTGATTCCACAACCGGTATCTTTAATCTGAAAGTAATAAAGTATGAGAATGTGGTACTAAGTAACTTGTTAAATTCATCATCTATCACAATGTAAAACTTTAAAGCCAAGGCAAGAGAGCATACTCATGAATCATGATATTATGATATATACACAATTGGTAGGATGAATAGTTAAGGCAAAGGTGTTACGTGTTAGCTAGTGATTGTTGAACAAGTTATTTATCTCAGAACTTACCGGTCATTTGATAACTATATATGTATTTCTGAAGAAAGAAGAAACAAAAAATAAGATGCGTTGAAATAAATACAAAATATGAAGAAAAAAAAAAATACTCCAAACAAGAATTATGTAAAAACAGAAAATATAGGAGAGATTGGATACTAAAGTCAATTTAGAATGTACCTGGACTCGTAAGTAGAAGTACCCGTCAGTAATAACTGGATAAAATTCAGGAATTCGAGGGTCCCTTAAAGAATCAGGTCGGGCAATAGTTGCTGTAATTGAAATATGGCCCTCTTTTGTAAACTTCACCGCGTTACCGGCAACATTTAGAATAGTTTGCATGAGACGTTTCTCGTCACCCATGGCACATAATGGTAAGTCAGGTGCTAGTGACACTGAGACTGCCAACTTCTTTACAGCTGCTATTGGTTTTATCAAATTGATGACCTAAAAAGCAAAACCTGAACAGGTAAGCACCAAAACAATGCACATTAATGAACACAAAAGCACATCACAAACCCATAAATTACCTCTCTGAACACAGCATGAAGATTGAAACTCGAAATATCCAACTCAAAGCTTCCATCTTCAAGCCTTGAAAGATCTAAAACATCATTGATTAGTGTTGCCAGTAGATTACTACTCTTCAACACAGTTTCTACCATCAACCGCTGCTCTGGAGTTAGTTCAGTTTCTAGAAGTAGGGAAGATAAGGCAATAATTGCATGCATGGGAGTCCTCATCTCATGATTCATGACAGCTAGAAAATCATTACGAGCACGAATGGCCATTTCTGCCTCCCGCCGAGCTAAGTCTAGGGCAACATTCTGCTCCATGAGTAGATCTCGTGCCCTCATAGACTCTTCTAGGATGGCAGCATGTGACAGTGCAACAGCTACCTGGAAAAAGGACAGTCCACAAAATTATGGTACTCAACATAGCTAAGGTCATAAAAGACTTGGCAGCAAGAAAAGTAAAAGTTAGATTCCCACAACCGAAATTCACAAAAGAACTACCTTGCAGTGCACAGGCAATTTATGAGTTACCAGTTCATATGTAGTATAGTAAAGAAAGAAATGATTTGTCTGCAAAGTTTAAGAACAATTACATACATAGTGGAACATAAAGAAAATTCATTAATTTGATAAATGACGTGAAATCATCAACACCAGCAGGTCAATTCTCTAAATGAGTGGATTGAAATAACTCGTTTCGTCATCTATTAAATAATTGGGACTTCCTCTATAGGTTGACAAAGTTGAAATGTAAGGGAAGTCTAGTGAAATTTAAGACAAATTGTTAAGATATGATTAGATTTAGGATTAGATTCAAGTCTATCTTTACATATCTCCTATACGAATACGGATTTCTTCTCCTATACAGATACGGATTCCTTCTCCTATACGGATATAGATCCTTTCTCCATCTATATATATTCATAGTTGTATGACTTTCTATATCATCCATTAATAAAATCAATATTGTTGATTTGTTTCATGTATCATAGCCTAGAATTTTTAAATCCTAGGACCGTTCAGAGAGATCCATCCGCTTCATCTTTGTCTTTGCCGGCCGTTCAGAGAGATTCCTCTCATCACCTGATTCTGAAACGGATGCCTCGTAGGATCCTGGTAGCATCCTGTAAATACTGAGTCAACTAGCACCGAACCTATTTCATCTTAATCTTCTGTTGCATCCACAGAGACAAAGCAAAAGGCCAATAAGTGGCATGTAAATTTGATAGCATGTGTGTTGTGAGAGGAAGTTTAGATAGTTGAAATAATTTATACTATTGATTAATTGGCTCGTAGCTTTCTTTCTTTTCCTGTTCATATACAAGGGTTTATTAAACCGTGGTACCAAAGCTGCCGAGAAGCCGCAAACAATCAAGAAAAAGCACTCCGCATTGCTTGTACGTCAGGGACTGCTTCCTCGGGCTGACCATAATCGCACACACCACCACCACCTCCACCTGGCCTTTGGGGGAATCGAGCACCTTGATTCTTGCATCGACGTCCCTGGTGAACTTATTCAGAAAGTACCAGAACATTTTAGTCTTAAAAAAGGAAAAAAAAAATGAGCCTTTATCTATGCAATTCCGAGATTTTCTTCCTTCCTTCCACTTCCGAGAAGGTCCGTGCTCCTACCTCTAGAACTTCTCCTCATCCTCCATGTATCTATTGCAGAAAGTTCGATCATTCTGCTACCACTGCCATGCTCGTTAGCAGTTTAGTCTGATTTGTTTTCACGGCCATAAGTATGGCCACTCAGTGGATGATCGTTTTTTGCTTCATCCACATCTTAAAAACTCAATTCCTCGAACGGATGAAGACAAAGGGTTCTTCCTTGACTCACTTTCCGGTACACCAGGCTCACATTATTGATAGTACACACTACACAGATATCGACAGATATCCAGTACCATCTTACTCAGTTAAAGCTCCAGCTCCAATGCTAGCCTGAGTGACCATATTACTCAGCTCTAGAACCGTCTTACTCAGTTGGAGCAATAATTATCATAAGTTTCATTGACTACGACCTACCCTCCAAATTGATGACAATATGGAGATTTCCCAAGAAAATCGTCCATGAATGATTCTTAAAATCTTATACTTCTCAGAAAGATTCGAGCAAGAGTAAAGAGGAGTCGAAGTATTATAATTTGAGTGGGAAGATTATAGCATGATAGTGTTCGTAGTATTGTCTAATAATATCCCCAAGCACAACGGGAATAATCATGTCCACTGAGATAATCTGAACAGCAAACAAGTTTGGAAAGCAAGTGACGAATAATCTAACCCAAGGTGTCATTAGTCCAATATATACATACCAATCATAGGCATATATAATAGACTTACATATGGCTATATGATGAAGGTAACATGTTTGAGTGGATTGTGCACACATGTTCATGATTTCAGAGTATTGGGTTATTTTATTCTATTTATTCTTTTAGAACAAGGGACTGTTTTCCTCATTGGAAACCACCTCCCAGCGTCCAACCTTCTACTCATGCAATTATTCCTTAGTTTATGGATTAAAATATTGTTGCTCATTCATCTAATTTTTTTCATTTCAACTATGTAAACCCCCCAAACCGAGATTCAGTTTAAAATTTTTATCCTTATAAATCCATAGATATTCATGTATCAATTTTATGCCTTTTTTTAGTTAGAAATACAATCTCTGTTCTAAAAGGCGTCCGCCTAGACCGCCTAGGCGGCGCCTAGGCGCTAGGCGCTGGGTGCCCGCCCGATGTCCGCTTAGGCGCCCGCCTAATCCCCCTGACATCCAACTATGCATGTTTTGGGGTTTTATGGATTTTTTTCTGCAATTTTTAGTTAATTTTTTTGAATTCTTTTTATTTTTTTGAACCGCCTAGATCTAGGCGTCCGCCTAGGCACCCGCCTAGGTGGGCTAGGCGCTAGGCGGAAGGTGTCCGCCCGACTAGCGCCTAGCGCTTTTCACAACCTTGAATACAATTCCTTCTTATTAAACTAACACCAATATTTCCTTTAATGATAATTAAACCAATTCCCTTAAAAATTAATCTAAAATTTTCACCCAACTTTCCTTGGATCCCAACCTTTACTGCTGCTATATTCCTATGTTCCTGTTCATCGTCTCCTTCCTCCAAGGCGTCAACCCCTCTCTAGTGTTCATCACCTCTCCTCCTCCGTGTGGACAACCCCACCCCACCCCGACTACGCCGCCTGACACCATGTGCCTGTGCCTACTCGATGCCGCGTCGAGCAGAGCAGTCGACCATCTGCCATCGACCACGCCGCTGCATCCTCAGGCCATCCCCGCCCATCTGCAACCGCCTTGACCACTCCTAGATGATGAGATCATATATAAAGCCTACAAGGACATTAGACGATGGGATCATATATAAAACCTACAACGGGAATAATCATACTTCCTCTCAAGCCTACAACACCTTTTTACTTTTTCGAGAGGATCATCGCCTATTATTCCAGGACTTCCAGTACAGCCTCCACCATTACCACCCTGGATGCATTCTAGCATCATACCAGAGAAAAAGGACAGTAGATGATGAGATCATATATAAAGCATATGTCATTTACCAAACGTTACTTGGTTCGCTGGCAAGGACGTACCAACGTCCAGATTTAGATTGTTCATGGTTGAGGAATGAGTTGCTTGAGAAAGCTGACCCAGACTTGCTAGCAGATTATCGCCTTCCTTCACCAGGAGTTGGAACCTTCCAAGCTGGGAGAGCTGATGGAGGTCGAGATTAAGTTCACACCTACCGCCGGGACTGGTGTTGAAGGGGTCCAAAGTAGTTTCAGAGTCGTTTGGAGTTGTTTGGTTATGTATTTTATTGAAATATGAGTTTATTTAGTTGAGTCATGGTTAGAAATAGAATTGCAAACTTTATTTAGAAGTTCCTTTTATTTGGAAACTTGTTTGCTTGATGGCCAATTCTCGAATAATATAAATAAGGATGTATTCAAACTTTATTAACTTGTTAATAAGTTTTGGGCTATCTCCGTGATTTGCAACCATGTACGAGGCCTCCCAAGACCCCAAACCTAAATCTCTCCTTCCCTTCCTAACTAAAGGCATCCTCTCTTGTTAATCTTGTTTCCGCCTCCTCTTTACAACTGCTGATGATTGCATTTTTTGCTGCCATCGCTGTTATGGTTGCTGCGCTCTGGTTGCTGCTGATGTGAATAGCCAACCTGACAGAGGCCATCCTCCCTACTGCCTTGCAACAGACCTGAAGCAGCGGATAATGCCTTCCCCTCTCGTAGCCGTTGTTGCTGCCTATTGAAACCCCACATTCGACAACTCTCTAAGACTTCCTCTTCACCTTTATATAACCAAACCCACTGTTCTAAAAGGCGGCCTGGGCGGCATTTGGTGCTCGCCTAGGCTCCTGCCTAGTCCCCCCCGACGTCCGACTATACATGTTTTTGGGTTTTATGGACTTCTTCTGCAATTTTCAGTCGGTTTTTTGGATTTTTATTTTTACCTTTTTCTGAACTACCTAGATCTAGGCGGGCCGCCTAGGCAGGCTAGGCGCTAGGGGGCGGGTGCCCACTCAACTAGCGCATAGCACTTTTCACAACCTTGACCAAACCTAAAACCCCAAAACCAAACAAACTCAAAACCCTAACAGATCTCAATCCCCATAAATCAAGATCTCTCCTGTTGGATTATGATTGAACCTTGGATCTTGGAGACAGAAAACTGCGAAGAGAAGGAATTACTTCCAAGTACAAGTTTTGGCAAGTTTTCAATTGTGTTGATATAATTCACCCATCCTCTGTCGAATCCTAATCTTGATCATGCTTCAATTGCTACTCTGAGATTTTCTATGAATTCTTCACTATTGATAGCTTTTGACTCAGTATGATTTGTGTATATATGTTGATTGACAGTGCATTGTCCCTTCTTGGTTCATTTTAGTTCCTGTCCTGCATCAACTTTTCTATATTTAGGCAGACTCCAACTGTGTGAAAGTTGCTTGTTTGGAGATGTAAGATCATGATTTGCTATCTTCTTGTTGTTTTTCAATAATTTTGAGGTACCTTGACCAAAAGAAAGTAAGTTGTTGAACATATAAATATATTAAATATACATAAAACCTACCAGTGTTGGCTATGAAGTGAAAAGGGTTTCTTTGGAGGGGCAACGAACATGGGTGCATTTGCACCTCAGTTTGCCAAGGTTTGGGTCACTCTAATGCTCAGCCTTTGTTTTATTCTTAGTAGGCAGTTTTGTTTTATACAAAATTTTCAAATTTTTGTTAAAACAATTTAGCATATATTTTAATGGATTCGTCACATTGTTGTCCGTTTTCAGCATTGTCCTATACTCCTATAGTTTCTGGTGTTAGTTACACACCTGGCAGGGTGCCAAGTTTCGAGTGTTGGGAAATTTTTGACACAGGAACCAGACACCTGGACATGGCTATAGTAGGAATATACGTGCAATGTGCATTTGCATGTGTATTAAGAATGATCCGCATAACCAAGTTCTTCAAAATACACTACAACCACCAAAATAGGTGTCAACTGTGACCCCGTGTTCGAATAATACCATGTCCTGCCATGGATCATAGGACACATGTATCTGCAACTTACTTTTGCATGCTAGCATGTAAGGATCCCGAAATTACAAAACCATACAGTACTAACAGCAAAAGTAATGAGTCGGCAATAATAACTCCGTCAGAACCAGCGGCAGATCCAACAGAGAAGCGTGTGGCGGACACAAGCCCCCACTTGATTTCATGAAAAAGAATTTTGGTTATAAATTTATTTGATAATTTTGCCAAAAATATACAAATAAATATGACCTACTACCTAAAACATCACTAATTAGATTAGTTAGTAAACTTGTTCAACGTATTCAAGAGGTCTCTATTCAAATCTCATAACTCATTAGTAGTTTTTATTTTTTACTTCTCAGGCACACTCTTATTATTATTTATTTTACTGCTCAACAGCCCAAGTCCCCTTTGACTGTGATTCCTGAATCCGCCCCTGGTAGGAATCAATCAAAATCACTAGTGAACCACCGATTATTCAAAGATGTTATGTTTTATACATTGCAGCAAAGAAACTTAAGAGGTGGAGTGAAATGCAAAATAACTAAATATGATTAAATACTGCATACATGAGAGAAGTTAAGGAATTGATAATAACCTGATCAGCAACCACCTCAACAAGCTCCAGTTCATGGAAATGCCACTTTCTAGCACTATCTGATGGCAGCATTAAGACCATCACTGCATAGCTTCTTGCAGAAAGCTCAGGCCAGTCGTTAATCTGGAAATTTGAGAGATTCAATAACGGAACCCGTACAGCAACAACCTCAGGCGGTACATATCTTCCTGCGAGAGGCCGAATCCTAGCCAACGGGCATGAGTGTGGTATTCTTATCGCACGATTACTACTGAAAACTTGATTCACTATAGCGAGATTAATAGAGACAACTGATCCAATTGGTATTTTATTGTGCAGCGTATGAGAAAGCTGGAGATTCAAGCCAGTCCTTGATGGCATCCAAAGGGCACACTCTGCCAAATCCAGGGTCCTCCCGAGCTCAACAAGGGTAGTCTTCAATATAGTATGTCTATCAAGCGTGCTTCTTATTTCATGTGTAAGCATACGGACATGCCTCCCCGTTTCTTCCTGGGTACGGATGAGGCCCATCTCCCTATCAAGCTCGTCAGCCTTATTCTTAAGCAAAAGCTCTCTTGTTTTTACACTTAACAGATCAGGTATTATGTGCACAAGCATCACCGCTGTCAAACACGAGACGAACGCAGTTGAAACTTTAGCGACGGTCATTACCATGGCAAGCGTCTTCGAGTGAATCGTGAAAGTCCACAGGTTTATCAAGTGGGTCGCTCCACAAAGAACAATGAACGCGCCAAACTGTATCAGCACCCATCTATAAGGGAAAAACGACGATTTCTTCACGAAATAGATGAGCTCGAGAGGAATGGAGAAATAGGCGAGGGCTATGAAGAAGTCCGAAATATACTGATACTTCACTAGAAGCTCATCGGCTGGCCATTGCGGCTCGAAACAGTCACAGCCCTCCATCATCCTCCGACCTCAGCAATTAGTTTCTGCTTCCTGCATGGCTTAGAAAAAAAATGACCAATCAACTTTTGCACAACTATACAGAACTACATCATGAATGTGCATTACAACACAAAAAAGTAAAATTTCTGCTCCAAGAACATTACTTTCTTGTTCTTATACAAGGACAGCATATAAATACTCGAAACAATAAAATTCCTAAGAATTGGTACATAAGAATTGGTACAGAAGATTGGGCTTTTGATCAACAGATGCTTCCAAGGAACACAAAAAAGCAACTTTATCCAAAATTTCGTACGATTATGGTCCAATTCCGATCAAAACAGAACCCTAAACCCCAAATGTCGTCACGATGAGCTCTGATTGCAGACCTAACCCTAATTTCAAAGAATCAACGACGAAAGAGAAACCAAAAAAGAAGAAGAACTGATTAGAGAACTACAGCCTAAAACTTGACGGTGCATTAAAACAATAAAGTCGATCAAGTTCGTGACGTAGCCATACACTATTTAGAGATGAACTGAAGGAACTGCAATTATAACAAACATATCACTAGTAATTCAACTCATTGAACTAAAACTTCCGTTCCAAGAACATTACTTTCTTGTATTGACAGCACATAATTACTCCAAGCAACAAAATTTCACAAGAACTTGTATTAAAAATTGGGCTTTTGATCAATGAATGCTTCCAAGGAACACACGCACAAAAAAAAGCAACTTTATCCCAAATTTCGTGCGATCACGGTTCAATTCCCATCAAACAAGAACCCTAAGCCCCAAATGTCCGTTACAAATGAGCTCCGATTGCATAGCTAACCCTAATCAATCAGGAAAAGGGGACAGAAAACCCCCAATTCCTACCAAATCGAGCGCAGAAACAATCGAAAAGTTCAGCCCGAAATCGAGAACCGACCGACTTACCAGAAATCGGGGAGCGGGAGGAAGAAAGCTCCGATCTTTGCAATCGCCGGAGAGGAAGCGGTTGGTCCAGAGCAGAGCCCCTTTTCGCTTTTCTTCACGCGATTCCTCTTTTTTTTTTTTTTTTTTTGTAGAGAGAGGAAAAGTGAGGAGAGAGAGAGAGAGAGAGAGAGAGAGTGACGAAGTTCTAGAGAGAGAGCAAAAAGAGAGAGAGAGCGACGACTTCGAAAGAGCTCACGGTCTGAAAGCGCGATATTTTCGCTTCGCCGCGACTGTGGTGCGGCTGGGGGCAAAACCGACATTCTCCAAACCCCCACCTATCCGCCGTCCGTTTAATAGCACCGACCAGATTGGACGATCGGATGGGGCCTTACGAGTTTATCAATTCTACTTTTTTTTTTCTCGAGAGAGAATCTAGAAAGGAAAGGTCCGGGGTTCGCACATGCGTGCGGTTACGTGCGGTCGAGCCGGTACGGTCACCGCGCGGTGGGGTTACCGCTTGGGTGAAATAAATCAAGAGAGGAACACTGGTGGGGGAAGAGTCGGATACTGATGTTGGATTTTGTCACCTTTTGTCAAGGATTATGGGCGAGGTTCAATGGATTCAAAAGCTGGCTGCTGCCCACATTGCTCCTTTTTTTTGAGTTAAATTATTGAGTTTCCTTGGAAGGAAAGTCCCACTTTTGTTTCCGATGGGCTTCAAAACTGTAATACCACATTTGGTTCTACGAATCAGCACATTGAAAAAGATTAAAAAAAAAAAAAGTTTATTTAGTAGTAGGGTCTTGTATAATAATATTATACAGAGACGGTTATTTTTCAGGACATGACGAACGACGTTACAGAATTTCAGACGAAAGGAAATATCAATATGGATTTATCTACAATAGAAGTAGTATGTATCATGTGCAACTCTTAACAAAAAATATTTTGTTGTAGTGGTTATAATTTTAGACTTTTTACTTTAGAGGTCGTTGACTCAAATCTTGGTGGCAACAATTTTTTGTTATATATATATATATATATATATATATATATATATATATATATATATATATATATATATATATATATATATATATAAAGCACAGTGGGTTTTTGGTCCGACCCATGTGCTTTGGTTCAAGGATGATGAAAGGAATAAATTGTCCCTCTCTCTATAAGAGAGGAGGAGGTCCCATGTTGGGTGCGGAGCAACCGGTTGTTCCAACGGCACCCCCGCCTCCAGCTCCTCTTGCACCGCCGCTCCCTCCGTCGCCTCCGCTCCATCCTCGCTCACGCCGTCGTCGCCGGCCTCTTCCGCAATCCATTCGTTACAAGCAGCCTCCTCCACCGCGCCGTCGACGCCGACCCTTCCTTCGCCGCCTCCCTCTTCTCCGCCATGACCAACCCCAACCCCTTCTCCTTCAACACCGCCATCGCCATCTGTCACGTCCCAGAACCAGAATACCGGAGAGCGAGGGAGTGACTCAACCAGCTACGTATTACGGGTAGATGAATACCGTATAATACGATCAATGCTGTCTAAAAGACGAGGGGGTGCATACTACATGAAAGTCTCACTAGGGTTACTCAACATCTATTGTCCCAATCATTTAATGGAAAGCAGTAAGTAGAGAACATGTAAGAATGAGCAGTACGGCGTCCCAAACGCTCAATCAAAATGTTCTTGAGATCTGGCTTTACAAAACATAGCCAGATGTTATAACAAGGTATACACAATCGTTATCAGTTGCAGTCTGACTTAGTTACAATTATGTAAAAGTAAGTGCAAGACAGTCCGACTAACATGTCGGTGCCAAGCGGCAAAATGTAAAGTAAGTAGCAAAACGAGCGAGGAAGTAAGGAACCCACTCGTGTCCTCATGCGATCATCCCTCTAGTATTGACCATCTTGGAGGTGAAAGTAAGCTGAGTCATCGGGAACCGGCTCTAAATCTGGCCATGCAAAACCAGAGAGGTTAAACCTCTAATAGCAAGTACCACAAGGAAGCACTACATGAGAAATAAAACCAGTGGTAAGAGTTAAGAATATGATACATAAGCCTCCGCTTGCTACTGGGATTCACACAACATCACGACACTTCAAACCAACTTTTCAACCAAACAAGGACAGAAGTTGACCCATCGTGTCCTGACATTCTGATCATCTCAGTAGTTAACAGAGTAGGTACAGTACACAAACAAATCAATTTAAACGGTAATACAACTACTACGGCTTGCTAACTGTAAGTTCCAAGTTGCCCTGGAAGTATGCAATAAGGGATTCCTCAGTTCTTACAATGTACAAGAAAGGCTAGTCTACCCAATAATCAATTACGCCAATCATGAATTAGACGTGTCCCAACGGGATGTCCGTCATCAATATATATAAAAATATAAACAGATATCACTCCCTGCCCGTGTGGCAGATTTGCAGTATCTGTGGGAACCAGCCGGCATGTCGGGGCACTAATTATCCTGAGATGGCTGCCATGTAAGAACTCGGGAATCCATTCTCTCCATGCAATCGTTATTTTATTTAACTTAGTAGTCCCTATGTTAAATTGAAATCTCATGTCGTAGATCATGGTCATTCAGAATGAGTACTTTCGTACATAGTACGATATACATAACTCTACAACAATGCCTGTGCGGTTAGGTTGTAGGTATTACATAGCGTAATACAACAATCAAACCTAGCCACGAAATAATCATGCCTTGACTGTAAGGTACACAAGTTGCTTTTATAGAAACAAGTTGAAGTCTGCACGTGTCCATATGCCAATGTTCAGGATCGGCTAGTCGATTGCAATGGTTCATGGTTAATATGAACGTGTCTCATTCAATTTCAATAAGACGACTAGCCAGTCTCTTAGTTCCAACTAGGAACGCATGATCAATCATTAGTCTAGGTAACAATCAATGTCAATTCGTGGTACGGTATGAAAGTCAAACTAGTATTTAGTATGGTCGAGTCTATAACTCTCAGGGTTTAGTTCCAGTCATACTGGGTATCCATAACCCAATCGAGACACAGTGCACACTCCACACAACAATATGTATTAAAATATTAACATATCATGATTATATCGAGTTCATGTCAAAAGGCGTAAGGATATAATAAGGGGTTGCCATGCGCCCAAGGAAATAGAGTTACGCGTAAAGGAAATAGCATTACGCGTGAATGAATACGCGTAAAGAAATAAAATTTACGCGTGAACTTGTACGCGTAAAGGAAGTACGTGTAAAGGAAATAAAGGAAATCATGTTACGCGTAAATTTGTACGCACAAAGAAAATCATGTTACGCGTAAATTTGTACGCATAAAAGAAGTACCGTTACGCGTAAAGGAATACGCATAAAGGAAGAACATTACGCGTAAAGGAACACGCGTAAAGAAATACGCGTAAAAGAATAAAGTTTACACGTGAATGAATACGCGTAAAGAAATAACGTTACGCGTGAATAAATACGCATAAAGAAAATACGCCAAGCCAGAGTAGACCTACGTAATCTAGATTCACGCTGACACGAATGATCGTAGGCGTAGAGCTTGATATTACGCGGGCACGTATAAACGTGGGCGTAGAGAACCTCCAGAACTCTAAATTCCACGAATCCCTCAATCTAAACCAAAAATGGGACTTCCATGGATCAAAATGGGGTATAACACAAATTTCAACAACCTGGAACGATCAAAGCTTGAAAATAAGGAAGTTTGATAGATCAAAACTACTAAAATCCGAAAATGACAAATTTCTAGATCTACAAAAACAAAACTTTCAAAATAAAAAATGTCAAGTTCTAAACTATCTTAGAATCACGAGAAGAAGATAAATGAACCATAAAAATGGATTCTCATGTGGAAGCAAGATGCACTTGCCTAAGCTCTTGGTAGGTGGAGAGAGTTATGAGGAAGAAGAAGAGTAAATGAGAATAAGAAGTAATGAAGAGAGAGAAAGGGTTGGGCTTTAAATGGAGATGATGGTAGGTAGGTGGTTGGGCTCATGATGAACCACCCTAAATCAAAACAAACCAACCCAAGCCGAACCTAGGTCAAAATAAACCAAGAACAAAACAAAAGCAGAAAATAAAATGCAGAAAAATAATTATCATGAAATTAAAGAAATTAAATATAGAAAAAATGCACGATAAATATTAAATAAATATATTCAAGCAGTACACGTATTAAAAATACGCATTCTGGGAACGGGGAGTGACATCTCTACCCTCCTTAGAAAATTTCGTCCTCGAAATTTCAAATCCAAGCAGGATAGAAACATCAGAGCTAAACTAATCCAAGTACAAGCAATTTTAGCGAGTAAGCAGTCATCTTACAATATCAATAGCAAGTAATATATCTATATTTATCAATCGACGACATCCAGCAATTTCTACTCATAGGGTGATAAGCCTGAGGAATCAAGGCAATCAAGGTACACGAAAAGAAATATACCTTGTGAGTCAAATATGTGCGGATACCGTGATCGGATATCATCATCACGTTCCCACGTTGACTCTCCTAAGGAGTGATGACCCCAAGCAACATGGACAAGGCTAATTGTTCGGTTCATGAGTATCTTCTCCCTTCGGTCCAAAATGGACACCGGCTGTTCCTCGTAAGACAGGTTGGTACCAACAACCAGTTTAGAATGATCGAGGATATGGCTTGGGTCCGATACATACCTACGCAACTGAGATACATGAAACACATCATGCACCTCTCGTAACGAAGGTGGAAGGAATAAACGATAAGCAACATCGCCTACCCTATCAAGGATAGCAAATGGGCCTACGTATCGCGGACTCAACTTCCCACGAACGCCAAATCTAATGACCCTACGGGTAGGTGAGATCCGTAAGAACACGTGGTCCCCAACAGAAAATTCTAGCGGTCTACGATGCTGGTCTGCCCAATAACGATGCCGATCTTGCGCAACTCGAAGTCGCTCCCTAATCTCCTTAACCACTTCAACCGTCTGAACAATCATCTCTGGGCCTAACATCTTTCTCTCCCTTATATCATCCCATGCCAGTGGCGACCTACACTTCTTACCGTATAGTGCTTCGAATTGCGCCATCTGGATTCTGGCTTGATAACTGTTGTTGTACGAAAATTCGACTAAGTGTAGGTGACTCTCCCAAGATCCTCCAAAATCTAGGGTACAAGGTCGTAACATATCTTCTAAAGTCTTAATTGTTCTTTCTGATTGCCCGTCCATCTGTGGGTGGTAAGCCGTACTAAATCTTAACTTGGTACCCAGACTATGATATAAACTCTTCCAAAAATGTGATGTAAAACGGGTATCTCTATCTGATATAATACTGACAGGGATCCCATGCTGCCTGACTATCTGCTGCATATACAACTCTGCCAACTTTTATGTAGATTGTCCTACTCTAAAAGGAAGAAAATATGTCACCTTCATAAGCCGATCCACTATCACCCAAATAGCATCCTTACCACTTGGTGATCCCGGTAAATCGATCACAAAGTCCATGGTGATGTGCTCCCACTTCCATTCCGAGATAGAAAGCGGTTGTAATAATCCAGCTGGCCTCTGTTGTTATGCCTTCACTTACTGACATATTAAGCAACGAGAAACGAATCTAGCTATCTTCCTCTTCATTCCGTTCCACCAGAATGGCTGCTTGATATCTTTGTACATTTTGGTCCCTCCGGGGTGTATAGAATACTGAGAACTATAGGCTTCTGTCATAACCTCATGTCTGATATCTCCACTTGGCACACATAGACGTGATCCAAATCTAAGTGTACCATCTTCATAAATTTTCATCTCCTTCCTGAGTCCTGACTCACATTCTGTCCTAAGCTTCTGAATCCTTGGGTCCCGTGCCTGAGCTGCCTTGATGCTGTCTACCAAGTCGGATTGAACTCGTAGACTTGCCAAAATTCCTATATCACTAGGAAGTATAACCTCGATGCCCATCTCTTGAAGATCTTCTAAAATGTGTTTTTGTGATGTCAACATAAATGTGCCGCCTCTCCTGCTAAGAGCGTCTGCTACCACATTAGCCTTGCCTGGATGATACTGAAGCTCTATGTCGTAATCCTTGATCAACTCTAACCATCTTCTCTGTCTCATGTTAAGTTCCTTCTGAGTAAAGATGTACTTTAGACTCTTGTGGTCTGTGTACATGTCCACTCGATCACCGTACAAGTAATGCCTCCATAGCTTTAAAACAAATACTACTGCTGCCAACTCCAAGTCATGAGTCAGATAATTCTTCTCGTGGTCTCGAAGTTGCCTAGATACATACGCTATCAGCTTCCCATGTTGTATTAGGACACACCCAAGTCCCTTTTCTGACGCATCACAGTATACAGTAAAACCTCCGGGTCCAACCGGTAATGTAAGAATAGGTGCCGTGATCAACTTCTGCTTCAAATTCTCAAATGATGCCTGGCACTCTGCCGACCAATTGAATGGCACATACTTTCGTGTCAAGCGGGTCATGTGTGCTGAGAGTCTTGCAAACTCTGATACGAACCTTCTGTAATATCCTGCCAATCCCAAGAAACTTCGCACATCTGCTACGATCTTAGGTATTGGCCAACTCTCTATTGCTTTTACTTTTTTGGGATCCACTGCTACTCCAGCCCCTGATATGATGTGCCCCAAAAATGAAATATGATCCATCCAAAACTCACACTTGCTGAGCTTGGCGTACAACTGGTTCTCTCTCAGAACCTGTAACACTTTCTTGAGGTGATCTTTATGCTCTTCTTCACTAGCTGAGTATACGAGAATGTCGTCGAGGAACACAACGACAAATTGATCTAAGTACGACATAAAGATGCGATTCATCAAATCCATAAATATTGCTGGAGCATTGGTCAAACCAAACGGCATTACTAAGAATTCGTAATGCCCGTACTTTGACCTGAATGTCGTCTTGGGAATATCCTCTTTCCGAACTCTCACTTGATGATACCCTGATCGAAGATCTATCTTGGAGAAAACCCTTGCTCTGCTCAACTGATCAAACAAGTCGTCGATCCTTGGTAGTGGGTACTTGTTCTTTACTGTTGCTGCGTTGAGCTTTCTGTAGTCAATGCATAATCTTGATGACCCATCCTTCTTCCCTACAAGTACCACTGGTGATGCCCATGGTAATTTGCTAACTCGAATGAACTTCTTCTCCTTCAGTTCCTCTATGTGCTGATACACATTGGCCTGTTCTGAATCCGTTATTCTGTAAACTCGATCTGCTATCCGTTTAGTTCCAGGTGTCAACTCTATACTGAACTCAATATCCCTAACCGGGGGTAGACCTGGAAGTTCTTCGGGAAATACATCAAGAAACTCTTCAACTACCTTTGGGACTTGAACTTCTTCCATTGCCGTCACTACTCTTTGTTTATGCTGGTATGTCTCTGATCTGACCAAGGTAAACCGCTTCATGCCTGGAATATTAAAAGATATGCTCCCGCTACGATAATCTATTGTCGCATGACTGTCTTTCAGCCAGTCCATGCCTAAGATAACGTCGAAATTTCCAACAGGAAATTCTATCAACCTGATGGGTAAGGAACGCCCGCAAACTACAACTCTACACGCTAGAATAACTCTACTAACTCCTACGAGCCCATTACCAGTGAGTATATTCAACCTCCTTGGCAATGCCTCGAATTTTATTCCTAGTCGTGTCACAAATTGTGCAGATATAAATGAGTGGGATGCCCCCGAATCAAACAATGCTACTGCGGGATATGAGGCGACGAGAATGTTACCTGCCACAACATCTCCTTCAATACCTGCCCTCGGCCTCCTTGTTGGTTTCCATGCTGCGGCCTAGCCTGGTGCTGCTGGCCCCTGCCTTGGTGATGCTGGGGTGGTCTTTGTTGTTGTTGCTGCATCGGCGGTCCCTGCTGCTGAAATATCTGAGCCTGTGACATCAATGGGAGTTGTGCCAGCGGTCTCACTACTACCGCTGGTCCTAGATACTGGCCTGTCCCTGGTGCTGGCAGCACAGGAAATTGTTGTACTGGTCCTCCTGACCTCGAATTCATGGGACAGGTGGAAACCCGATGATCTGGACTTCCACATATCAAACACTGTCCGTTCAATGCCCGACACACACCTCTAGTGTGCCCTGCCTTCCCACAATAGGTGTAGCCCGCTGGGGGTTGCTGGTTCTTCCTCTGCTGCTGCTGCTGTCTTGTTGGTGGTGCTGGTCCTCGTATCGCCACATCGTAAATGCGAACGCCAGGAGATTGTGCTGTTATTCGGGGCTCTACTCCCCCTCCTCCTTCAATCTGATTGTGAGATCTCTTCTGACCCCCAGTCCTTGATGTGATCCTCTGGATTGTGATCTCATGCCTCCGGGTTGCCGTCAATACATCATCGAAAGTCGAGTAGTTGTGCCCCTCTATCAATTGCAAGAGTTCAAGATGGAACCCTTGCTGAAATCTCATAGCCCTCTGGCTCTCCGTTACTACCATCTCCGAGGCAAACCTACACAGTCTGCAGAACTCTGCTGCATAAGCATCCACTGTCTTGCCGGCCTGCTTGAGGTTGATAAACTTTTGCTGTAGCTCAAAATGTGCCACAACTCCATAGTACTTCATCTTGAACCTTGCAGTAAAATCATCCCAAGCTATGGGATGTCTGATGCCCACTTCTTCTGATTTACAACAATCACGTGCGAGGTCCTGAAGTAACAGCTTCACTTGATCCACACGTTCTCCCGTCGGTACCTTAGCCGCTGTCAGAATAGCCTCGATGTCCTTAAGCCATACATCTGCTGAAATGGCATCTTCCGTGCCCTTGAAACGACGGGAGTTGTACTTGCAGAACCTGGTTGACGCCCCTGAATCAGTCCTCGCTCCCCTTTCCAAAGCCGTTTGCAATCCTTGGTTGAGCAATACATTCTGCTCTTGCAGCTGAGTGTGCAGCGGTCCAGCTGTTGGTTCTACTATCACCTCTTCTTGGATGTTCTCTTGAGGTAGTACTGGCCTTTGTTTGCTGACCAACATGGTCATGTTGTTCATGTTGCCCTTGTTGTTGCTGTCCAGCTCTGACAGATGCGGACGAGGTGCCCCTAAGAAAAGGGACAAGAGAGCAATCAAACGATCGGACAGGAAAGATCAATGAAGTCAAAGGATACCAAAATGTCAAGCTAGGGTCGAGAGTAACGAATTATGGGATCAAGGAGAAACATGTGTGATTGAGATATCCTATAAATTAAAACACCCCACAAGTCTGAAATCAGACCTGTATGGGCCACCACTAAAACCTTGTTGTAACGCCCCAGTCCCAAAATATGTAGGACTAGGAACGTAGACATGCCAGCTGTATTCATACGAAGTACATGGGCCTCGTATGGATACATAAGCTGTAAAATGCAGTAACCACAACAAACTAATCTCATCCACAAAATAAAGAAAAATAAAGAATTCATATAATCATCTATGGAAATGTATTTGTACAATATGTTGGGCGGAGACAAATCCACTACCAACGAGCAAGGGACGAAATACATGAAAAATGAAATAAGTTTGGCGAGCGAAGCGAAGACGATCCAATTGCAATCATCCTCGAAGATATAGCGATGATCACGGCTAGAGCTAGAACACCTGTGTAAGACAAGAGCACACACCTAGCGAGATAACCAGGTCCTCAGAGGGACGTAACACGACACATAATATCATGCCAATAACTGAATAATAGAAGCTCAACATAAAAGTATATATATGACTAAACAAATAAAGGTCCTTAACCATTCTATGTGAAAATGTACTTTGAAGACAACGTTCCACACAAGGGCTCTCGAGACTAGAAACACGGCACGTTAGCGTTTCAACCAAGGCACTAGTGGCGTCTAGAGAAAAGTAAATGCACGGCCCATTAGCACTCGAGTGAGAGCTAAGGGGCATATAGAGGAAAATAAATGCACGGCCACTAGCTCTTGGGTGAGTCACTAACGGCAGCTAGAGGAAAGTAAATGCACGGCACATTTGTGTTTCAACCGAGGCACTAGTGGCATCTAGAAAAAAATTAAATAAGTGCACGACACACTAGCTCTCGGCTGAGTCACAAATGGCAGCTAAAGAAAAGTAAATGTGTGAAAGCCCCTGCGCCTAATAACTGTCTTCACCCTCCCCATGCACTACTCGTGCTGAATCCACACCACGATATTTCTAATAACCGCTAAGTCTTCTAGACAACTATATTAGCAGTTATATCCTAACGCTCGTCATGTACGCACCGATGTACGGTCGGTACGCAAGTCCGAATCTATATGAGATACGTGACATCGTGGCACACATGTGTCGAGTCAATGAATGTGGCACAAACAAAGGTGGTCCCTTAACTCTAGGCCAAGTGCATAAAGAAAACTAAAGTATAATAATTTGCAACTACATATGGTTTTGAAAGAACAAGAAATAAAATATGCATGATATTGAGCAAGAAATTAAACAGTAAAGGCAAGGTGTCTTGCCTGATGTCCGAGTGAGGTAAGATGATGTCCTGGCGATGAATCAACAACAGCGCACAAAGAGGAAGGTGCAGGAACAACTTCAGATGCTGAAAATAGTCTATTATCTAATTATAATTAATACTGCACCTATTACATTTATTTAATAAATTCTGATGTTAGGATATGGTATAGGTTTTCGTATTAGCTTTCCGAAAAACTAAACGGATCGCATTTTCGTTTTCGGAATCTCCCGAAATCGCAAAAATACTGAAACACGTTTATTTTTGGGATACTAGATACTCAAACAGTTTTGTAGAAATCTACAGAACGAATTTTGTCTATTAAAATATGTTTTTGGAAACCTTACCTCGATACGCTTCTTTTAAAAAAAATGGAGGCGAAACGGAGTTCGGAGCTAGGAGATATCGTCGTTCCAAGTTGCTCTTGCTGCTAAAAAACGGGGCTGAATTCTAATGACGAATTTTAGAGTTTCTATTCGACTAAAAATAATTTCGAATTATGGCTGATAGAAGGGGGATGTATTGGGTTTATATAGGTATTTATTTCAGATTTATCTCCTAAATTAGATAGGATTTGATTTAAATAAAAAACGATCTAATTAATGCTAGATATGATTCCAATAGGATAAGAATTTCTAATGGATAAATCTTCTCATAAATTTAAATCAAATAAATTATTTAAAAAACAAATCAATTTGATTGCAATCCTTTAAATGATCACCATAATAACTTTAAGTATTATTCTATATTATCAAATAATTCAAATCATATGAATCCAAATCCAAATCAAACTCAACATAATAACTTTAAAATAATATCTAATATTTATCAAAATAATTTAAATCAAATAATAAATAAATAATTTAATCAAATAACATCTCAAATCTAGATTAGACAAATCGTAATGCTCCAATTAGTCATCGTAAGTATTTTAAACAATATTTAAATTATCAACATAATTTAAAGTATAGTTGATAACCATCAAGATAATTTAAATAAATTCAAATATAATCAAATAACTGATTAACATATCAAAATAATACTCGATGTCATTAAATATTATAAAACTTACTTTTATAAATCCAAATCGTTATTTAAAAATAAATAGACAAAAAAACCTTTTATCGCTCATTTTTTTTAAAACTAATTTTTTAGAAGACCAAAAATAATAAAAACATATTTTATATTTCAAATAACAAATTCGAGAACATTTTTTTTAGAAACATTATTTGAAACCATTAATTTAAAACTAGTTTTTGGTAACAAAAGTAATCACAAAATATCTTTTACAAAATTTCTACGAAAATTACTTTTAAACATGAAATTAAAATATATAGATATAATTTAAAAAATAATAATTTCGGGAAGATGAGTTAAAAATCTACCCACCTTTGAAAATTTTCGTACTCGAAATTTAAGGACTACTAGGATAGACGGACTTGGTTGATCGGTAAAAGGATAGTAAGAATTTGTGATAAGAGAAAATAGATGGAAGGGAAAAGAGAATTTCTTTAATGAGAACATTAATCAATTTGGATGAAAAATAGAAGAAGTGAATGGATATGGCTTGATGTGCACGGACACACAAACACATTTGTAGGTGGAGAAAATTAATGGAATAGAGAATAATGAGCCTCTCCTTATATAGGAGGTGGAAGCTACTATTTAGATAAGGATTATGATAGTTGCAAATCCCGTTAGATAATTCCTCTATTTATTTTAAATCAAATTCAATAAATTGCAATCCAAATCTAAATTAATTTAAATCTAATTAAATTCCATCCTTTAGTTTAAAATCAATCAACTTTCAAATATATATATATATATATATATATATATATATATATATATATATATATATATATATATATATATTAATTTAACTATTTAAATAAATCCATAAAATCAAATCAAGATTTAAATCGCCACAATAATTTCAAAATATATTTTCCAAAAATACTAATAATAATAATTTCGAGAATTACATTATTATTTAAAAATAAACTAATAAATAATTACGAAATATATATGTATGTCCAAATAATATTTACATAAATATACTTTTCTAATATACCATTTTATAGGAAAATTATTTATTATTATATCTGTATAAATGAAAGGCTTTTCATAATTAAAATCATAAACTAAAAAATTTAGGCACGATAGCTAAAAAATAATTATTATATATATTATTTTGAAACTATAAAAATAGAAAAAATATTTTTCAAAAATATGTACGCTCGCACATAGTCGTACTAGTCAAGCAATTACGAAAAACAAAATTTTGCGCACGACGTACAATGCAACTACGCGATGTACAATATACATAAAAAAAATCAGTATCAAATTTATTTAAAAAAATAGTAGAAATTTAGGGGTTTTACATCCTACCCAACTTAAAAGAATTTCGTCCTCGAAATTAAGAATTAGTAGGAGGGTGAAAAGACACA
The DNA here is from genome assembly GCA_029216955.1 of Iris pallida. NCBI lineage: Eukaryota > Viridiplantae > Streptophyta > Magnoliopsida > Asparagales > Iridaceae > Iris > Iris pallida. Next base: position 30,776,167 of record JANAVB010040218.1, on the reverse strand, counting down.
AGGGGGTATCGGTGGGGAACAATCAATTATAAGGCTCAACAAAATCATGTCGTAAGAAGTTCCGATCTAGATCTTAGAAAAATAATACGGGTATGGTCGTGGGTAGTGAATGACGGTCATGAGTTTTAAGCAACAATTAAAAAGCTAAGGGTTAAAGTTAGTCATGATAACATGCAAGGAGTAATATGGTATCAAGAGGATAAATGTGAGACCTAAAAAGATATGTTTTGAGAGTAGGTTGAGGGCACGATTTAAGAGAACGAATTTAATTTTACTCCTAAATTAAGCGATTAGAAGGTCATGATAGTAAATATAGGGCCGAGAAAAGGACGAATAGTTTAGGATGAAGATATAGCAACATCGAGTGAGAACGGTCATAGTCGATAGGATGGCTAGAGGAAGTTCTAGTGTAACGCCTTCGTCCTTCTAAAATAGGTGAAGGCGAAAGCAATATAGAGTTCGAAGGAGGCGTTATCGAATACGAATATGTGGTTCAAAGGCGACCGAATAATTCAAAAGAAGTTGCCAAGGCAGTCACGGATGAGACTCTAGAGGGCAAGTTTAGCTATGTCCCCATCCACGTAGAACGATAGATGTAAGCGAACCAAAGTGCACTAGGTTGATCAGACCATCATGCACCGGTTCTGAGTAGACAATACGTTAGCGGAGGCCTCCAATAACATATGTCATGAACAAACTTGATAAAGAATTTAGCTTGCAAAAACTAGGCTACATTAGCATCATTAGTCTAGATAGTAAAAATATAGGCACGAGAGTTTAAAATTGAGAGGGAGTATAGTCGAACTTCTAAAGGATCTAAGTCATGTCATGTGATGGTCTTTATACAGTCGTCATATAGTCTTCTTGTCCAAGTCCTTGGTTGACTAGATGGGTTAGGGTCCTCTAAATTCTAGAATCTAAGTGAACTTACTAATATAGGTCACAAGGACAAAGGGATTACTAGATCATAAAGCATTCTACCCAACTTAAAAGAATTAAACTAATAGTATTTGGGATATCTAACTAGTAGGGTCAATCTCTAGCAAACACGAAGGGAAGATAAGAATAATGATAGGAGGAATCAAGCAAGATGCAATTGATGAGTCGAACGGTAATTCAAATATGGGATCGAGGAAAGAGGTCAAGTATGTGGATGAGATCCTAGACTTCTAATCCTATACGCAGGCTTGCTTGGTACGGTAAAGTAACCAAACAATTTATCTAGACCTGCATGGGCCACCACAAAAACATGTAACGCCCCAGTCCCAAAATACGTAGGACTAGGAACGTAGACATGCCAGCTGTATTCATACGAAGTACATGGGCCTCGTATGGATACATAAGCTGTAAAATGCAGTAACCACAACAAACTAATCTCATCCACAAAATAAAGGAAGATAAAGAATTCATATAATCATCTATGGAAATGTATTTGTACAATATGTTGGGCGGAGACAAATCTACTACCAACGAGCAAGGGACGAAATACATGGAAAATAAAATAAGTTTGGCGAGCGAAGCGAAGACGATCCAATTGCAATCATCCTCGAAGATATAGCGATGATCAAGGCTAGAGCTAGAACACCTGCGTAAGACAAGAGCACACACCTGGCGAGATAACCAGGTCCTCAGAGGGACGTAACAAGGCACATAATATCATGCCAATAACTGAATAATAGAAGCTCAACATAAAAGTATATATATGACTAAACAAATAAAGGTCCTTAACCATTCTATGTGAAAATGCACTTTGAAGACAACGTTCCACACAAGGGCTCTCGAGACTAGAAACACGGCACGTTAGCGTTTCAACCAAGGCACTAGTGGCGTCTAGAGAAAAGTAAATGCACGGCCCATTAGCACTCGAGTGAGAGCTAAGGGGCATCTAGAGGAAAATAAATGTACGGCCACTAGCTCTTGGGTGAGTCACTAACGGCAGCTAGAGGAAAGTAAATGCACGACACATTTGTGTTTCAACCGAGGCACTAGTGGCATCTAGAAAAAAAGTAAATAAGTGCACGGCACACTAGCTCTCGGCTGAGTCACAAATGGCAGCTAGAGAAAAGTAAATGTGTGAAAGCCCCTGCGCCTAATAACTGTCTTCACCCTCCCCATGCACTACTCGTGCTGAATCCACACCACGATATTTCTAATAACCGCTAAGTCTTCTAGACAACTATATTAGCAGTTATATCCTAACGCTCGTCCTGTACGCACCGATGTACGGTCGGTACGCAAGTCCGAATCTATATGAGACACGTGACATCGTGGCACACATGTGTCGAGTCAATGAATGCGGCACAAACAAAGGTGGTCCCTTAACTCTAGGCCAAGTGCATAAAGAAAACTAAAGTATAATAATTTGCAACTACATATGGTTTTGAAAGAACAAGAAATAAAATATGCATGATATTGAGCAAGAAATTAAACAGTAAAGGTAAGGTGTCTTGTCTGATGTCCGAGTGAGGTAAGATGATGTCCTGGCGACGAATCAACAACAGCGCACAAAGAGGAAGGTGCAGGAACAACTTCAGATGCTAAAAATAGTCTATTATCTAATTATAATTAATACTGCACCTATTACATTTATTTAATAAATTCTGAAGTTAGGATATGGTATAGGTTTTCGTATTAGCTTTCCGAAAAACTAAACGGATCGCATTTTCGTTTTCGGAATCTCCCGAAATCGTAAAAATACTGAAACACGTTTATTTTTGGGACACTAGATACTCAAACAGTTTTGTAGAAATCTACAGAGCGAATTTTGTCTATTAAAATACGTTTTTGGAAACCTTACCTCGATACGCTTCTTTTATAAAAACTGGAGGCGAAACGGATTTCGGAGCTACGAGATATCGTCGTTCCAAGTTGCTCTTGCTGCTAAAAAGCGGGGCTGAATTCTAATGACGAATTTTAGAGTTTCTATTCGACTAAAAATAATTTCGAATTATGGCTGATAGAAGGGGGATGTATTGGGTTTATATAGGTATTTATTTCAGATTTATCTCCTAAATTAGATAGGATTTAATTTAAATAAAAAACGATCTAATTAATGCTAGATATGATTCCAATAGGATAAGAATTTCTAATGGATAAATCTTCTCATAAATTTAAATCAAATAAATTATTTTAAAAAACAAATCAATTTGATTGCATTCCTTTAAATGATCACCATAATAACTTTAAGTATTATTCTATATTATCAAATAATTCAAATCATATGAATCCAAATCCAAATCAAACTCAACATAATAGCTTTAAAATAATATCTAATATTTATCAAAATAATTTAAATCAAATAATAAATAAATCATTTAATCAAATAACATCTCAAATCTAGATTAGACAAATCGTAATGCTCCAATTAGTCATCGTAAGTATTTTAAACAATATTTAAATTATCAACATAATTTAAAGTATAGTTGATAACCATCAAGATAATTTAAATAAATTCAAATATAATCAAATAACTGATTAACATATCAAAATAATACTCGATGTCATTAAATATTATAAAACTTACTTTTATAAATCCAAATCGTTATTTAAAAATAAATAGACAAAAAAACCTTTTATCGCTCATTTTTTTTTAAAACCAATTTTTTAGAAGACCAAAAATAATAAAAACATATTTTATATTTCAAATAACAAATTCGAGAACATTTTTTTTAGAAACATTATTTGAAACCATTAATTTAAAACTAGTTTTTGGTAACAAAAGTAATCACAAAATATTTTTTACAAAATTTCTACGAAAATTACTTTTAAACATGAAATTAAAATATATAGATATAATTTAAAAAATAATAATTTCGGGAAGATGAGTTAAAAATCTACCCACCTTTGAAAATTTTTGTACTCGAAATTTAAGGACTACTAGGATAGACGGACTTGATTGATCGGTAAAAGGATAGTAAGAATTTGTGATAAGAGAAAATAGATGGAAGGGAAAAGAGAATTTCTTTAATGAGAACATTAATCAATTTGGATGAAAAATAGAAGAAGTGAATGGATATGGCTTGATGTGCACGGACACGATGCACAAACACATTTGTAGGTGGAGAAAATTAATGGAATAGAGAATAATGAGCCTCTCCTTATATAGGAGGTGGAAGCTACTATTTAGATAAGGATTATGATAGTTGCAAATCCCGTTAGATAATTCCTCTATTTATTTTAAATCAAATTCAATAAATTTCAATCCAAATCTAAATTAACTTAAATCTAATTAAATTCCATCCTTTAGTTTAAAATCAATAAACTTTCAAATATATATATATATATATATATATATATATATATATATATATATATATATATATATATATATATATATATTAATTTAACTATTTAAATAAATTCATAAATTCAAATCAAGATTTAAATCGCCACAATAATTTCAAAATATATTTTCCAAAAATACTAATAATAATAATTTCGAGAATTACATTATTATTTAAAAATAAACTAATAAATAATTACGAAATATATATTGTCACGCCCCAGAACCAGAATACTGGAGAGCGGGGGAATGACTCAGCCAGCTACGTATTACGGATAGAAGAATACCGTATAATACGATCAATGCTGTCTAACCAGACGAGGGGGTGCATACTACATGAAAGTCTTACTATGGTCACTTCACATCTATTGTCTCAATCGTTCAAACAAGAAGCAAAAATAGAGAACATGTAAGATAAAGCAGTAAGGCGTCCCAAACGCTTAGTCAAAATGTTCTTGAGATCTGGCTTTACAAAACATAGCCAGATGATATAGTAACATATACACAATTGTTATCAGCTGCAGTCTGACTTAGTTACAATTATGTAAAAGTAAGTACAAGACAATCCGACTAACATGTCGGTGCCAAACGGCTAAGTATAAAGTAAATAACAAAACGAGCGGTGGAGTAAGGAACCCACTCGAGTCCTCCTGCGATCATTCCCCTAGTATTGACCATCTTGGAGGTGGAAGTAAGCTGAGTCCTCGGGAACCGGCTCTAAATCTGGCCATACAAAACCAGAGAGGTTAGACCTCTAATAGCAAGTACCACAAGGAAGCACGATATGAAGGATTAAACCAGTAAGTAAGAGGATATAATAATAGATCTCTGCTTTCCACTAGGATTCACATAACATCACGACACTTCGAACCAACCTCCCAACCAAACAAGGACAGAAGTTGGCCCGTCATGTCCTGACATTCTGATCATCTCAGTTAGGCAACAGAGTAGGTACAATACACAAACAAATCATCTTGAACGGCCAATCAACTCCTACGGCTTGCTATTGTGAGTCCCAAGTTATCCTGGAATTATGCAATTAGGGATTCCTCAGTTCTTACTATGTGCGAGCAAGGCTAGTCTATCCAGTCAATCAATTGCGCCAATCATGAATTAGACGAGTCCCAGCGGGACGCCCGTCATCAATATACAATATAAAATAATAATATAAGCAGATATCGCTCTCTGTCCGTGTGGCAGGTTTACAGTATCTGTGGGAACCAGCCGGCCTGTCGGGCACTACTAGTCCCAAGAGAGCTGCCATGTAAGAACTCGGGGATCCATTCTCTCCATGTAATCATTATTTTATTTAACTTAATGGTCTCTACGTTGAGTGAAATCCCATGCCGTGGATCATGGTCATTCAAATGAGTACTTTCGTACGGGGTACGATATGCGCAACTCTACAACGATACCCGTGCGGCTAGGTTGTAGGTCTTACATAGCGTAATGCAACAATCAAATCTAACCACGGAGTAATCATGCCTTGACCATAAAGTACACATGCTGCTTTGTAGAAAAATAAATAAATTGAAGCCTGCACATGCCTGTATGTCAATATTCGGGATCGGCTAATCGATTACAATAGTTCATAACATGAACGTGTCTCATTCATTTAATTCAATAAGGCGACTAGCCAGTCTCTTAGTTCCAACTAGGAACGCATGATCAATTTTAGTCAAGATAACCATTATTATCATTGGTGACAAGGCATGAAAGTCAATTAGTATTAAATGGGGTCGAGTCTATAACTCTCAGGGTTAAGTTCCAGTCTTACTGGGTATCCATAAACCAATCAAGACACAGGGCACGTTCTACATAACCATATATATTAAAAATATTAACATGCTAAAATTATCGAGTTCATAAAAAAAGGGGGTAAGGATATAATAGGAGAATTATCATGCCACCATTAAATGAATAAATTATAGAACAAATAGAAACACCCAGGTCAGGAAGTCACGCCAACAAGTCTATGCTAAGGCCAACAAGTCACGCCAACAAGTCTATGCTAAGGCCAACAAGTCACGCCAACAAGTCTATGCTATGGCCAACAAGTCACGCCAACAAGTCTATGCTAAGGCCAACAAGTCACGCAAGAATCGTACGCGAAAAAAGGGTACGCCAAGTTTAGTAGGTAGGAGTGAGCGTATAAACAGCGTGAGCGTGAAAAGTGGTTCACGCTGGCACGCACAGCGTGAGCGTGAAGGGTAATTCACGCACGCACAGCGTGAGCATGAAGGGTAATTCACGCACGTACAGCGCACACACAGAGTGAGCGTGATAAGAAATTCACGCACGCACGCAAAGACGTGATAAGAAATTCACGCACGCACAGCGTGAGCGTAACTCAAAATTCACGCTGACACGTAAAGACGTGAGCGTGACTCAAAATTCACGCTAACACGTAAAGACGTGTGCGTGACTAAAAATTCACGCTGGCACGTAAGAACGTGAGCGTGACTCAATCTCCCAAACTCCAATCTCATGGAACCTTCGTTCCAAGCCAGAAATGAGGTTCCCATGGTTCAGAATGGTGTGAAATGAGAAGCTCTACCCCATGAAACTATCTATTTCGAAAGCACGCCAGTTTGGTGGATCAAAACCCATGAACAACCGAAAATACAACAACTTAGATCTGGAAGAAACGAGCCAAAGAAATCAAAAATGCTAAGTAGTAAACTCTCTTAGAATCACAAGAGGAAGACAAATGAACCATAAAAATGGGTGAAGGAGAAGCAAGATGTACTTGCCTTCTCCTGGTAGGTGGAGAGAGTGAAGAGAAAGAAGAAGTAATGGTGAAGGAAAGTTATGAAGAGAGAGAAGGGGATGGGGGCTTAAATAGAAAAGGGGGGTGGTGGTAGGTGGGTTTATTGGGTCGGGTTCATTCGGATCCATCCAAGGCCAACCCGAAAGCAAAGCAGAGAGGTTAAAAGCAGAAAATAAAATATAGAAATAAAATGCAGGAATAAAATTGCAGGGAATAAAATGCAGATAATTAATTAACATAAAATTAAAGGAATTTAAATACATGATAATACATGATAAATATTAAATAAATATATATATGAGTTGCACATGTATAAAAATACGCATTCTGGGAACGGGGAGTGACATATATGTATGTCCAAATAATATTTACATAAATATACTTTTCTAATATACCATTTTATAGGAAAATTATTTATTATTATATCTGTATAAATGAAAGGCTTTTCATAATTAAAATCATAAACAAAAAAATTTAGGCACGATAGCTAAAAAATAATTATTATCTATATTATTTTGAAACTATAAAAATAGAAAAAATATTTTTCAAAAATATGTACGCTCGCACATAGTCGTACTAGTCGAGCAATTACGAAAAACAAAATTTTGCGCGCGACGTACAATGCAACTACGCGATGTACAATATACAAAAAAAATAAAAAAATTGAAAAAAATCAGTATCAAATTTATTTAAAAAAATAGTAGAAATTTAGGGGTTTTACACTTGTCACGCCCCAAAACCAGAATACCGGAGAGCGGGAGAGTGACTCAGCCAGCTACGTATTACGGGTAGATGAATACCGTATAATAGGATCAATGCTGTCTAAAAGACGAGGGGGTGCATACTACATGAAAGTCTCACTAGGGTTACTCAACATCTATTGTCCCAATCATTCAATGGAAAGCAGTAAGTAGAGAACATGTAAGAATGAGCAATACGACGTCCCAAATGCTCAGTCAAAATGTTCTTGAGATCTGGCTTTACAAAACATAGCCAGATGTTATAACAAGGTATACACAATCGTTATCAGTTGCAGTCTGACTTAGTTACAATTATGTAAAAGTAAGTGCAAGACAGTCCGACTAACATGTCGGTGCCAAGCAGCAAAATGTAAAGTAAGTAGCAAAACGAGCGAGGAAGTAAGGAACCCACTCGTGTCCTCCTGCGATCATCCCTCTAGTATTGACCATCTTGGAGGTGGAAGTAAGCTGAGTCCTCGGAAGCTGGCTCTAAATCTGGCCATGCAAAACTAGAGAGGTTAGACCTCTAATAGCAAGTACCACAAGGAAGCACGACATGAGAAATAAAACCAGTGGTAAGAGTTAAGAATATGATACATAAGCCTCCGCTTGCTACTGGGATTCACACAACATCACGACACTTCAAACCAACTTCCCAACCAAACAAGGACAGAAGTTGACCCGTCGTGTCCTGACATTCTGACATCTCAGTAGTTAACAGAGTAGGTACAGTACACAAACAAATCAATTTAAACAGTAATACAACTACTACGGCTTGCTAATTATAAGTTCCAAGTTGTCCTGAAAGTATGCAATAAGGGATTCCTCAGTTCTTACAATGTACAAGTAAGGCTAGTCTACCCAATAATCAATTGTGCCAATCATGAATTAGACGTGTCCCAGCGGGATGCCTGTAACGCCCCAGTCCCAAAATACGTAGTACCGAGTACGTGAACATGCCAGCTGCACATATACGAAGAATACTCCAATATATGGAATCCTCACATATGCACATAAGCTGTAAATAAATAAATAATCACAGGCCAGAATAATATAATCTAATCTCATCACAGCTCAACACAGAAGATAATAGAGTCCAAATGAATAGGTAAAAGTATCAAAAGATAGTCGGGTGAACATACTCACTCCAAACATGTATGAAAAATAGTCTCACAAGATCGGAGTCCAACCTCCGCAAATAAAAAGAAAAGAGATGTAAAATAATGTCTACAACTGTCTCAGATAAGAAATAGTCTAGAAATTAAAAGGCACTGTCTCGTTATCAATTTAGGATAGCTCCAATGCCGCTCCGTACTCCTGTGGAAAGTCGTCTAAACCTGGAGAGATAACCAGGTCCTCAGGGGACATAGCAAGATACAAGAAAACACCATGCCATATAAACTGTGATAATATAATAAGAGAAAAAGGTATGCATGCAATCAGGTTCCTGACCATTCTACTGTGAATATACAGTTGAGATACAATCCTTCGACGCATGATGTCAACCCCTTGACCAATTTTATCCTCTCATATTTTTTTTTTATTTATTTATTTTATTATTCATTTGTCTCATACATTGATTATGTTTATATAGGTTTATTTGAAATACCAAATAGAAAGGTCAAGAAGGGAATATAGGAATTTAGTAGGGATCTTTGTGCAAATATCCAAATTCAAATATCCTTTAACCGAACCCTCCACTCTAGATAAGAATTCGATTTGAATTCTAAACTAGATCGGCTAAGAATAAATCAGTTAAATCCTTTCCCCAATCTCTCCATCACCCCCCAGGATTATCAAAACGAACTGTATATATAAGAAGTAGCAGTCAACCCATTGAATCTTCCAAAACCCTAAATCTCCCGCGCCTCCAGTTCATGAGGTTGTTGAGCTAAGGTTGCAGCAATAACACATCGTTCGAGCAGGTAACTCTTTTATACATACAATTCTTTAAACAAACTGGTTTTGTTCATTGCAGTAGAGGTAGTTGTGTTAATGTCTAGAAGGCTAAATCAATGATATGAGCAACAGGGAGAGGGATTGAGAGTTTTTCCATCAGGTTGCAACAGTAGGGGTAGGTGATGGGAGGACCTGTTCACATGGCTGGCGTATCAAGTACCTATTCTGTACAGTCATTGGCATGGAACCATGCCCCTAAATCATAGAACAATACAGGTAGTCAGTCCTTGTTCTTCCATACATATTGTAGCAGTCATACAACCATCCTTGCATATGCCCATTGGCCACCATCAGGTTAGTCTAGGATAGAGAAATATACATTAGTTGCAATAGACCCTACCAGAGTAAGGAGAGGCTACCTGGGTTCAATACACAAGCACTGAACTGTTCGTGTAGGTAGGTAGGGATGTGCCAAGGTCCAATCTTTGGAAATCCTACAGGCCTGTACTGCAGAAGACATTTGGGTATCCACTGAGTACACAGGATGGTGTTAGCAAACCTTAAAACTAGAGTACTAGCTAGCAATTTGACAAGGAAGACCCATGTCAGGTCTCCAGGATTCCAGGGGTAGTGTATCTCATTATAATCCACAGGGGACCCTGAACTAGAGACTCCATGTCTAACAGTTGTACAAATGACACTAGGCATATCAGGAAATGGTTCACCTAGTATCAGTACACCTAAGGCAACCATGGGTGTATCCAAGATACCAAGAAGCAGGGTATCAGGCCATGGTACACTGGTGCAGACCTATACCAGTCCTAAGGTTTTGTTAGAGTTGGTAGGTTGTGTACCATGGGCTGTTATATAAGAGCAATAAGAACTAGTTTTAGCACAGGGCAACAATAGGTGTTAATGCCCTGCATCTTGGTATTTTGCATTCCCTGGGATCAGTATGATGACAGATCACTGCTTGAGTTCAGATGGTTGAGAGTAGTCCCCTCTTTGGTTCTACAATCTCCCTTGGTTGATGAGTACCCCAATAGGTACTACTCAGGTCACAGAACATCACATGTTCTAGTCTCCCTCAATTTGGTTTAGCCCTTTACCTTGATATCAACCCAGTTGTTCCAATGCCTTGCCCTGCAACTTGATGTTCTAGCTCATATCATGTTCTTAATTCATATTAAAAACCCCACATGTCTAGTCCTCAATTAATTATGGACCTGCATTTTGATCTACCAGTCCCTTGCATTTAGGGTCCAAACCTTCTTAACAACAGTCGACTGTTACTTTAGGATAGCAGTCCCCCCTTCACTAGTTGATTCAGACCTTGTCCTACCTATATTTCACTTTATATTACATCATGTTACTCCATAAGTAAACAGCCCTGCTATTTGGACATGTCTGCATACCTTAATGGGACAAACTGCACTTCACTATAGGCATGTCAGTAAACAGATTTCAAAGTTGGTAGATTGGCCATTTAGGTAATCTATTATACACATATAGCTGTGGACGAGTTGTCACGCCCCGCTCCCGCAGGAGCGATCGTCCTCGCTAAGGTGTGATGCCGTACGGGCCTAGGTTGCACCCGTGCAAGACTAAGTCCAGAAACGGCCGATTTTAGCTAGGCCACAGAGTCGCACAGAGTGTCCTCATTACAGCGGAAAGTAAATGAACATAAATTGAAGAGAATTCGAACTCTTTATTGATATTCAAAAAGTTTACAAGCGGCGCTAGGCCGAGTTTACAAGTCTCTCAAGCTCTCTCTCTCTGAAACATAAAAGGCGTGCCAAGTGGCTTACAAGATGGAATGATTCATGGCGATGTTCTGATACATTATGTCCTGTATATGGTGCTTCAGCTCCTTGCAATGCTCCAAGGCTCCAGAGTTGGCTCCGCGCCTTAGCACGTTCGAGGGAAGCTCTGCACCCGATGACGTCTCCTGCATCCTGCAAGCAGACTGTAGGATTATCAGTACATTGTTATGCACTGGTGGGGAGGCTAGCTCGCCCACAATGCTATCATTGCCAAACACGTTCTATTTACTTTTGTGCATCGTCTATCGTTCATTGTCTTTCTAATCTTGCCTTAGGATCAGTTTCATGGCACATTTTATAGCCTATCTCGTGTTGCCGAATACAAGTGTCGCAAGAAAATACATGCATGACTTACCCATACTTACCATCCGGCCTTCCCTATCCAAAGTAAACTAAGTTAGTCAACAATTTATAGAAAATAACTTAACGTGATTCATGTGAACTTTCAATGTCAAGGGCGTGTCCCTGCCTCGGGTCCTAGCACGTCGTAGGCGTATTTTCTAACTCCTTTGCCGAAGTATTCTCGATTATCTGATGTGTTATATTCAAGCCTGTTCAGAAGGCACTTCATTTAGTTAACTTAGACTACTTTGATTTCAATGCAAGGACTTGCACGTGGATTGCCACCAGCAAAGCCTACCTAAATCTATATGCACCGGTCGCTGGCATGTCAGCCATTTTGGACATTTTCCCCTGTGGCATTCTCATCTATCAAGCGTGATGGCTGGTACACCTTGATAGACTATTGAATAATCGGCCCTACGTTTGGTTATGTGCCCAAGCCCGCACACCTGTCCGCCCGTAGGCCATGATTCCGCCTAGGCCGGCCACGAAATCGCCGTTCGTTGCCCTTGGAATCCTTTTTCACTCGTGCACGAGCCGTCCACGACCATTTCATATTTTATTGTCATTTTAACTTAACGGTTGTCTTTGAGCCATAGGCTAACCCTTAGCCATAATGCGTTATCGACCAGGTTGGCGTCCGTGCAGTGCGGATAGCGAGCCCCGTTGCACGTGCCCGTCATACCTGTCGCTAACCATTCTTTCCTTTCTTTCTTATCTTTCATTCATTCTTTCTTTTCTTTCTTTCTTTTCTTTCTTTCTTTCTTTCTTTCTTTCTTTCACTTGTTCGTTCGTTCATTGATTCATTCACATATTCATTCATTTCATTCGTCGATTCATTCATTTACTCATTCATTCATTCATTCATTTATACATTTTGCAACTTCCTGTGCGGGAGTCGCCTTGGCGACCCATCGGTCCCATAGTCTTTCAATGTTGCTATACTCTACTCGGAACGACTATGTTGATAGTCTTCCCGTTTCAATGTTGTAACCCATTCATTGTTTCATTGTTGAACGCATAAGGGACTTAAATGTAAGCTTGTGCCGTAGCACGAGCGTGGAACGCGGTGCGAGGGTTCTCATATTTTCCATGTTCTTTTCCATATTCTATTCAAGCATACAAGATGGGATTACCCTTAGCTAGGTGCGTTGAGTCATTCATTTATTAGCATGCGTGGTGTTGACGTCTATCGATTCTAGCAATCGTGTCCGTATTGTTATGTGTCTAGGCTAAGCAAAAACGAGTTCATCGGAGCCACCCACCTTAGCGATGTTCGCATCGGCCGAGCGATACTCCGAGCGCGCCTTTGAAAGTCTAAGTCTGGATTCATCTTGACGGGCCAATGTAAGCCTTTACATCGATTCTTTATCAGGTCGATGCCAACTCTTCGGGTCGACGGCTCATTTGAGTCGTTGCACTTACCGTTTGAATCGGCGTTCCGCTAGGGCGGAGCGGGTCATTACATAATACACCACTCAAAACAAGTCTCGTCCTCGAGACTTCCTAAGTGCAGGTCTTCCTACCATTCCTTAACTCGTGTCGTCGTGTTTCTTAGACAATTCTAACGAACAGCTCTATCGTTCGATGGCATCGAACCATGCTCGGTTATCCTTCCAACTTTTATGTCGCATGTGTTTGGTGAATTTTATTGAATGATTGTCCATTCATTTTAGACTTGATAATGCTTATTCAATCGTCGTATTTCTTTTACTTGGTTGCTATTGCGTCCTGTCATGGGACTTGTAATGGTCGCACGTGGTGCGTTGAAATTCATCAAATACGAGAGTCGTAGGTTGAGGCAAATTCACTTTTATTTATGCGCATCATCCATTCCTATCTTTTCCTTCGTTTGGGACCAATCTTGCCGTCGTTCACGCACACTCCCAGTTCCCCGTCCTACTCTAAGTCTTGTTGCCCCAGGTCTATCGTCTGTCCAGACGATACTGTAAATGACATCGCACAGGTTCAATCACTCGGCATAGGGTCGTCCGTCTATCCGCTAGGTCAGCTCACAAGGTCATAGTTACACGTTAAGTCTGTGGCTCATCGTGCAAGGTCGTTGCACGACGCTCACCCCAAATCCTATGGTCAAACCATTTGTTCGTTTGTACGGGAGTTTCTATCCAAGTTCGTTTCGCTCAAATTTCTAAACATCGAGCAACGTTCACCCTATTCGCATCACACATTCTCCGCTCCAAGTCCGAGCTCATTTAGGAAAGTTATCCTACGATAGGTTGTCCTTAACCGAATCCTCGACATGTCAATATCGTATGTCCATACTAGCAATTATCGTAGTCTATCTCTTCAAGTGTGTTTGATACAATCCACCTATCCATCCTATCCAATTTACGTAGTCGATCACAATGTCGTCTAGCCTTGCAATATGTCGCGCCCCGATCTCACGCAAGTCTGATTATCCATGACGGACATGAATCACCACGTCAACGTTTCCGCAGAATAATCGTCCTCATCGGGACGTAACTCTTGCGTTGAATCTAGACTTACTCGTTTTCGATACGCGGATTGGGTCTACTCAATCCTCAAGTTTTTCTTATTCTTCAATCGCAAGTCCTAACAATCCTCGAATTTACCTTCACTTCAAACCACAAGTCGGAGCAATCAAAATTTCTATGTCAAGGTATTTCGAGTTCGATCATTCCCGCTGGACATGAATCACCATGCCAACGCTCACGCGGAATGATTATCCCAAATTCGACGTGACGCATGTGCGAGGCTGGAGTTACGCTCGCGCAGGACAAGATCGTTGTCGTTGTGGTTATCACCGAACAATCAAGTCACTTTCCTTCCTCATTCCAAACATTTATTTCCAACATAGCATCCATCAAAACAATAACTTCTAACACGATCATCATTCATCGAATCAGAGTACCCCCGAGTTATTGTACATTGTCACGACCCGCACCCGGATATACGGGTACGAATACGTGGGCCACGCCTAGCCTACGCCGCAGTATCGACGGTAGAGCGCTGTCAAGTACACTAACTAACTACAACATCTAATGATCCATAACTAGAAATGTACTCATGTCACATCACGAAAACTAAGGAAGATAAGACAAGAAATAATAACAATATCACTAGAACAACTAGAATCTACAATGGTCATAAGACAGGAAAATACAGAAGAAACAACAAAACTAACTAAGGATAACTACCAGGCAACTCACATAGAAGAATAGTGAGATCCACCTCAGCTAGCAACATCATGAAGTCCAATACTGAGGGCACAACTATTCCTAAAATTTTGTCAACATATCCAGTCAGGATGGAACCAGCACAAATCTCAAATAACAGTTCTAATTAGACGATATTAAAAATATAGCAGTAAATAGAGAGAATATACAAGAAATCATGAAATGTACATGTGAGTATCATGGCAAGGTAAGCTGTAAATCTAGAGCTAGAACAAGGCAAGTAAACTGATCATGGCAAGTACAAGAATCAAGAATCATATATCTAGGTGTGTGAGTACTAGCTACAACATGTGGCCGGCTTGGGTCTGTACAAGGTCTACTGATCAGCCAATCCTACTTGGAGTGTAGGATTGGTAGCATTCAAGGTCTACAAGAATAAACAAGGCGGATAATGACCACACATCTACACTAATACTCCCCGTCCCCGACTAGTATAGTGGATCCAACCATGACACATCATGACACGCGATTCTCCGAGAGGGTAGCTAGCCTTCGCAGGAATCGTGTCTATACAATGCACAAGGAACAAGAAAGACTTGCACAAGATATACCAAGGAAAGCGAGGAATAATATCTCATGACGGGATCCAGAGAAATACCAATCCGTGTGAACAATGTGTCAAGAGAACAAGGATATCTACACTAAATACAAGAAACATAGACGATATCATAAAACAGAAATATTATCAGAGAATGTACTCGCCTGCGATATGATGGATAAGTCGACTGAGTCCAAGAACAGTGCCTCGAGGACCTATAGATGGAATACTGTATCAATATAATGATTTGGAAGTGAAACTAAGTCATACTGAGTTAAAATAGGTCAAGACACGCCAAACTAAGTCAGTCTAGGTCAAACAAGGTCAAACTAGATTGTATGGGGTCAATCTAAGTCATATTAGGCCTAACAAAGTCATACTAGGTTAAGACAGGTCTAGTTAGGTCAACCTTGGTCATAGGAGAACATTGGAAGTCAATCCGAATAAAACTAGGTCAAAAATTGACTTACAGTTGACTTTTGGTCAACCGTTCAAGTCTAATGTAATTTGGGACTAAATTGGATAAAGTGTTGACCCATAGTTGACTTTTGGTCTAAAAAGTCAACCGTGGTCAACCAAGGTCAAGACTAGGTCTAGGCGACTATTTCTAATCATTACCAACCCTTACAACCCATATCCGATTCATTCTCAAACTCCTATTCTTCTCCTTCTCCTTATTCCTATTCTTCTTCTCATTCTCCTTCTCATTCTCCTTCTCATTCTCTTCCTCAGTCTCATTCTCCTCCTCATTCTCCTTCTTCCCTCATTCTCCTTCTCATTCTCCTCCTCATTCTCATTCTCCTCCTCATTCTCCTCCTCATTCTCCTTCTTCCCTCATTCTCCTTCTCATTCTCCTCCTCATTCTCCTTCTCATTCTCCTTCTCAGTCTTATTCTCCTCCTCACTCTCCTCCTCATTCTCCTTCTTCCCTCATTCTCCTTCTCATTCTCCTCCTCATTCTCCTTCTCATTCTCCTCCTCATTCTCCTTCTCATTCTTCTTCTCAGTCTCATTCTCCTCCTCATTCTCCTTCTTCCCTCATTCTCCTTCTCATTCTCCTCCTCATTCTCCTTCTCATTCTCATTCTCCTCCTCATTCTCCTTCTCATTCTCCTTCTTATTCTCCTTTTTCCCTCATTCTCCTCCTCATTCTCCTTCTCATTCTCCTTCTCATTCTCCTCCTCATTCTCCTTCTTTCCTCATTCTCCTTCTCATTCTCCTCCCCATTCTCCTTCTCATTCTCCTTCTCATTCTCCTTCTCAGTCTCATTCTCCTCCTCATTCTCCTTCTTCCCTCATTCTTCTTCTCATTCTCCTCCTCATTCTCCTCCTCATTCTCCTTCTCATTCTCATTCTCCTCCTCATTCTCCTTTTTCCCTCATTTTCCTTCTCATTCTCCTACTCTTACTTCCTCTACTTCTCCTTCCTCTTCCACTCTCTCTTTATATATATATATATATATAATCTCACAACACACACACACATCTATATATATGTAAATACATACACACATATCTATATATATATATATATATATATATATATATATATATATAAATACATACACACACACATATAGATATATATATAGACACACACACACTCTCACACATACACTTTCTCACACCACCACCACCACTCTCCTCTACACACACATACACAAATACATATATATAAATACATACACATATATATATATACCTGTATACTCCTCTCTAAAAAAAAACCCACAATTAAATCCTTAAACTAGATTTCTAGGAAAACCTACAAATTCTATGGGCAAAATGTAGAGGGTGGTCTCCTCCTCATTTATGGTGAAGGAAATAAATGCAAAAGAGAATTAACGAAGGTTTTAAAAGCATACCTAATTGATCTTCTTGAAGGAGAAGAAACTTTAAAAAAAAGAAATGGAATGGAGAGAGAGAGAGATTGCTTTAGACTGAAGCAAAGGAGAGGGGGTGCTGCTCCATACATGGCCGGCCACATTTTAGAGGGTTGGAGGCATTTGGCAATTTACCAAAATGCCCTCCAAGTCAAAGAAATGAGTGGTTTTGAGTTGGGGTCAAAATGGTAACTTGAAAACTCCAATTTCAAGTTCTAAATCTAATTCTAATCCCTAATCCCACTAAAATCAAATGAGATTAGTCAAATATAAATATCTGGGTTTGGTCATGACAAGTTGGTCGGTTTCAGTTGGGTCCCGATCATAGTCTAAGCTACCCCGGGTCCCCGATACAAGTCGGAATGAGCTGAAATTCGAACCCGACTCAAATAACCCCAAAACAATATCATAAATAATAAAATAAATTTTAAAAAATATTCATAAGTACAAAATGACAAAAATACCCCTGTTCCTAAAAACTGGGGGTGACAGGTTCCGAGAAAATGACTGGTCTGGTGCTCCTAAATTAAAAGTCATGGTAACGTGCTTATGAGGATCAAGGAAAAGAGTGGGAAATCAATTAATAATTAAATGGTCTAAATTGACCCGAACTTGTGCGATACAAAAGGAGCACAGGGGAACAAGTTTGGATGGGACATGATATATCGACGTGAAGGTAATCTCGTCGACTACAACTTCAAGAAGAAAGTTTCCAGAGACTGGCATCCCTGATGCTCTAGAAATCCAAGTCACGGTAAAGAGCATTAAATTAAATAATAATCAAATAATAATATTTATTCAAAATAATTGATTTATAAAATTAAAAAAAATTAAGCCCTAAATTCAGGGGCTTACATACATCGATCTTTGATACGCCTCAATACCATCGATGATGTACATAACCTGACGATCTTCCTTTTGCAATGAATTTCGAGTCGTGCAACTTAATTCCTCAATTCGTATTGTATCGTGTTAACTCGTTATCGAGCAACATCAATTCCAATTCCTTAGTCATTCTCGTATCTTCAAATCAATGTTTCCTATGCACGCTATCTTCCGACCGTGCTATTCCCAATCTCGTCCATGAGTAATTCACCTTAACTCAAGTTTCAATCCATTCAACTAAATTCAAAATCGCATGCACGATCTTCTATGTTTCCTCGACCAAGACCTCCATTCGTTTCACGATTCGCACTACGCATTCTTAACTCGTCCGAACGATATCTCGTTTGAGACTCTCGAAGTCGAAACCAACTAAGCGTTACTCATTCTAAGGCTTTGTGCGATATCATCGCTTGCCGACATGCTTGTTCTATCCGCAAATCCTTTAGTCTCGTTCGAACAATTTCTATAACGTCCATACACCACTCAGGGTTCGAGCCAATCGATTAGTCGTCGACACTCACTCTTATTCTTTTCCGAACCTATCACATACACCACTCGGAGTCAAGTCATTCTACAAATCCTCAAATGATCATTCGATTCCCTTTCGATATGTTCATCGTGCGTTCGTCCGTTCCTCAAAATCCAAATCAATCTTCCGTACACGCCTAAGCGTTAGTTTGATAGCAATCCTATCGATATACACTCTAAGTGTAGCTTCGTTTCCGACCGAGCGGTACTTGATATCGCTCGCTACTCGATTGCACCAAAAAGTCGGAGTGCGCGACATGCGGACTAAGTTGTGCCGCATAACCATCCCGTGTAGACTATATTCGAGTTTGCACGCTCATTTGCTAGGTCGACGCAAGACTAGTCAGGCACGCACGCGACATTTTAACTTAGCATGTGTTCTATATCGAGTCAAGTTTAACATCATTCGGCACAAAGGCCTTCGCCTATCGATCCCGTTCAACCGAGTACTTGTACGAGCTTTTGAAAATATTAGACTTATTGTATGGAACATCCCAAGGCACAATGAGAGAGAGCGTACACTTCTTTTTCCAACGACGAGCTTTCAAAACTGAGAAATCGACGTGAAGTCCAAGGACGTAAAGCCGTGCTCTGATACCAATCTGTCACGCCCCGCTCCCGCAGGAGCGATCGTCCTCGCTAAGGCGTGATGCCGCACGGGCCTAGGTTGCGCCCGTACAAGGCTAAGTCCAGAAACGACCGATTTTAGCTAGGCCACAGAGTCGTACAGAGTGTCCCCATTGCAGCGAAAAGTAAATGAACATAA
This sequence comes from Iris pallida, assembly GCA_029216955.1. Classification (NCBI taxonomy): domain Eukaryota; kingdom Viridiplantae; phylum Streptophyta; class Magnoliopsida; order Asparagales; family Iridaceae; genus Iris; species Iris pallida. The sequence continues at coordinate 30,756,498 of JANAVB010040218.1, read as the reverse complement.
ATTGAAGCGAATTCGAACTCTTTATTGATATTCAAAAAGTTTACAAGCGGCGCTAGGCCGAGTTTACAAGTCTCTCAAGTTCTCTCTCTCTGAAACATAAAAGGCGTGCCAAGTGGCTTACAAGATGGAATGATTCATGACGATGTTCCGATACATTATGTCCTGTATATGGTGCTTCAGCTCCTTGCAACGCTCCAAGGCTCCAGAGTTGGCTCCGCGCCTTAGCACGTTCGAGGGAAGCTCCGCACCCGATGACGTCTCCTGCATCCTGCAAGCAGACTGTGGGGTTATCAGTACATTGTTATGCACTGGTGGGGAGGCTAGCTCGCCCACAATGCTATCATTATCAAACACGTTCTATTTACTTTCATGCACCATCTATCGTTCATTGTCTTTCTAATCTTGCCTTAGGATCAGTTTCATGGCACATTTTATAGCCTATCTCGTGTTGCCGAATACAAGTGTCGCATGGAAATACATGCATGACTTACCCATACTTACCGTCCGGCCTTCCCTGTCCAAAGTAAACCAAGTTAGTCAACAATTCATAGAAAATAACTTAACGTGATTCATGTGAACTTTCAATGTCAAGGGCGTGTCCCTGCCTCGGGTCCTAGCACGTTGTAGGCGTATTTTCTAACTCCTTTGCCGAAGTATTCTCGATTATCTGGTGTGTTATATTCAAGCCTGTTCAGAAGGCACTTCATTTAGTTAACTTAGACTACTTTGATTTCAATGCAAGGACTTGCACGTGGATTGCCACCAGCAAAGCCCACCTAAATCTATATGCACCGGTCGCTGGCATGTCAGCCATTTTGGACATTTTCCCCTGTGGCATTCTCATCTATCAAACGTGATGGCTGGTACACCTTGATAGACTATTGAATAACCGGCCCTACGTTTGGTTATGTGTCCAAGCCCGTACACCTGTCCGTCCGTAGGCCATGATTCCGCCTAGGCCGGCTACGAAATCGTCGTTCGTTGCCCTTGGAATCCCTTTTCACTCGTGCACGAGCCGTCCACGACCATTTCGTATTTTATTGTCATTTTAACTTAACGGCTTTCTTTGAGCCATAGGCTAACCCTTAGCCATAATGCGTTATCGACCAGGTTGGCGTCCGTACAGCGCGGGTAGCGAGCCCCGTTGCACGTGCCCGTCATACCTGTCGCTAACCATTCTTTCCTTTCTTTCTTATCTTTCATTCATTATTTCTTTTCTTTCTTTCTTTCTTTCACTTGTTCGTTCGTTCATTGATTCATTCACATATTCATTCATTTCATTCGTCGATTCATTCATTTACTCATTCATTCATTCATTCATTTATACATTTTGCAACTCCCTGTACGGGAGTCGCCTTGGCGAACCATTGGTCCCATAGTCTTTCAATGTTGCTATACTCTACTCGAAACGACTATGTTGATAGTCTTTCCTTTTTATTATTGTAACCCATTCATTGTTTCATTGTTGAACGCATAAGGGACTTAAATGTAAGCTTGTGTCGTAGCACGAGCGTGGAACGTGGTGCGAGGGTTCTCACATTTTCCATATTCTTTTCCATATTCTATAAAAGCATACAAGATGGGATTATTCCCTTAGCTAGGTGCGTTGAGTCATTCATTTATTAGCATGCGCGGTGTTGACGTCTAGCGATTCTAGCAATAGTGTCCGTATTGTTATGTGTCTAGGCTAAGCAAAGACGGGTTCATCGGAGCCACCCACCTTAGCGATGTTCGCATCGGCCGAGCGATACTCCGAGCGCGCCTTTGAAAGTCTAAGTCTGGATTCATCTTGACGGGCCAATGTAAGCCTTTGCATCGATTCTTCATCAGGTCGATGCCAACTCTTCGGGTCGACGGCTCGTTTGAGTCGTTGCACTTGCCGTTTGAATCGGCGTTCCGCTAGGGCGGAGCGGGTCATTACACGAGTGCCCTTAGACCATCGGGTTGAACTTGATGGCCAAAGTCATCTACCATCTACTGTAGATGATAACATAGAGTTTGGTCAAGGTTCGGGTATCTGTTAGATTGCCTGTATGCACAAGGATGCCAATGATCCTTCATGACTGTGGTGGAAATACAAGACAAACAAGTGGTCATGGGACTGATTTCATGTTGTACTTTGACACATTATGTATAAAATACATTTACAGTTTCATTTGGAGTTTGTGTTGACTCTTAAAGGTACTTAATAGGAAGTTTCGACCAGGGTTCAGTCTCAGGATGGGGAATGCAGTCCAGGATAGAGCGAGGAGTATCAGGGAAGCAAGTCAGTAGCAGAAATGGTAATTTGTATATGATTCCTGTTAATTGTCCTGAACTGGAATGTTCAGTCCCAATGGTGACCAAATATAATGCAAGGTTATTTGTATATGATTATGATTCTTGTTAGATGGGTGGTTCCGTTCTAGGGACTGTCATGTATACCTAGTATTGTAGCTAAGACACAAACCTGTAAATGGAATCCTGAATACACTCAGTAGGTACAAAATGGTTCCTGTGTAACCAGGATTCTAGTATAGGGGAAGTGACTTGGGGTACACACACATAACAATATAGAGAAATATGTTAGCAGTGGTTGGAAATTCCCTGTGGGTAAAGGGCTTAGTATTTGGGGTTGCCAGGAACAACAAGAGGTCTAGTGTGACCTGCAAACAGTGTGTACAGAAGTGTGAAAACTTGTGTACAGGACTACTCCCCTGTGTGTGTATAGGTATTGTTACATATGGAGAGATCATATAGGGTAGTTGGTTATAGGAAGGAAAACCTAGGAACTAATGTGGTAGCTAATGGATATAATTGGGGTAAACATCATATGGGAATAAACCTAGAAGCCTAAATAACTAGATAGATAAGCTAGTTTGTACTCTTAAACATTGTGTCTTGATTCCATGAAATTATATAACAGGTTACTTGGACTCGATACGGACTCTTGACTCGTATCCGCAGCTCAGGACAGCAGGCAAGTATACCTTGCCTTTCTACACAGCTTTATTTACATGCACTGTCTCTTTAGTATTATCCAGTTTTCTTATATTTTGCCATGTATCTTTTCATATCCTGTTTATATACTTGTATCATTGTTATGTGGACCGTGTTCATAGTTAGCCTTGTATCTTATTGGACGTATCCATTGAGCCTTGATTGAGTCGTGCCTCCTTGTCTTGAAATCGTGAAGCTAGCCTGCGAGTCCATATTAGGGACGAGGTTTAGTAGTTATATATGTCTAAGCTAACCTGCGAGTCCACATTAGGGACGAGGGTTAGTAGTTATTGGTCCACGCCTGCGAGCTCACACTAGGAGCGAGGGTGATGCTAACCTGCGAGTCCACACTAGGGACGAGGGTTAGTAGTATATGTTTCACACCTGCGAGCTCACACTAGGAGCGAGGGTGATGCTAACCTGCGAGTCCACACTAGGGACGAGGGTTAGTAGTATATGGTTCACACCTACGAGTCCACACTAGGGATGAGGGTGATGCTAGCCTACGAGTCCACACTAGGGACGAGGGCTAGTAGTTGTTCAAACCTGCGAGTCCACACTAGGGATGAGGGTTTGAGTATTCGATCTGGTCATCCATTGACATCTTGACATGAGTTCTCTCGTCCTCGTTCAGCAGTTCATTTATGTGTAGACAGTGTACAGATTCGTGTTTATTTATTGCTCATTTTTACTTGTTTATTCTGTATTTTCTCCATGCATAATAAACTGTTAGAAAGGCTCGTTTTTATGTATCTTGCTAGTCCTCTGAGGACCTGATGATCTCTTCAGGTTAGCCGAGTTTGAGTCAGGAGCAGACAAGTGGATTTGAGTTAGCTTCAGATCACGGCGCTTTGCAGTTGAGGTTACTTGGTTAGCAGGTTGTACTCAGCTGGTTCATTTCTTGTATTTCTCTATTTTTCCGTCTATTGGTAGTGGATTTGTGTCCACCGGACGTGACATTGAATCTTGGATATATTCAGTTATATTATTCAGTTTTTTTTGGTATTTCATTGATCTTGATTGATTCGATTATTCTGTGGATGAGATATAGTTTACCATGTGATTCTAGATTGTCGTGACTTGTATTTAGACAGCGTACTACCGCCGGCACTGCGGCGTAGGCTGGGCTTGGACATGCTTCGTATCCGAAAAGCGGGTGCGGGTCGTGACAAGTTTTTTGGTGGCCCATACAGGTCGACGTTAATCACTTCGGTTACGTCACTGTGCCGTCGTGAGCCTGCGAATAGGATTAGACAGTTAGGATCTCATCCACATATCCTGACTCATTATTGGCCTCTATCCTTGATTTCATTGAATCCTTGAATTGCATCCTGCTTGAAATTCTCTTCAACGGCTAAAGTATTTTCTTTGGACTCTCAAGACAAGAAAAGTTGCACTGAACACTCCACCGACCGCAGAAGGAGGACGAGCCTTTGCCATGATCACGGAAGGTGCGATGACACCACACGGAGAGAATGGCGAAAATTTTCAGTAGATTATAGTAGTAGCATTATTGAGGAGTATTATGTTTGATTTTGATTTGCAAGGATTCACAATAAATTCTATAGCAGACTGTTAAATTATTCTTTCTAGTAGACCACAGCTCCTTAAATTTTGAGTACGAAATTTGTTTAAGGGGGGTAGAGTTGTCAACCCCTTGACCAATTTTATCCTCTCATATTTTTTATTATTATTTATTTATTTTATTATTCATTTGTCTCATACATTGATTATGTTTATATAGGTTTATTTGAAATACCAAATAGAAAGGTCAAGAAGGGAATATAGGAATTTAGTAGGGACCCTTGTGCAAATATCCAAATTCAAATATCCTTTAACCGAACCCTCTACTCTAGATAAGAATTCGATTTGAATTCTAAACTAGATCGGCTAAGAATAAATCAGTTAAATCCTTTCCCCAATCTCTCCATCACCCCCCAGGATTATCAAAACGAACTGTATATATAAGAAGTAGCAGTCAACCCATTGAATCTTCCAAAACCCTAAATCTCCTGCGCCTCCAGTTCATGAGGTTGTTGAGCTAAGGTTGCAGCAATAACACATCGTTCGAGCAGGTAACTCTTTTATACATACAATTCTTTAAACAAACTGGTTTTGTTCATTGCAGTAGAGGTAGTTGTGTTAATGTCTAGAAGGCTAAATCAATGATATGAGCAACAGGGAGAGGGATTGAGAGTTTTTCTATCAGGTTGCAACAGTAGGGGTAGGTGATGGGAGGACCTGTTCACATGGCTGGCGTATCAAGTACCTATTCTGTACAGTCATTGGCATGGAACCATGCCCCTAAATCATAGAACAATACAGGTAGTCAGTCCTTGTTCTTCCATACATATTGTAGCAGTCATACAACCGTCCTTGCATATGCCCATTGGCCACCATCAGGTCAGTCTAGGATAGAGAAATATATATTAGTTGCAATAGACCCTACCAGAGTAAGGAGAGGCTACCTGGGTTCAATACACAAGCACTGAACTGTTCGTGTAGGTAGGTAGGGATGTGCCAAGGTCCAATCTTTGGAAATCCTACAGGCCTGTACTGCAGAAGACATTTGGGTATCCACTGAGTACACATGATGGTGTTAGCAAACCTTAAAACTAGAGTACCAGCTAGCAATTTGACAAGGAAGACCCATGTCAGGTCTCCAGGATTCCAGGGGTAGTGTATCTCATTATAATCCACAGGGGACCCTGAACTAGAGACTCCATGTCTAACAGTTGTACAAATGATACTGGGCATATCAGGAAATGGTTCACCTAGTATCAGTACACCTAAGGCAACCATGGGTGTATCCAAGATACCAAGAAGCAGGGTATCAGGCCATGGTACACTGGTGCAGACCTATACCAGTCCTAAGGTTTTGTTAGAGTTGGTAGGTTGTGTACCATGGGCTGTTATATAAGAGCAATAAGAACTAGTTTTAACACAGGGTAACAATAGGTGTTAATGCCCTGCATCTTGGTGTTTTGCATTCCCTGGGATCAGTATGATGACAGATCACTGCTTGAGTTCAGATGGTTGAGAGTAGTCCCCTCTTTGGTTCTACAATCTCCCTTGGTTGATGAGTACCCCAATAGGTACTACTCAGGTCACAGAACATCACATGTTCTGTTCTCCCTCAATTTGGTTTAGCCCTTTACCTTGATATCAACCCAGTTGTTCCAATGCCTTGCCCTGTAACTTGATGTTCTAGCTCATATCATGTTCTCAATTCATATTGAAAACCCCACATGTTTAGTCCTTAATTAATTATGGACCTGCATTTTGATCTACCAGTCCCTTGCATTTAGGGTCCAAACCTTCTTAACAACAGTCGACTGTTACTTTAGGATAGCAGTCCCCCCTTCACTAGTTGATTCAGACCTTGTCCTACCTATATTTCACTTTACATTACATCATGTTACTCCATAAGTAAACAGCCCTGCTATTTGGACATGTCTGCATACCTTAATGGGACAAACTGCACTTCACTATAGGTATGTTAGTAAACAGATTTCAAAGTTGGTAGATTGGCCAATTGGGTAATCCATTATACACATATAGCTATGCACGAGTGCCCTTAGACCATCGGGGTGAACTTGAAGGCCAAAGTCATCTACCATCTACTGTAGATGATAACATAGAGTTTGGTCAAGGTTCGGGTATCTGTTAGATTGCCTGTATGCTCAAGGATGCCAATGATCCTTCATGACTGTGGTGGAAATACAAGACAAACAAGTGGTCATGGGACTGATTTCATGTTGTACTTTGACACATTATGTATAAAATACATTTACAGTTTCATTTGGAGTTTGTGTTGACTCTTAAAGGTACTTAATGGGAAGTTTCGACCAGGGTTCAGTCTCAGGATGGGGAATGCAGTCCAGGATAGAGCGAGGAGTATCAGGGAAGCAAGTCAGTAGCAGAAATGGTAATTTGTATATGATTCCTGTTAATTGTCCTGAACTAGAATGTTCAGTCCCAATGGTGACCAAATATAATGCAAGGTTATTTGTATATGATTATGATTCTTGTTAGATGGGTGGTTCTATTCTAGGGACTGTCATGTATACCTAGTATTGTAGCTAAGACACAAACCTGTAAATGGAATCCTGAATACACTCAGTAGGTACAAAATGGTTCCTGTGTAACCAGGATTCTAGTATAGGGGAAGTGACTTGGGGTACACACTCATAACAATATAGAGAAATATGTTAGCAGTGATTGGAAATTCCCTGTGGGTAAAGGGCTTAGTATTTGGGGTTGCCAGGAACAACAAGAGGTCTAGTGTAACCTGCAAACAGTGTGTGCAGAAGTGTGAAAACTTGTGTACAGGACTACTCCCCTGTGTGTGTGTATAGGTATTGTTACATATGGAGAGATCATATAGGGTAGTTGGTTATAGGAAGGAAAACCTAGGAACTAATGTGGTAGCTAATGGATATAATTGGGGTAAACATCATATGGGAATAAACCTAGAAGCCTAAATAACTAGATAGATAAGCTAGTTTGTACTCTTAAACATTGTGTCTTGATTCCATGAAATTATATAACATGTTACTTGGACTCGATACGGACTCTTGACTCGTATCCGCAGCTCAGGACAGCAGGCAAGTATACCTTGCCTTTCTATACAGCTTTATTTACATGCACTGTCTCTTTAGTATTATCCAGTTTTCTTATATTTTGCCATGTATCTTTTCATATCCTGTTTATATACTTGTATCATTGTTATGTGGACCGTGTTCACAGTTAGCCTTGTATCTTATTGGACGTATCCATTGAGCCTTGATTGAGTCGTGCCTCCTTGTCTTGAAATCGTGAAGCTAGCCTGCGAGTCCACATTAGGGACGAGGGTTAGTAGTTATCTGTGTCTAAGCTAACCTGCGAGTCCACATTAGGGACGAGGGTTAGTAGTTATTGGTCCACGCCTGCGAGCTCACACTAGGAGCGAGGGTGATGCTAACCTGCGAGTCCACACTAGGGACGAGGGTTAGTAGTATATGTTTCACACCTGCGAGCTCACTCTAGGAGCGAGGGTGATACTAACCTGTGAGTCCACACTAGGGACGAGGGTTAGTAGTATATGGTTCACACCTGCGAGTCCTCACTAGGGACGAGGGTGATGTTAGCCTGCGAGTCCACACTAGGGACGAGGGCTAGTAGTTGTTCAAACTGCGAGTCCACACTAGGGATGAGGGTTTGAGTATTCGATCTGGTCATCCGTTGACATCTTGACATGAGTTCTCTCGTCCTCGTTCAGCAGTTCATTTATGTGTAGACAGTGTACAGATTTGTGTTTATTTATTGCTCAGTTTTACTTGTTTATTTTGTATTTTCTCCATGCATAATAAACTGTTAGAAAGGCTCATTTTTATGTATCTTGCTAGTCCTCTGAGTACTTGATGATCTCTTCAGGTTAGCCGAGTTTGAGTCAGGAGCAGACAAGTAGATTTGAGTTAGCTTCAGATCATGGCGCTTTGCAGTTGAGGTTACTTGGTTAGCAGGTTGTACTCAGCTGGTTCATTTCTTGTATTTCTCTATTTTTTCGTCTATTGGTAGTGGATTTGTGTCCACCGGACGTGACATTGAATCTTGGATATATTCAGTTATATTATTCAGTTTTCTTTGGTATTTCATTGATCTTGATTGATTCGATTATTCTGTGGATGAGATATAGTTTACCATGTGATTCTAGATTGTCGTGACTTGTATTTAGACAGCGTACTACCGCCGACACTGCGGCGTAGGCTGGGCTTGGACACGCTTCGTATCCGAAAAGCGGGTACGGGTCGTGACACATGAGCCCTGGCTGTAAATGGGATCGGCATAGTCCCCATATAGGGCACCAGGGGCCTACGTCCGTAACGTCCGAAGACCGTCAGAGGGCATCATGTGCAAGGGGCTACGTCTATAACGCTCTGGGAAACGTCAGAGGGCGCCTGGAGCCTGCGTCTCCGGAGGAGCGCACAGGTAATCAGGGAAGTGCAAAGAAGCCCATACGTCAGGTATTGTTCTCCCCACCCAATGCCTAGTATCATCATCTCCATGACTGATATGAACCTCTAGTAACCGCCAAGTCTTCTAACATGCAATACTATTGGCAGTTACTCCTATCCGTCGCACGCTCCATACGTATCGGTGGCCAGCCGACTACGTGGGTACGTGTCCTACATGTGACTCACATCACGTGATACAACAAGTGTCAAGGCCGTATGAGATATACCAATACCTCAACATCAATGGGTGGTCACTAGACTAAGTCAATGCAAGAGAAATAAATAAGGCGAGGTAAACGACCGATGGAGTCGCTTGTACCCAAGTGTGACTTGGACGCACGGTTTAAATATCACGAAATAAAATGCTGAAAATAACAACTGAAAATAAGAAGTATAATAATCACAGAATAAGGTGGCAAGGTATCTTGCCTGATGGTGCAAAGTGGCAAGTCCAGGTGTAACGCCCCAGTCCCAAAATACGTAGGACTAGGTACGTATCCATGCCAGCTGTATTCATACGAAGTATACTCTAATATATGGAAGCCTCGTATAAATACATAAGCTGTAAAATACAGTAGAACCATAACTAATCTCATCCACACATAATAAATGAATAAAAGACATCATATAAAGATAATGAATTTGTCTTTATACAATATGTTGGGCGGAGACAAATCCACTACCAACAAGTAAAGGAAAAATACATGATAGACTAAATGATTTTGGCGAGCGAAGCGAAGACGATCAAAGTGCAATCATCCTCGAGAAATAGCAATGAACACGGCTAGAGCTAAAGCACCTGCGAAAGACAATAGCACAAACCTGGGAAGATAACCAGGTCCTCAGAGGGACGTAACAAGACATATAATATCATGCCATATAAACTGAATAAATATTGCTCAAATAAATAAGTAAATCGAATTATAACATGTTCCAATACGCACCTACTGAACGAGCGTACCATCTCCCCAACCAAACAAGGACATGAGATGGTAAACTAATTCACGGTAACACATCTTCCCATGCTATGAATCCAATATGGTATCCGGACCCCAACAAGGTTCAATACCTTCTCATCGAAGTAGTAAGTCACACCTACAACCAAACAAGGACAAGATGTGACGAACTAATCCGCGATAAGTTATTGTTCCAAGCCACGGTCAGATACAAGTACCCAAACCAAAAGTACTCGTACCTAACGGATAAGGTAACCTACCGTTCTAAGTGAAATGTAGTTAAGAACAATCCTTCCTACGCATGGACCCTGGCTGAATAGGATCGGCATGGTCCCCCCTTGGGCACCAGAGGCCCCATCAGTAAGAGCATGATGTTCCGCAGAATCGTCAGTGGCCGTCAGTAATCATGGGTCATCAACCCCGTATCTCCAGCGGAGAGTCCGGGTCACAAGGAAAAGTGTATCGAAGCCCATACGCTAAGGAATTGTCCTTCCCGCCCAATGCCTACTTTGTTGTATCCACAACAGTAACCTCTATAACCGCTAAGTCAAACTAGCATGCAACCTCTATTAGCGGTTATTCCTATCGCACGACTTGTACGTACTGGTGGCCAGCCAATCACGCACTTCCGTGTTCTACATGCGACACAACTTCGTGTTACAACGTGTCAAGGCCAATGAATGCAACACACATGGTGGTCCCTTAAATCTAGGTTTAATTTGTAAGAAAATAATACACAGCAGAAAATATAAGTGAACAGTATGTTCTAACAGTTATGCCATGTATCACAGTTTATTTTGCATAAAGAAAATAAATAATGCATGAAATATGAGCTAAAATAATTAAACAGCGAATGACAAGGTGTCTTGCCTGGTAGAGCGCCCGGTGTGCTGCGATAATCATGGTGGCATGAACTGCGACTCCAATGTGATAACTACACAAGGTGACCTCTGATGGTGGCACGGATTATGTCATTGAGTCCGGAATAGTCAATTTGGCTAGGGACGATATAAATAAGCTCGAGATTTGGAAGAAGGTAAGAAACAAACGATTGATCATGGATAAGATTATATAATCGAAGAAATTTTATAGAAATAAATATAACTATTTTTGAAAATATATTTATTATATTTGAAAATAACTATATTTCTATTAGTAAAACAGTTTTAGATATCTACTTGAAAGCCATGAAAATTATCTTTATATCAAACTATAACTTGCTTGTAGAAAATATTTCAACCATATTTAATACCATAAAATATATAAAAAATAATAAAAAATGAAACCCGATTTGAAACTACATGTAGGGCCAAGCCCAAAATTATATATTTAGTTAAATATATTTAGAAATAATAATATATCTTTTTGTATAATAATATTTATAACAAAATAATAATAATGTATTCATATATACTGTTAGTATCAGTATAATAAAATAATAATAATAATAATAATAATAATAATAATAATAATGATGATGATAATAATAATGATGATAAATACAACACAGATCCGTGCTGTTGCCTGATCTTTCCTTCAGGAGAGAAGCCAAGGGATAACCTAATCAATCACAACAATCAAACAAAAAAAGAATAATAAATATAATAATAATAATAATAATATTTACCAAAAAAAAAGAGAAAAACAATTAACAACTAAAACTAAAAATAATAAAACTTTAACAAAATTGTTGCTCTCTTATCAGAGAGGAAAAGAAAAGAAAAAGAAAGAAGAAAAAAAAATAAATGAAAGGGAAGAAGAAGCGGGGAGTAGGCGGATGCGGGGGTCAGGAGCTGCGGTCGGCGACCGGAGGGTGCGTGCGAGAAGGAGCCTAGGGCGGTGGATGGCGGTCCGACGGCGAAGGGAAGGTGGCTCGCGCTGGTCGTATGGGTCGATCGCGGAGGAGGAAACGGAAGAGCGGGGGAGAGAGCCAGGGAAGGCGGTGTGGCGGCTAGGGCACGCCGGCCACGGTGGTCGCGGCAGACCGAGGGGCTAAGGCGGCGGACGCGGCTTTGCGCGGCGGAGGAAAGGGGTTCTCGGAGTGGGAACTGGGGTTGAGCGGCGGAGGCTAGGGGTTTGGGGTTCCGGCGGGATGCTGGTGGGCGGCGCGCGCTCGGCGCGGAAGTGGACCACGGTGGCTAGGGCAGAGGGGCGGCGTCGGCTCGCGGCGGACGCGCCAGGAGGGTTTGGCTACTGGCGGCGAGCGGCGGAGCTTGTGCCGGCAGCGGCGGCTTAGGGGGTTGAGGTTCGGCGGAGGCTGGCGTGTGGCGGCCGCACGCGGTGGCGCTGCACCGGAGGTCGGCGGTGGACTCGGGTGACCGGCGGCTGAAGGTTAGGTTTTCTCACTCTCTCTCTCTCTCGTGTGTTGGTTTGATGGGGGTTGGCCGGAATGGAACGTCGGGGGTGGTTGGAGGTGGTGGTGATGATGGTGGCTGGGTTTTGGCCGGGGTGTCGGATGGTCGATGGTGGCAGCTGTTGTGTTCCGGTGGTGGTCCTGTTGGCTGTGGTTCTGGTGCAGGTGAACGGAGGTGCTGACGGTGGGTCGGTGATGGTGCGGCTGGGAGTTGGCCGGAGTTGGCCAGGGTCCGGGGGTGATAGTAGATGTGGTGTAGGCGGGGCTGCCGAGGAGACGGTGTGTGTGGAGTTAGGGGGTCGGGGAAGGTGTGTTCGGGTGGCGATGATGACGACGGGGTGGTGCTGTTCATGTCGGGGACAAGGGGCTGGTTGTCGTGAAGTCGACGGAGAGAGGGTGATGGGATGATGGGGTTCGGCCAGGATGGGGCTCGACATGGTTAGAATTGGTTTAACTTAGGAATTTGATTTTGTCGGGGGTATTCGACATGGAATAGACGATAATGTAATTGTAAATAGAATGTAATAAGAATTTGGACGGGGAACACGGACACGAGGCACGCACCATTGGGTTGTGGAATTTGTGGAAAAATAAATTTGTGGATGAAAATATTGGAGGAGTACCTGCCTATTTATAGGATATGGGAATTCCCAATAAGATAAGGATTAGGATATTTAAAACTCAATTTGGATATTTCTATATTTAGTTTAAAAGCAATCAAATCAAAATCCAAATCGAATTTAAATCAAATTAAATTCTCTTAGTTTAAAATCAAATCAATAAATCAAATTTCAATTATTTAACTATTTAAATAAATACATAGATTCAAATCAATATTTAAATCTCCACAATAAATTCAAAATATGCTTTCCAAAAATACTAATAATATTAATTTCGAAAATTGTATTTTATTTAAAATAAACTAATAAATATTTATGAGCTATATGTATGCACAAATATTTTTTTACATAAATATACTTTCTAATATACCATTTTATAGGAAAAATACTTTATAATTATAACTGCATAATTCTATGGTCTCTAAAGTCGTCAAACTACATGTCTACGGTTTCAGTTTGAGGAGAGGAACTCAACGGTATGTCCAGTTTTGGATTCCGCTGAGCCGTGTACAAATTCGCCCGTTTGAGTGGGTCGCGGGCTTGCCAAAAATGGATTCTAATTCGAACTTCTCAGAATCGAACCAAACTTGGCACATAGGACCAAAATTTCGATTCGGACCTGTTGGCGCAAGTTTTGTCTCAAATCGACGACTGTACACGAAGTTATGGGCAAGTTTGCAAAACGCCGATACGGGGTATCTTGACGGATACGCGTTGATTTCGTCGCGCACACGCAATGAAACTGAGTTCCGTCAGTTCCCACACGTCCGCAACGTCCATACGTGCCTTTCGATGCATATAGAGTGCGACCACGTCGCCCGGTTTGTCGGGGCGCACGCCATATCGGACAAAATTCAGAAAATTAATACAATTAAACACAGGTTTTTCCTCAACTTCAACATCAATCTACTTTTTACACGCAAATCGAAACGACGATCCAAAAGATGCGTTACGATCTCGGTTATGTTGTTTTTTTACTAATTTCAATTATTTTCTACAATACTTTACTGCACAGCAAGAAAATTGACTGACAAGTTATCGTCTCAAAACAGTTTTTAGTATTACAGAAAACATGTTTTTCTTCAACTTCGTCTCGATTTTTCGAGCAAGTCGATGGGTTGTTTTCGAAATCCACCTGGAGGATCTCGAAGAGGGTCAAGTCTACTTTCCAGAAAATCTTACGGATCGAAAATCGGTGCTACGAGTAAAAAGTTATGTCGTAGGGAAGTAGGGTACCTTGAGTGGGAAAACTGCTCCGTGGGTGACGCGGGGCTGACTTCCGATGCTCCGTTCGTCGCGCACAAAGCTCCGTCGCTGGTGAAACGAATTCGTAGGCGAAGAGGGTATGATCAGCCTCAACTTTCATTTTGGAAGTTTAGGATTTTGAGGCTTGTGAAAAAAGATGTATTTATAACAACTTGTGGCAAACATCTAATCCTAATGGATTTACTAATGAGTCTATTGCTCGGGTTCGGAATTAAGCGTGCGGTAGAGCAGCGCTCAAAAAGGGAGTGGGGGGCCCGCCCCCTTTTAAGTGGATGGGGTTTATATATTATTTATTTCTTTTTTTCCTTTTTCCTTTCTTTCTTCATTAGTAACAATGCTGTGGTCGGTCCCCCCTTGGGCCGTCCACCACAGCTAACCTTTTTTTTTATAACAATTATATATATATATATATATATATATATATATATATATATATATATATATATATATATATATATATATATATATATATATATATATTAGGCTCGTAAAAAAAATTCTAAAAATTTACAAATAATTTCCTAAAATCCTAGAATTTATTATATTCCTTATTTATTAAGAATACGCTCATGCACACATATAATAATATAATATGCATATACTCACATACATTATTTATACTAATAAGCTAGTATCAAATATTCATAACTAATAAAATGTATAAAACATTAATTAATTCATAAAAAATCAATTAAAAATATGGGGGTTTACAATGCCCGTCATCAATATATATAAAAATATAAACAGATACCACTCCCTGCCCGTGTGGCAGATTTGCAGTATCTGTGGGAACCAGCCGGCATGTCGGGACACTAATTGTCCCGAGATGGATGCCATGTAAGAAATCGAGAATTCATTATCTCCATGCAATCGTTAGTTTATTTAACTTAGTAGTCCCTATGTTAAATTAAAATCTCATGCCGTAGATCATGGTCATTCAGAATAAGTACTTTCGTACAGAGTACGATATGCATAACTCTACAACGATGCCCGTGCGGTTAGGTTGTAGGTCTTACATAGCGTAATGCAACAATCAAACCTAGCCACGGAATAATCATGCTTTGACTGTAAGGTACACATGCTGCTTTTATAGAAACAAGTTGAAGTCTGCACGTGTCCATATGCCAATGTTCGGGATCGGCTAGTCGATTGCAATGGTTCGTGGTTAATATGAACGTGTCTCATTCAATTTCAATATGACGACTAGCCAGTCTCTTAGTTCCAACTAGGAACGCATGATCAATCATTAGTCGAGGTAACAATCAATGTCAATTCGTGATACGGCATGAAAGTCAAACTAGTATTTAGTATGGTCGAGTGTATAACTCTCAGGGTTTAGCTCCAGTCATACTGGGTATGCATAACCCAATCGAGACACAGTGCACACTCCACACAACAATATGTAATAAAATATTAACATATCATGATTATATCGAGTTCATGTCAAAAGGAAATAGCATTACGCGTGAATGAATACGCGTAAAGAAATAAAGTTTACGCGTGAACTTGTACGCATAAAGGAAGTACGTGTAAAGGAAATAAAGGAAATCATGTTACGCGTAAATTCGTACGTGCAAAGACAATCATGTTACGCATAAATTTATACGCATAAAGGAAGTACCGTTACGCGTAAAAGAATACGCGTGAAGGAAGAACATTACGCGTAAAGGAACACGCGTAAAGAAATACGCGTAAAGGAATAAAGTTTACGCGTGAATGAATACGCGTAAAGAAATAACGTTACGCGTGAATAAATACGCGTAAAGAAAATACGCCAAGCCAGAGTAGACCTACATAATGCAGATTCACGCTGACACGAATGATCGTGGGCGTAGAGCTTGATATTACGCGGGCACGTATAAATGTGGGCGTAGAGAACCTCCAGAACTCTAAATTCCATGAATCCCTCAATCTAAGCCAAAAATAGGACTTTCATGGATCAAAATGGGGTATAACACAAATCTCAACAACCTGGAACGATCAAAGCTTGAAATATGGAAGTTTGATAGATCAAAACCACTAAAATCCAAAAATGGCAAATTTCTAGATCTACACAAATAAAACTTTCAAAATGAAAAATGTTTAGTTCTAAACTATCTTAGAATCACGAGAGAAAGATAAATGAACCATAAAAATGGATTCTCATGTGGAAGCAAGATGCACTTGCCTAAGCTCTTGGTAGGTGGAGAGAGTTATGAGGAAGAAGATGAGTAAATGTGAATAAGAAGTAATGAAGAGAGAGAGAGAAAGGGTTGGGCTTTAAATGGAGATGATGGTAGGTAGGTGGTTGGGCTCATGATGAACCACCCTAAATCAAAATAAACCAACCCAAGCCGAACTAGGTCAAAATAAACCAAGAGCAAAACAAAAGCAGAAAATAAAATACAGAAAAATAATTAGCATGAAATTAAAGGAATTAAATATAGAACAAATGCACGAAAAATATTAAACAAATACATTCAAGCAGTACACGTATTAAAATACGTATTCTGGGAATGGGGAGTGACACCATCTCCGCCGACCCACTCTCCATCTACTCCCAATGCTCCGCCGTTGCGTCCCTCCCGACTCCCACACCTTCTCTTCCTTGCTCAACACCACCACTGCCGCCGCCGCCACCAGGTCGCTCCATGCATACGCCCTCCTCCTCGGATTCCGGTCCGACCCCTTCGTGCAGACCGTCCTGCTCACCGCCTACTCCCGACGCGGCTCCGCCGACCACGCCCTGCGGGTGTTCGACGGAATGCCGCACAATGACGTCGTCTCCTGGACCGCTGCCGTCTCGGACCTCGCCGCCCTCGGACGCCCCGCGACGGCCCTGTGCGTCTTCGCTTCCATGAGGCCCCACGCCGCCCCGAACGCCGCCACCGTGGTCTTTGTCGTGTCCGCCTCCGCCGGGCTTGGGTCCCTGGCGCTGGCCCGGTGCATGCACGCCTACGTCGAGAAGGCCGGGTTCGGAGGACGCGTCTCCGTCCGGAACTCCCTGGCGTTGGCCCGGTGCCTGCACGCCTACGTCGAGAAGGCCGGGTTCGTGTCCGTGTCATTATGTCACGGATTATCCACTAGTTATATTACATAGAAAAGTATCTCATTACTTATAAAATACTTTTTTTTGCCAAAGTTAAATAATCATTTGAAAATACTTCTTCCTCAGATATGTCAAAGAGTGTACTTAAAATTTTTCTACAAGAAAGAAATCTAAATTTATTGGAAAAAAATTAGAAGAGGATAAATATGCCCAATGAGTAAATGTGGCCTAATTTTCTGAGCTCGACAAGATAGAAAAAAGGCCTAAGCAATAAGCAAAGCTTACATGGCTATAAACAACAATAATAATTATGGATGCCACACAACATAAATCATACACAATAAATTTGTAGTATGTTTGCTCGACATAGATGTCAAAAGAATAAATAAATCTTAGTATAAGGAAGGTTGACATGCTATGGGCCTTATTTTTTAAAATTAGCAGTTGTATCCACTATGTGTTATAAAGTTTTGGACCCCTTCATAGTATGGATCAGTTCTCTTTAAAGATTATGGGTGAATTGTTTGGGCCGCTTCTGGATCATCAGTTGAAACTACAATAAAAAAAGGTCTTGTGGTTCTATAACATGCTTCACAAAAAAAAATTGTAGCTAAAGAATCAAAAAGCTGTAGCTAATATTTTTTGGTTGGTTTATCCGTCGGTTGTGGCCTAGTGGTAACAATGGAGCCTCCAGCACGGAAGGCACATGTTTGAATCTCCCCTTGACATTTGTCAAGCAGGAGAAAAGAACACCTTGGTGGTTTACAAAATAAAATAAAAATTGGCCCTTCAGATTATAGGCCATGGGCGGTCGTCCAGTTCGCCCACGCCTGGGTCTAAAGGCTTGCAAGAAATGTTTTTAGCATTTTAATTGTTTAATTTTATTTATAACTGAGTCATGCTATGTTTCATCCTAATAATTCAAAGAGTGGGGATATATATTAATTTTGTACTGTTTCATACAAAGAAATAGAAACATCTACTATTTTTTTTTTAAAAAAGTGGAGATACATGGTTGTTTCTACATTTAAAACCGCGGCGTTTGGTAAAAACCTACAATTTCTTTTGGCTTTTTATATGGGCACATCACTTTGTTATCAAGGCTAGCCTATTTTATTTTTTGGTTTATCTACAAGTTTGCCATTGGAAAATGTTATCAAGGCTATCCCACTTTGTAGTATAAAAGTGAGAAAGAAATTATTTTCCTTTTGTCTTCTTCTTCCCCAAAGTGCCATTCCCACTTTTCCAAGAACCAAGAACCCTAGAATATTCTTCTTGTCCCCCACTCAATCTTCTTGTCTTCAAACGTAGAATAATTATCAACGAATATTCCTAGTACTCGGTATGATTTCGACTACTCGATGGCACTATTTATTTTAAAATTTGTTCATACCTAATTATTGAAGGTTTTATCATAATGTAGGAAATATGGAAGAAATAGGAACGTCAAATGTAGCAATCGATCAGTCTGGTCCTTCCGAAGAACACAACATTCTCTCCGAAGAAGTCTCGGTAGGTCCCCGACCTACTTACGTGGAACCAATTCGTAGTCGACATTTGGACTGCCACACATTCAGGCAGTCCCATGTACTTGGTGGACTGCCATAGAGTGAGACAGTCCAGAAGTTAGTCTTCTGCTACACTGGACTGCTACACTTTCTGGCAATCCATAAAGTAGTATGGACTGCCAGAAAGTGTGGCAGTCCAGTTGAATAGGGTATGAACACATGGACTACCACACTTCCTGGCAGTCCATAAAGTAGTATGGACTGCCAAAAAGTGTGGCAGTCCATGTGTTCAGGGTATGAACACATGGACTGCCAGGACTGTCACACTTCTTGGCAGTCCATGAAGTAGTATGGACTGCCAGATAGTGTGGCAGTCCAAGTGTTCATACCCTATTCAACTGGACTGCCACACTTTCTGGCAGTCCATCAACCACTTAGGACTGTCAGAATTTCTGGCAGTCTAGTTTAACTGCAATATGAGTCCTGAATTGGATATTATCTTTGCACTTGTCGTTGATTTAGTTATTAAAAAAATTATTGTAGGGCACCCCATCTCCTATGTGCATTGATTTGAGGACTATATTCTCGACGGATATGGTTTTTGAATCTTACGAAGAAGCATTAGAATGGTGCAGAGAAGTTGGAAGGCGATCGAACACAATCCTTGTCATTTTAAGGTCTTTACGGCACCGGCCGAATCAAAAAACTGTAGATCTTGGTTATGAAAGAGGTGGGCAGTATAGGGAGCATCATAAAAAAGATGAACTTCTCGTAATAAAAACTCCGAAGAAAGAGGCAGGGACAAGAAAATGTGGTTGTCCATTCAAGTTAGTGTTGGGGTGCAAAAATAACGAGAAGTGGACAGTTGTGGTGAGGAATGGGATGCACAATCATCCTGTGTCAGACACGCTTATTGGTCATCCCTACGTTGGAAGATTGAACGACGATAAGAAAAAGTTAGTTAAAGAATTGTCAACTTCCGGAGTTGGTCCTAAAAAAATTTATTCCGTGCTGCGTGAGAAGAATGATAAGAACAAGTCCAGTTTGAGGACAATATACAATGCACTAGCTAGGTCGAGAACAAATACTCTAAAAGGAAGAATGGCGATGCAGGAAGTGTTGAAGGTACTTGGCGAAAATCATTACGTTGAATACCATAGAAGACTTCCGCAGAGCAATGAAGTCATTTCTATGTTTTGGTTCCATCCGGATTGCACACAATTGGCACGGTCCTTCGCCGATGTCTTGGTTGTTGATTGCACGTACAAGACTAATAAATTCAAGATGCCTCTTTTTCACATTGTCGGGTTCACTTCTACCTGTAAAACATTTTCAGTTGCCTTTTGTTTCATGAAGAACAAAACAATAGAGGACTATACATGGACTTTGGAAAAGTTGAAGTCACTTTACACTGGACAGAGAGAGCCGTCTGTTTTTGTCACCGACCGGGAATATGCATTGATGAATGCTATTGATATCGTATTTTCTCATGCTCGTAGATTATTATGCACTTGGCATGTAAATCGAAATATTCAAGCACAATGCAAGATAAAGTTCGAGAAAGTAGATGGCAAAGTCGACATGGAACGCTTCGAAGAATTCTACAGAGATTGGACCCTTGTATGGCGAGCAAGTACTAAGGAATCTTTCGATGCAGCATGGTACATCTTCAAAGTGCAGTGGGAAAAGAGCAACCCGGCATGTATATCTTATATCAAAGACACATGGCTTGATCCACATAAAGAAAATTTTGTTTTGGCATGGACGAATACGGTGAAACATTATGGCACGACCACTACCAACCGTGCTGAAAGATCACATTCAAGACTAGGGATGGCAACGGGGCAGGTTGGGGCCGGGGACCATATCCCCCATCCCCATCCCCAAGTAGTATTTAAATCCCCATCCCCATCCCCGTTCCCCGTCGGGTTTAATTTTTTACCCCCATTCCCATCCCCGCTAAACAATGCATTCCCCGTCCCCATCCCCATCCCCGTCCCCGTCGTCGACCTAGCCCCATTAACACTTTCGGGGCCAAATTTTCTCATCTTCGTCTCTCGTCCGTTAACAATTTTTTTTGTACATTATAAGCTAAAAAAATTATTTTCGTGCCAAAAAAAGTACAAGGTATGTTAATAAAACATGGTTTTCATAAAATATATACTAGATAGATCATGAATCATACCATTTCCAATGGGTTGCACATATAAATATGGATATAAGTAATCGGGGTCGGGGATTTACCGGGGTCGGGGATTTACCGGGGCGGGGAGTACTATACCCATACCCGTCCCCGAATCCGACCGGGAAATTATTTTAATCCCCATCCCCGCCCCCATCTCCGTTTTTAAATCCCCAAACCCGTCCCCATCGGGTAAAAAAATCGGGTCCTCGTCGGGTTCAGGGGGACATTGACATCCCTATTCAAGACTGAAAAGACATCTTCGTTCATCGGTCAGGGGTTTTGTGTCAGTTTGGGAAGCAATCAATCAAATGACCAATTCGACCGTAAATGAGATAAAGGCTTCATTTGAGATGAGCCTCAATATTGTGATGCGCCAACATAAGAAAGAACATCTCTTGTCTGGTTTAATCCATGTAGTGTCCCACTTTGTATTGAATTTACTACTTCATGAGACTGGTCGTGCGAATTCAGTCGGGTTGGATACCGAAGTATGTGGTTGTACATATCGTACTTGTCTTGGCCTCCCTTGTGCACACGCGATCAACGAATACCGACGTCAATGTAGACCTATTCCAGTAGTGGTTGTTGATCAACGTTGGAGACAGCTGTCGATCATGCCTATAGTGGACATTCATGATAATTTTTTTTCCATGCCACAAATGAAACTTCTTCATGCAAGATGGTGTGTCGCACTAGAACCTGAGAGGAGGTCTATTGAGCTCAAAATCCAAGAACTTACCAATCCAGCAAGTAGTCAGATACATGAGCCATCTATTGTCATTGCTCCGAAGGGTAGACTGCCAAAAAGAACACATAAGAAGAAGCTCCAGGATACTAAGCGAGAACCCTCACTATTTGAGCATATTGAAAGAAGCGTGGAACGTGTAGTCATTCCGAAGAGGATGAACAAGCTCCCTACTCACAGAAAGATGCAGAAAAATAGTGTTGTTACAGCTCTTGATGTGTACATTGGTGCTTTTTTGCTCGCCATACGGGAATATATTTGGTCTATAGATGATGTGCCGAAAGACGGCCATTGTGGATTTCATGTGCTTGCACGACATCTAGGCTACCCCCCCAAAGACGAATGGAGACAAGTCAGAGCAGAGCTATATTCTGAGTTGGTGTCTCGTCTTCCACTGTACAGCAAAATACTTGGCCAATAAGATGTTGGAGAATTGTTGACAAGCATTCCATGTGATACCCAGACCACTGGACCAGAACATTACTTGGACGTACCATCTGTTGCATATCTATTCGCTAACAAGTACAAGCTACCAATTATCGTTCTTTTTCAGAACATCAACAATACATTCTTTCCAATGTGCGCTCCTCCCGCAGAGTACAGTATATCCAACCTACATACCATTGGACTCGACAAAAATCACTTCGTTATCCCGCGGTTGATCGGTCACTCTCCTATTCCTCCCCCTGCGCCAGTTTGGTATAAACATGCTCCGGAAGAATCGATCTCCTGGGTAGCACCATACACCGATGCTATAAATGCTTACAAGAAGATCACGAATTACGTGGAACCTATACCAAGGCCGGAGGGACACTACGATGTATTAATTAACTGATGTATAGAAGAATGTTGCAATATATCATATTTTGTATAGAAGAATGTTGCAATATATCACATTTTGTATAGAAGAATGTTACAAAATATCACATTTTGTATAAAAGACCGTTGCAATATATCATATTTTGTAATAGTTTGTATCATTTTGTATATGAATGTTACAATATAGATGAGTATATGGGGTGTGCATCGATCGGTGGTCGACCTATTTGGTCACAAACGAAGTCAAACCGAAGTTAATCGGTTTGAAAATAATCACAGCCGAACCAAACCAACCAATTGGTCGGTTCGGTTTTGAAACTGACCGACTTGGTTCGGTTTGGATCGGTTCGACTAATCGGTTTTGATCAGACAAAAAAATTCAAGTATATAAAAGTGTTTCACAAAGTAAATTCACACAAAAATAAATTTTAACCATCTTTTGTTTGGAAGATGTTTGTATGAGATTCCAAAATGGACAATAGTCTTCTAAGTAGATCACTTGCATAATGAATTTCTTCCACAAATCCAAAATAATTCTCAAAAATAAATTATAATCCTAATAGATCTATGAATTGAAGATGAAAAATAAACAAACAATGAGATGGATAGGTTGGACCGGATATAAACCTAACTTTAGGTTGTTACTAACTAGGTTCTGTTTGGTTCGGTTTAAGCGGTTTTTGGAATGACCAAACCGTGAACCGAACCAAATCGCTCGGTTTTTTAAATGGTCAAGTCGAACCAATCAGACCGGACCATCGGTTCGGTTAAAAACCGACCGATTCGGTTTGGTTTGGTTCGATTTGGTCTGTTTGGTTCAAATATGCACACCCCTAGATGAGTATCATGATGTATATGAATGTTGCAATATGAATGTAACAAGTATTCATGATGTATATGAATGTATCATTTTTCTATCATGTATTGATGAATGTAACAAGTATTCATGAGTATCATTTTGGAGTGTTAGTATCATTATTTACTGAATGTTGCAATATGGACTGCCCAGGAAACTGGACAGTCCAACTCACAGCAAGTATTGATATGGACTGCTGTAGGAGCGTAAAAAGTGCTTCCAAGAAAGAGTCATTTCATTCATAAGTGGACTGCTTTACACCTAATACAGCGGGTAATCTCTTTACGCTCGAGACAAGACTAGTCACTTTACGCTCAAGCAAACTGGTCATTTTACGCTGGGTCTATACTGATGGTTTTACGCCAAAGACAGATCAGCCTCTTTCACGCTGGACAAAAGCTATCAAATCTTGCATTTAATGCAGATTTTGACATGAAGATATCAATGATGGCACTTACCACAGAATTCAATAGAATTTGTCTTATACAAAGACCAAGGTTGTCGTTTATGGAGATCGAGCTACTTTACGCTCACTGAAGGGTTTCTTTTACGCACGGAGCTTTACATGAGTCCTTACGCTCATTAAAAAGCGATGTGTGCGTGGAGTTTATTTGAGCCATTTTACGTTCAAGGTTATACAACCGCTTTACGCTGGAAACCTATGACAGAGCCAGTTTACGCTCATCTTTTTACGCCCTATTTGTTCTGGCCAGTCCAGAACGTGGTGTGCCTACATGGTCTTCATGCCACATAGTTTGAAGAACGTGTGTACGTGTATCCTATTCTCACTGAAATGATGGGACACGTGTCAGCACATACAGAGGATGATTCTGATTGTGGTTGGCGGTTATTGAGCGTAAAGACATATTTTGATGCTCCTTTACGCACGGAAGCCCCAGTCTATAAAAAGACTCATTTTTCTCATACAAAACACACAGAGAGACAGGAGAGAATACAGAGATCAGAGCTTCGAGATTTTGATCCTCTAGAGCATTCTTCTTCAACTTTTCTTCCAAGAACAGAGTGAAGCAAAGCAGGAAAGCATTCGGCCTCGCCATCAGTGCCCAAGTGCGTCGATACCTTTCTGTTGCGTTAGTTCTTCCAAGTTGTTCTACTTCAAGCAGTGATCTTCATCATCATCATATGGTCCAAGGAACAAAGTGATCATTTACGAATCAGACTTCCATAGCAATACTTTCCCAGAATCAAAAGTTGTACTTCTTGTACTCTTTCTCGTTTTATTTTCAAAATCCCAATTTAACCAAGGCATTTTGTTAAGTGAAACAAAAATGGCGACTCTGCTGGGGACGACCTTCTCTTCTGACGAGGAGGTGATTGCTCAATATGATGATGTTTCGGTCGGTTCGACCAAGAAGACTCTGGTTGTACACTTCGACCAGACTGCCTATGAAGAAATGCTCCGAACTGGGGCTGGTTCTCGCCACTCCAATGCTCAAAAGTCTCGCAAAGCATAAAAAGTTTGGATTCCCAAATCCAAAGTGATTTCTGATCTCTCTGCTGCTTCTGGTGACAAGGGAATTCTTCCCACTCCTGTCGTAGGGGCTCCCGTTTGTGACGAGGCAGTCCTTACTTCAGAGTTGCACTCGAAGTGTGACAAATTATCTTCCGTTCGTAACGGTAAAGATAACCAGGTTTCACGCCCACTGCGTAAAAATCAAATTTTGCGCTCAGTGGGTAAGAACCAAATTTTACGCTCAGTTCACAAGAATGAATCTCCCGTTGATAACGTGGCAGATCCTAAAGTTTGTGCTTCTGAGTGTAAGAATCAGTCTCCCGTCTGTGACGCGGCAGGCCCAAATAAGTTACGCCTCTCGCGTAAAACAAAATCTCCCGTTGGTAACGTGGCAGATAATAACTTTTTACGTTCCATGCGTAAAGATAAATCTCCTGTCTGTGACAGTGTAGATGAAATTCACAATGATACCCACATAACAAATGTGAATGTATCTAAACGTGTGCAGCGTAAAAATATTGTTGGTAAAACTTCTGTTCTACACCAACAATCCTCTCATAATGCTTTGCGCAAAATACCAAATTTGCAAATTACGCGCCAACAAAATGGAGTCTTGCGTGCTAAGTCTCAAGACTTACGTACACAGCTCCAAACGCGTAAGAACGTACAGTTTGGTTCTGCGAATGCAGCCAGTAACCTTCTTTATACACAGGGGACTAGACGTTTTTCTACCCCAAACGTAATAAAGAAGAATACTGCTTCCACTTCTTCTGACTTACGTGAATTGCTAATGCAAAAGCGTAAGAATAGACAATCTCCGGTGATATTCCCCCAAGAAAAACATCATTGTGAATACCACCAGGTTGTGATCAACTGTTGCTGTTCAGCTTTAAGACGATCAGTTTTTGATCGGTTAAGCCTCAATGCACCTCCATATCAAGCTGAAGATCAAGAACATGAGTTGCCATACGCATCAGTCAACATGGCATCTCATACTAACAGAGGACGACATCCAAGATGGAACACGTCCCAAACTCCAAGTCAACAACAGTTCAACAGGCTTCTTGATTCCTTTGAGGGAGTATATCAGAACACTCGGTCAAGAAGGCAAAGACTATTGCAGACTTCTGACTCAGAAGCTGGGGGTACTCAATCTTTTGAGTCTGACACCGATAGTGTGGATTCATACTTCTATACCAATCCTTCTGTATCTTCAAGGGAGGTTGAATCCTACGCTGTTGGAGATGAACCAGAGACGTCATATGTTAATACAGAACAACGTCTCACTGCCGTCGAGCAATCATTGAAGGATATGCTTAACA
The DNA here is from genome assembly GCA_029216955.1 of Iris pallida. NCBI lineage: Eukaryota > Viridiplantae > Streptophyta > Magnoliopsida > Asparagales > Iridaceae > Iris > Iris pallida. The sequence continues at coordinate 30,730,391 of JANAVB010040218.1, read as the reverse complement.
TGGTGCAAAATATGCATCAGATAATTTTGAATCAGCAAACTGCTCAACCAACGGTAGTAACACCAGCACCAGTAGCAGCACAGACTCAAGATAGTCAAGGGGCTGAAATACCTTTGAATATTTAAGAACCTGCTGTTAATCAGAATTCTGCATCTCCAGATCCCATCATTCCAGAAGATGTACCACCTCCAGTCGGGGTCACGGTACATCCAGCCACTAGTCAATCAAATGTGCTTCCTCAAACCAGTGAGGCCATTCAAGCAGTGCGTGAACTTAAAGCACAGTTTGAAGTCTTGAGGCACAAAGATCAGCTCCAGAGGTTAGGGATTAAGCAACCTTATCCTCCTCATTGGAATGATGTACCATTTCCACCGAAGTTCAAGCCACAATCCATGGTTTTGTTCGATGGAAAAGCATCTCCCAGTCAATATATCAATTACTTTGATATTATGACTGTACACTTACAGAAAAATGATGCTCTTCTCACTCGAGTGTTCATCGGGTGTCTGACGGGTTCAGCTTACGACTGGTATCGTAGCTTACCCGACAACTCTATTTCGTCTTTTGACGAATTCAAAGTAATGTTCCTGTCTCGTTTCTATGAAGGAGGTATGGACATGAACATGTCCTCCTTAATAGAAATAAAACAAAAGGAGAAAGAAGATACTCGAACGTTCATCGAACGTTTCCGACAGGCTACTTTAAAGATGCCTCCTAGTATGCCAGATTCAGCACTGATTGACACATGCAAGATGAATCTGCGACCATCCATTGCTGTCTTCACAGGTTCCCAATTCACAGATTGGACTTCGTTCATCATAGCAGCAGTTTCTGCCGAGACCAATGGTAGGTTGGCTCGAGAACACGGGATGATTTTCGCCTCAGAAGACAAAGGGAAGAAAAATAATCCTGACAACAATCCTGGCAATCGTAATGTGAAGGGAAAGGATACTCTTATGGTTAATCTTTCCAAGAACAAAACGACACCGAGTAACCGGGAATCTTCTAGGCCAAAGGAAGAATACTCCTTCGACGAAAGTGATATCCCAGGGATATTTCAATGTCTGGTGAAAAGTGGTAAACTTCAGATTCCTGAGCCAAAGAGGCCCAATGAAGTGAACCTGACTGACAATCCCAAATATTGTATCTACCATAGATACATTAATTATCCTACCAGTGCTTGCTATGTCTTGAAAAACAAGATCCAAGAGCTGATAAATGGTGGCGCCATCGCTTTAACCAATGATGACCATACGGTGACAACCAATATGGTTTCTCTTCAGTTTGGGGATTTTCCTCCACAGCAAGTCCCAGATGGAATTATCCCAATTCCAAAGGCGACGATGAAGATCATGAATATCCCGCCTGCCAGGGAAGAAAATACAGGATTGCTGCCTCTCACATTGAAGAAAGGCGAAATCATGTGGGTACATCCTGACTTAGTGCCTGAATTGGAAAATGAAGGTAAAACTTCAAAATCCAAGAAAGGCAAGAAAGTCAAAACCTGCAACATGATTTCTCATGTTATTCCAGAGCCTGATGATTCAGATTATCTATGGGATGGCCTTCCTCTTGAAGATAGAATGAAAGGACTAAATATCTGTCCTCCAAGTCTAGCTCCTCCCTCCAAGCTCAAGCTTACTCATCAGCAGTGGCTAGCCATGAATAGTGTTCCTTTACACCGGGCACAACAAGTCTTTGCTGCTTATGAAAAAGCTCCAACATGGATTTTTCCTCATGTCCCGAATCCTGTTCCTCCCTTAGCTACAGAGACGCCTGTGCTTCGTTCTCCTGTAGTTGCAGAGGTTCCTTCCTCTTCCCGTACCGAAACACCTGTTCAGAGTTCACTGCCTATCCATCTGTATAGTCAGCAATCTGTCTCCCTTATGAAGAAGATGGGTTATGACTTTCAAAAGGCAGAAGGATTGAATCATGATAAAGGAATACGTCTTCCTTTACAAATTCAAAATAAGAATTCCACCGCTGGACTGGGTTCTGAAGTTCCTTGTAACAACTCTCATAAGAAGAGGACTAAGAGAAGAAAGACTAAATCCGGTAATACGGTACTTTCTCCTCCTAAGTCTGAGGAAGGAACTTTTGTTGGTATGAATGATTCAGAACCACCATTGATTGCCAATCTTGGCAACTCTATACAGAAGTCGGATGACGGTCCGCTGTTGAGTAATCCGAAGCCTGGCAATCAGATTGTAAATGATGTAAATATTGCTCATCTCCTTGACATCAATGAAGATTTCCTTTTCGAGTATATGGCTGTCAAATTTATTGAGAAAATGACTTTATCTTCTGATAATCAAAGTCATCAATATAAAGACAACATAGATTCTTCATGTGATGAATCTAGACATATATTCTCAGTCAATATGGTCCAAACCGATGATGAATCAGAGCCATTTGAAAATGATCCTTGGGCTCAACAGATGGATACTCAATGGGAACTTCGTTTTGAACAGCGACAGCCACCTACAGAAGATGAAGTTATCCAAATCGATGTTGGAAATGGAATTATGCCCAAACCAATATTCATCAGTAAGAATCTTTCTGAAGATGAAAAGGAAGAGTTGATAAAACTTATCAAAGATTATTTGACATCTTTGCATGGAGTTATGAAGATATGCCAGGGTTAGATCCTCAAGTTGCTACTCATAAACTCAATATCTTGCCTAGTGTCAAGCCTGTAAAACAATAGCAACGGCGCTTTAGACCAGATATGATGGATGCAATCGAAGCAGAAGTCAAAAAGCTGATCACTTGCGGCTTCGTTCGGGAAGAACAACACCCTGATTGGGTGGCCAATATTGTTCCTGTTATGAAAAAGAACGGAAAAGTCCGAGTTTGCATAGATTACCGAGATCTTAATACAGCTTGTCCAAAGGATGAATTTCCACTTCCCATTACTGATATCATGATAGACAATACATGCGGTTTTGAACGTATGTCTTTCATGGATGGATTCTCAGGATACAATCAGATCAAGATGCATCCAGAAGATGAGAAGCATACAGCTTTTCGAACACCCCTTGGGGTTTACTGCTATACCGTTATGCCGTTCGGTCTTAAAAATGTCGGTGCTACATACCAACGGGCTATGAGCAATATCTTTCAAGAACACCTACGGAAAATAGTTGAATGCTACGTAGATGACATTGCTGTTAAAAGTCGGTCAAAAGATGATCACATTCAAGACTTGAAGACAGTATTTGAATTGATGCATCAACATCAGTTGAAAATGAACCCTACTAAGTCTTTCTTAGGGGTTTCCAGCGGCAAGTTTTTAGGATTTGTCATTACCTCTCAGGGTATCCATGTTGATCCTGACAAGGTTAAAGCAATTCTTGAAATGCGTCCTCCTCGAAATCTGAGAGAACTCTGTGGCTTTCAGGGCCGTATTGCTTATATCAGAAGATTTATATCTAATCTTTCTGGAAGATGTCAGCATTTCTCCCGTCTATTAAAGAAAGGAGTATCTTTCGTTTGGGATGAAGCATGTCAACAGGCCTTCAATGACATTAAACAATATCTTACAAACCCACCTGTTCTGGTACCTCCGGTGACAGGAAGACCATTTTTGCTGTATGTTCGAGCCTTGGATCATTCACTTGGCGCTCTTCTGGCACAAAAAAGTGATATGGGTCATGAACAAGCAATATATTATTTGAGCAGAATGATGGTAGGAGCTGAACACAGATATACTCCTGTAGAAAAGGAATGTCTAGCTCTGGTTTTTGCCGTCCAAAAGACAAGGCATTATGTCACTGGACAGACCATACATGTCATCTCCAGAATAAATCCCATTCGGGTATTGATGAGAAAACCAAGCATTCTTAATTCCAGGTTAGCTACCTGGGCGATGTTGCTCACTCCTTATGACATGGTCTATGTGCCTCAAAAATCAGTAAAGGGCCAAGCGTTAGCTGATTTCTTAGCTACTCATCCTGTACCTGAAACTTCAAAGTTATATGAAGACATTCCAGACGAAGTGGTGGATTGCAACATGACTTTGAAGAACGACATATGGCAATTATATTTTGATGGAGCATCACGAGTTGGACCTAAAGGCAATATTGTCTCTGGGGTAGGAATCGTCTTGGTTTCCCCTGACAAAATGGTCATATACCGTGCCTATTCTCTTAATGAGCCATGCTCTAACAATGTAGCGAAATATAATGCCCTGTTGATCGGCCTCCAAGTAGCAAAACAGTTGGATATTGGATTCCTAGAAGCTTATGGAGATTCTCAATTGATCGTCAATCAAGTTAGAGGGACATATGAAGTCAGAAATCCTGATCTCATCCCTTATCATCAGGTGGTAGTCGAGTTGGTCCTTTCATTCAAAGGATTCTTCATCGAATTTGTGCCACGTTCTCAGAATGTGGAAGCTGATGCTCTTGCCAGCTTAGCTGCAGACTTGGCTGTCCCAATCCGAAGACAAAATACGATTACTTTGCTGGACCGAGACTTGTTCTGTGTGAAGAGTAATCTACATATCGAACAAAGTTATGCTGCAGAGGCAAGTTCCCAGCAGAAAAATTGGAGAACTCCATTCATTGATTATGCAGTCCATGGAATTCTGCCTGAAGATCCTAAAGAAGCTGCGTCAATTAAGAGACGATCGTTTCGATTCTATTATGATTCGTCTTTACATATACTGTATCGTCGTTCATATGATGGACTCTTGCTGCGCTGTCTTTCAGAAAGCGAAGCTAAACAAACGCTACGTGAGGCTCACGATGGTGTCTGTGGTGCTCATCAACCGGGTCCAAAGTTACAAGATCGCATTCGAAGAATGGGGTATTATTGGCCCTCTATGATTGCAGACGCTGTAGAGTATGCCAGAAGATGTAAAGTATGCCAGATTCACGCAGACTTTATCCACCAACCTTCTGAATTTCTACATCCTACAGCAGCCTCTTGGCCTTTTGAAGCCTGGGGTATGGATATCATTGGTCCAATCAACCCTCCTTCTATCAAAGGGCATCGGTTTATATTAGCTATAACCGATTATTTTTCTAAGTGGGCGGAAGCAGTTCCCCTTGCTGAAGTAAAGACGTCTAACGTGGTTAGCTTCATTAAACATCATGTCATTTATCGTTTCGGAGTTCCCCGACGAATAATTCATGACAATGGACCACAATTTTCCAGTCAGGCATTTTATCGGTTCTGTGACAAAAACCGAATCCAAAATCTGGCTTCTACAGCTTACAATCCGGCCGCTAATGGTTTGGCTGAAGCCTTCAACAAAACGATCATCAAACTTCTCAAAAAATTTGTCTCTTCTAATAAAAGAGATTGAAATAAGAAGCTTGGAGAGTGTCTATGGGCATACCGAACAACGGTCCGAACTCCTACTGGTTTTACTCCCTTTTCACTAGTTTATGGATGTGAAGCTGTCCTCCCATTGGAAATCCAGATCCCTTTTCTTCGAGTTGCTATTGCTAATGAGCTAACTACAGAGAATGATGATCATTTACGCCTCCAAGAACTGGAAGGATTGGATGAGAAACGTCTTCAGGCACAACAGCATATTGAGCTATATCAAGCCCGTATATCTCGAACTTTCAATCGTAAAGTCAAAGAGAGGATATTCAAAATTGGTGAACTCGTGCTGGCTGTTCGAAGACCAATGGTGATGACTCACAAAAGCAAAGGGAAATTCTAAGCGAAATGGAAAGGCCCGTATGTGATCGAGTCCGTGTTCTCTAATGGTGCTTATCGGCTGTCAAAACCCAACGGAGATCTACTCATGCTTCCGATCAATGGCAAATTTCTCAAGAAATACTACGTATAAAAAGAGAAAACGGGACAAAAATAAAACTTCTTCTGTTATTTTTGTTCAAAATAAAAGATTAAGGACGAGGGCCACTCCCTTCCTTATTGAATACATAGTCAGCCAATGCATAGAAGGCATTGTTTCCTGAACTTGTAAAAAATTTGCAGACGGCCATCCTCAGTGCCTCTTCTTCAGGAGTTTTCCCTGGCTCTACCAGGAAAGCAAGAATGTCTTGGGGAGGTTCGGGTGTAGAAGAACTGTTGCCTACTTCGGTCGGAGCCGTCACTATTGGCTCAGCAGGGAGTGTCCCGACAACGTCCTCAACCTTCATGGAAACTTCATTCTCCTGCTGCGCGTCTTCAGAAGACATTCTCAATTGAGGAGCGGAAATGAGAATGAAAAGATGACAGAGGGTTCTCGCCTATTTATAGAAGAGGATTATCAATGAACCGATCTTTAAAATTGAAAACGACTTTTCATTTCTGAAAAGATCCGTTTGTTCATCCTTCTAGGTTCATCCATTTAATTACGGAGTCGAACCAATACGTCCTTTCCCAAAAGGTGTGTTGGTCCATTCATACCTTCATACGCTCATGACGTTTACGCTCATGACACCTACCTTCATATGGGTTCATACGCTCATGACGTCTACTTCTTTATCCCTCATCTGTCTCCTCATTTCTCGGCCTCCAAGGTTTGGATAAGCTGATTTGTGTGCTTTCATTGGAGAAGGATCTTAAATTTTCTGTCCTATCGAATCGATTAAAAGGTGGGGTTCCTTATTTATCATGTTTTTATAACCTCTGAATAAATAGTAAACCTATTCACTTTTGCCTGCCTATTATTCGTTTGACCTCTGCGTAAATACGAATCTAATTTTCTTTTGAGTTTTTACATCCTATCACGTCCATATTACCTCTGATAGTATTGTACGCTCTAAAAACAGAAATTAAGATTTCTATTTATCTATCATGTCCTTTGTACGTCCAGATAGATACAAAATCATTTCGAACACAGAAAATTTATCATTTCCATTCTCATATCATCATAAAAAGTCTATTATATTTCTTAGACTTTGCTACAAATCATAATGGAAATCTATTCACAAATCTTGGATTTTCATTCTATACCGCCACAATAAAGATCTATCTTCTTCTTTGGATCTTCTCCGTCGGACCTTCTCCGTCAGGTTCGTTGTTGGTGGCCGTTCCTGACTGTCTGAGTCTCAGTCACGACCAGATCAGCAGGAACCGAACTCTGGTCTTCTCTCTCAGAAAAGAGGAGAACCCCAGAGTATGGCAGCCCGAAGGCGTAGTACTGCCAATACAATTGGTGGATTGAGGGTAACCTCTCAAGGAAGATAGGAATGTATTCCATATTGGGATACAATTCCTAGTCCTGCCGTGAAAGGAACTATACTACCCGATTCCTCGGGGTAGAGTTGGCTCCACCATCTAACTCTCCATGTATAAAGGCTCTTCCTACCATCAGAGGAAGACCCTTCTATTCCATGAAGAGTTCTGAGTTGTCTGATTTGCGCGTCACAAGCGCACGAGCTCCCTGATGTTGGTGTCAGAAGAACGCTCCTCACAGCGTCAAAATCGCCGATACCAGTTCTGGAGAAGCCCTTCAGCCAAACTTCTGCAGAAAACAGCATAGAAGAAATGTTTCAAGCCAGAAGTACAAACAGACACAATATCATGCAAAGCAGTAATTTTACGCTGGCACCCCTACAGGGCTTTCTACGCCACTGCTTAACCAAAGGCTTTACGCCAGGGATTCAACAAGGGATTCAATGAGGTGCTTTACGCCAGTATTCCCACAGGGCTTTTTACGCCATTGCTTCAACAAAGGCTTTACGCTAGCACATCAGCAAAACATTTTACGCTCGCTAAGGAGTTCATACTGCGGAGCAGATAAAGATGGCTTATAATCAGAACTTACCACTTATGTGCTCGGCTCTAATAGTGGTTGGATCCATGCCTGGTGGACAGGCGTACAGAGGAACACTGCTAAAGATTATCGCCATTCTCACACATGGAAGAATAAAACGCAAGAAGCTATATTCAGAATGAGGATGTTCTCGGCTATTTATACAGACCGAAGAAACAATGGTGCGGGCCTATTTTTAGGGAAAGTCCTATTAAAGAGTTCTCGTAACCACAAGACTGATGCCACGTGTTGGTTTGTTTGTTGGAAGTTGATAAACCATGGAAACAGTCAAGGGCAGTGGCTTAAATAGATCATACGCACCAACAGATAAAGATAAAAGGTCAAGAATTTTTATTTATAAAAGATGGGGCGGACCCTACATATAAGAGAGAGCCGCAATACATAGAGTGTTATTATTCTCTCTCATGGGATTGGCGAAGAGAGGCACCCAACTCACGCATGTTGCGAATCCCAGAGCGACGCATCAGACGAAGAAATGCTTCGGCGTCACCCGGTCCTTCGTAAGCAGTTGAAGGACCACCATCGATTCGATTGAACACCGCTGGAGTCAATCCGAAGCACTCAAGGAGATTCTGGGCTCGCTCGTTTTCTATTTCGAGGTTGACCCTAGCGAGCGAGGACCCATCCACGAGGGGCTCTTTCTTTGGCGCCATGTCAAGTATAAAGTTGAATGAGAAACTTTCTCCTCATTTATACTGATAAACCAACTCTTCGTATTCCGCATAGGGAGTTGATTAACATGAATACGGCTCGGGAAAAGGTAGAGACATTTTTATGACAGTGGCATATTGACCGACACTTCTCTACTTCACGCTGACTGTTGGATACCCCCGCTCTTACGCGGATGACGGTTGCATATCCCGAGTTTTGCGCTCATCAAATCTCAACTTTTACGCTTCTGTTCAAAGTGTTTCAAATTTTGGAGACATTTGAAAACTTTGAAGGGGGTCTTGTAGGAGCGTAAAAAGTACTTCCAAGAAAGAGTCATTTCATTCATAAGTGGACTGCTTTACACCTAATACAGCGGGTAATCTCTTTACACCCGAGACAAGACTAGTCACTTTACGCTCAAGCAAACTGGTCATTTTACGCTGGGTCTATACTGATGGTTTTACGCCAAAGACAGATCAGCCTCTTTCACGCTGGACAAAAGCTATCAAATCTTGCATTTAATGCAGATTTTGACATGAAGATATCAATGATGGCACTTACCACAGAATTCAATGGAATTTGTCTTATACAAAGACCAAGGTTGTCGTTTATGGAGATCGAGCTACTTTACGCTCACTGAAGGGTTTCTTTTACGCACGGAGCTTTACATGAGTCCTTATGCTCATTAAAAAGCGATGTGTGCGTGGAGTTTATTTGAGCCATTTTACGCTCAAGGTTATACAACCGCTTTACGCTGGAAACCTATGACAGAGCTAGTTTACGCTCATCTTTTTACGCCCTATTTGTTCTGGCCAGTCCAGAACGTGGTGTGCCTACGTGGTCTTCATGCCACATAGTTCGAAGAACGTGTGTACGTGTATCCTATTCTCACTGAAATGATGGGACACGTGTCAGCACATACAGAGGATGATTCTGATTGTGGTTGGCGGTTATTGAGCGTAAAGGCATATTTTGATGCTCCTTTACGCACGGAAGCCCCAGTCTATAAAAAGACTCATTTTTCTCATACAAAACACACAGAGAGACAGGAGAGAATACAGAGATCAGAGCTTCGAGATTTTGATCCTCTAGAGCATTCTTCTTCAACTTTTCTTCCAAGAACAGAGTGAAACAAAGCAGGAAAGCATTCGGCCTCGCCATCAGTGCCCAAGTGCGTCGATACCTTTCTGTTGCGTTAGTTCTTCCAAGTTGTTCTACTTCAAGCAGTGATCTTCATCATCATCATATGGTCCAAGGAACAAAGTGATCATTTACGAATCAGACTTCCATAGCAATACTTTCCCAGAATCAAAAGTTGTACTTCTTGTACTCTTTCTCGTTTTATTTTCAAAATCCCAATTTCACCAAGGCATTTTGTTAAGTGAAATAACTGCCCAGCTTCCTGGCAGTCCACATATAAATGTGGACTGCCAGGATATTAGGCAATCCAACTCAATACTTGTTGTGAGTTGGACTGCCCAGAAATTGGACAGTCCATATGAGTATGTGGACTGCCAGAAAACTGGACAGTCCATCTCAATACTTGCTGTGTGTTGGACTGCCCAGTTTCCTGGGCAGTCCAACACACATCAAGTCCTGACTTGGACTGTCCAGTTTCCTGGCAGTCCACATGTAAATGTGGACTGCCAGGAAGCTGGGCAGTCCATCTCAATACTTGTTGTGAGATGGACTGCCCAGGAATTGGGCAATCCACATGTTAATGCTTGCAACATTTAGTCAATGGATAAAACTTTTCTCTATACTTGTAACATCTCAATGCTTGCAACATCTCAATACTTGCAACAATTTGATTCAGCTACTCATAAATACTAGTCACATACACATAGTCACAAGAGTATTCAGCTATACTTGCAACATCTCTATACTTTTCTCTATACTTTGCTTGCAATAGTCTCAATACTTGCAATATCTCAATACTTGCAACATCTCACATAGTCACAAGAGTCACAGAGTAGCATAGTCTAATAGTCACATAGTCATAGATTATTCAGCTACTCATAAATACTAGTCACGTACACATAGTCACGGAGTATTCAGATACGCATAGTCATACTTGTCACATAGTCACATAGTCACAAAGTCAGTAAAGAGTCACAAAGTCACATACACATAGTCACAAAGTCACGAATAATACTAGTCACATAGTCATTCTTGGTCATGACGCCTCTTCGTGCGTCGCTCCTCTTCGAAAAATGGATAATCATCTGTGATGTTTTGCATCTGCATGCCAACATCTTTGTAATTCTCGTCCTTGCATCTGATCAAACTTTTCCCTAACTTCTTACCTTTTGAATCCTGCATGCACGAATAAAAATTATAACTTTAGGTACTGATACTCATCAATACGAGACTGGGTTACCAACACTTACCATCTTCTGTAGTGCATCATATAGTACTGACTTGGATGGTAGAGGAGCTGCTACCGGCACTTTAGCACTTCGCTTATCCGGATTCAACATCATACCATGTCCGGCATCCACGTAATACTCCATATAATCCTCACTACAATCCCATATCTCCACGGCTGGAGTTCGTATGGTTTCACCGACAATATGACGTTGCCACTCAGTGAAAAACATAGAACCCCAAGGGTAGTACGGTGGGACATAAGTCCTTGCATTCTTCCCTTTGGCAGCAGTCCTCAATTTTAAAGAGCTAGGAATAGTTTGTATGTAACCAAACTGACGAAGCACTCGGTCTGGGATGTGAGGCTCCTCAGTTTCATGACAAAATATCGGGCCTCTAAATAGTGCAACCGGTTGCACCGCACGAGTAGTATTTCGCATATCCCGATATGGATCCCAAATAATCAACAATATGTAATCATTACTTAAGAAATTATTAATCAATGTGAAAAAACTACAGTAGTACGTAAATTCTACTTTAACTTAATGTCTCTAAATAGTGCAAATTGTTTCACCTCCTTCGCCTTCATATCTTTTAGAGCGACACGTAGGGTTGCCAACGTATGTGGATGTCTGGTATCTATCTTAGCCGGCTTCCATTTACACATGTAAGCCCCTGAATTTAGGGCTTATTTTTTTAATTTTATAAATCAATTATTGCAATAGATATTATTATTTTTTATTATTTGATTTAATGCTCTCTACCGTGACTTGGATTTCTAGAGCATCAGGGGTGCCAGTCTCTGGAAACTTTCTTCTTGAAGTTTGTAGTAGACGAGATTATCTTCATGTTGATATATCGTGTCCCACTCGAACTTGTTCCGTTGTACTCTTTTTGCTTCGCACAAGTTCGGGTCAATTTAGACCATTTAATTATTAATTGATTTTCCCACTCTTTTTCTTGATCCTCATAAGCGCGTTGCCGTGATTTTTAATTTAGGAGCACCAGACTAGTCTTTTCCTTGGAACCAACTTCTCATGAATGATCTACTCGAGACGCTCTTCACCCAGGACCTTCGTGTCCCACTCAGATACTCCATTTTGTGCTCCATTTCCTTCGCACAACTTTCGGTTCAATTTAGGCCAACTAATTTTCTACCGTAAAACCTGATTTAATTTTCAATTTAATTTCGGGACCCAACATCGACCCAACCTAGTTGACCCCAAATATGGACATGGCCTCCAAGAAGCCTACTACCCGCCTGACACTGGTGTCCCATTTATTTGAGCCCCCACATGCTACTTATTTACCCATGATTTTAAATACCCATTTTAATTCAATTATTGCCTCCTGTCCGATTTTGGTCCAACCCGGCTCCACTGAACCCAACCCCAGCTCCACGTTACCCTCTATCATGACTGCCCATACACCCCACTGATATTTTTCTCTACTCTAAAATATCTCTCTAAATATCTAATTCTCTCATTTGTATATATATACACATATATATACATATAATATATACATACATATATATATATTACACTCTCTCTCTATATTTAAATCTCCATCACTCTCCCTCACCCATCACTAACACACACAACCCCCCTAGCAGCCGACTACCCACTCTCTCTCTACTTTTTCTAAATCTCTCTCTCTAAATATCTTTCTTTCTCTCTCTCTAAATCTCTCTCTCTCTTTATATATTATATGCACACACCTACATATATTATATAATCTCTCTCTCTTCCTCTCACCATCACTCCATCACATACCAGCCCCCCCTTACTCTTGTACGAGAGCACCCCCTCTCCCATTCTTTTTTTTTCTTTTCTTCACTCTTCTTATTTATTTTCTTCTTCACGTTCTTCTTCTTCTTCTTCTTCTTTGTTAATTAACAAAACCACCCTTACCATCAAACCACCAACACCATCACCATGGCCATCTCCTCCTCCCGAGCACCAACTCTTCGCCTCCTCGGCCTCCTTCCCTAGCCGGAGCTCGGCCGCCCATGGCCGAGCAGCAGCACCCCCATCATTTTCTTCTTCTTCTTCTTCTTCTTCTTCTTCTTCTTCTTCACGTTATCAAACCACTCCCGCCACCACCACTCTCACATCACCTCCACCAAACCGCCGTCTCCGCTCGTCGTCGAGCCAACGCCGCCTGGCCGCCGCCTGGTTGCCGTGCGCTACCACGTGGCCGGCGCGCCACAGCAGCTGCAGCAGCAGCTCGCAGCAAGGGCTGCGACAGCGCGCGTGCACAGCAGCAGGCCGCGCGCGTACCGGCCGGCCGCACGCCGCTCCGGCCACCGCCGCCGTCGGCGAGCCCCCCCACGATCGTGTGCAGGCTGGGCGACCTTCCTGTGGCGGCCACCGTCCTCCGGGACGCGCCGCCTAGGCGTTTCGTGCGTTTGGCACGGGTTCCCGTCGTGACGAGCTCGGAACCGGAGTTGAAATGGCGTTCCGTCGCAGCGACTTCGCGCACGTTTTTCGGAAGATTCGACCGTTGGATCAGTGATCTGTCTCCTCCGTCGCAATCTCAGTATATCCCACTTCACCTCTGTCAAGTTTGAACCGTTAATTTTGTCGTTTGATAGATCAAAACTGGCCACCAAGTTGACGTTTTAATTTGAACTTTTTTTGGACAGTTTCGTGACGTCAACTTCGCGGGTTCGTATCTTCGTCGTCGCAGCTCCGTTTTGTGTGCTACCAGTTCCTGTGCATAGCTGGTATAACCCTCTTCCTGCCCCCTTTAGATTTCATTTCAGTTTGAGCTTGTTAGGTCGGTCGAATTCGACGCCAAAGTTGGTCGTTCGAATTCTTAGTGTTGCACTTGTAAAATTCTATTTTTGAACCCGGGACTCCAGATTTAATTTCTGACACTACCAGTAGACTCGTGGCGTCGTTCTGGCCTATTTTCATATAAATTTTGTTAGATTTGGAGGACGTGGGCCCTGGCACGCATTTCGGTGCAAAACGGGCCCCACAGTCCGGGTCAACGAGACTTTTTGACGCCGGCTCATCGGAATCCAATTCTGGATATACCGTTGAGTTCGTATCATCATTCTGGACTCGTTGACATATAATTTGCTTGGTTTCAGTGGACATTGGTTTCGGCACGCATTTCGGTGCAAGTCGGATACCAATATCCGGGTCAACGGGTCATTTTGAGTTCGGCTCATCAGAATCCAATTCTGGATATACCGTTGGGTTCGTATCGTCATTCTGGGTTCGTGGACATATAATTTGTTAGGTTTTGTGCACTTTTATTTCGGCACATTTTTTGGTGCAAAGTGTGTCCAACGGCGGACACCACTTTGGCCCGAAATTACCCTTTTTGCCCGTGTCCAAATTGGACTTATGGACAGGCGATTCTAGCTAATCTGACAATTCTGGAAACGTTGGTGATGTTAGTTTCATCATCCGAAAACATCTGTAGATTTCTTCCCTTTTTGTGTCACACTATTATTATAATCTTTCTCCTTTTGTGGTATTTGAGATCCATCGATTACAGTGATCTCACAACCACTGAAATTGAATGTGTTGACCCTGTAGATGTTTGTAGAGACTAGCTTTGACCCAGTTTGATCATGGTTGACTACTTTGACTGAACGTCGAAGTAGAGTCAACATTTGACCTAGGTTAGACTAGTTTTGACCCTGGTTGACCACAGTTGACTATTTTGACCAAAGTCAACCGAAAGTCAACCGCAACCTACAATTGACTAGAACTGGACCAGAGTTGACCAGTTGACCAAAAATCAACTGTAAGTCAACCCTTGACTTGTCTTGACCTAGTTTGACTTAGTATGACTTGATTTTACTTCCAAACCCTTATATTGATACAATATTCCACCTATAGGTCCTCGAGGCACTGTTCTTGGACCAGTTGACATATTCTACCAGATCTCAGGCGAGTACATTCTCTGATAATAATTCTATTTTATGATATCGTTTATGTTTCTTGTATTTAGTGTAGATACCCTTGTTCTCTTGACTCATTGTTCGCACGGATTGGTATTTCTCTGGATCCCGTCATGAGATGTTATTCCTAGCTTTTCTTGGTATATCTTGTGCAAGTCTTTCTTGTTCCTTGTGCATTGTATAGACACGATTCCTGCGAAGGCTAGCTACCCTCTCGAAGAATCGCGTGTCATGATGTGTCATGGTTGGATCCACTATACTAGTCGGGGACGGGGAGTATTAGTATAGATGTGTGGTCATTATCCGCCTTGTTTATTCTTGTAGACCTTGTTTGATAGCCAATCCTACACTCCACGTATGATTGGCCGGATCATTAGACCTTGTGCAGACCCAAGCCGGCCACATGTTGAAACTAGTACTCACACACTTAGATAGATGTTTCTTGATTCTTGTACATGCCATGATCAGTTTTACTTGCCTTGTTCTAGCTCTAGATTTACAGCTTACCTTGCCATGATACTCACATGTACATTTCATGATTTCTTGTATATTCTCTCTATTTACTGCTATATTTTCAATATCGTCTAATTAGAACTGTTATTTGAGATTTGTACTCGTTCCATCCTGACTGGATATGTTGACAAAATTTTAGGAGTAGTTGTGCCCTCAGTATTGGACTTCATGATGTTGCTAGCTGAGGTGGATCTCACTATTCTTCTACGTGAGTTGCCTGGTAGTTATGCTTAGTCTCGTTGTTCCTTCTTTATTTTCCTGTCTTATGATCCTTGTAGATTCTAGTTGTTCTAGTGATATTATAATTATTTCTTGTCTTATCTTCCTTAGTTTTCATGATGTGACATGAGTACATTTCATAGTTATGGATCTTAGATGTTGTAGTAGTATAGTATACTTGACAGCGTTCTACCGCCGATACCGCGGCGTAGGCTGGGCGTGGCCCACGTATTCGTATCCGTATATCCGGGTGCGGGTCGTGACACGTTTTTAGTGGTGGCCCATGCAGGTCAGTCTTTGCTATTAATGCGAAGTCGTGGTAGTACTTGAGCTTATCTGGACTACTACAAGCCTGCCCTAGGATTAAGGTTGAGTCATGGAATATTTTAGGATTTTGGTACTCGGTCACATAGTAGGAACTCTTGGTAGATTCCAGGGATGACCCCTGGGAATCTTATTTCGAACTTTTCGAAACTTTTCCCATTTGTTCCTGTCCATCCTGATTTCTGAAACATCTGTCCGTTATCAACTTTATTCTTCTTGGAATGAGTTTGTGGACCCCAGAGGGAAGGTATAAGTTGAACTTATATATCTTCAAGGTTGAGACAATTGCCAATCTTATATCAAGGTTGAGATTATTTTAGATTATATTCCAGAACTTTCAATCTTGACCTAGATAGTACCTTGGGACTTCTTCTGAGAACTTTTCCTAAATCCTGTCTCGGAATCTGTTTTCGCTAGTTTTCATTTACTTATCCTTGATTCGTTGTTGAATCTTGAATCTTGATGTTCGTTCGTTGTTGACTTTGATGTTGTATCAAAAACCAGTTTTTATAAATTGAGTTAAGATATTATGATAAACATATTCGATGAGAACGATAAATGTCTACTTTAGTTATGTATTTTAGAATTTATCGCAGTCATACTAGCTAGCACGACATGGACGTGGAGCCTGATGTTGGTTATACCATCCTAGTTATGGAATTTGGATTTTCTTGCAGCCATACCGGTTGGCGTGGTAAGAATTCCAGATGACATGATTTAGGGTGTATACCTTAGTTATGGACTCTATCGTTTATTGCAGCTATGCTTACTGGCGTGGCGAAAATTCTAGCAACATAATCTCAGGAAGATGTATATGGTCATCAGATTATATCTTAAATCGGATCCGTTCGTTATGACCGGATGAGCAAGAACAAATTCTTACAATCATTCTTCCCCGTCTTGGTTAACTCTGTCTATCTACAGCCTAACTAGAATTTCTTGACAGTATTGTTTTGTGTTCCAGCTTTCGTATGATTTGACTAAACTCTTCTTCGCTAACCACTTGGATAATTCTTCTTGTCCTTCCCGGTAATAGTTGAAAGTGCCTCATGGACTGATTCAAGGAAAGTTCGAAAAGTAATTTATCCTTGTATTACAGAATCAGGAGTTTGCATCCAGAGAAATACTGGCGAGGCATGACTTCGGATAACGGCATCATGGTTAAATATGTTTCTCGAATTCTACTTGGACTACTCCCTAAGCACTTTGACTAACATCTTCTCCTTTATTTTGCAAAAATTGTTTGAAAATATTTCACGGATATTAGCCAAGTTAAGTTCAGGAACCTATATTATCTGGCGTGGCAGCTGTGCACTGCAGCCATCCGTCGTATTATGGAACAAGGAAGTTAATCGCAGCTAGATGCACACTAGCGCGATAGTAACTTCATGGGACATTATTACGGAGGTATATGGTTCTTGAGTTTTACTTCGACTACGTCCTATGTATTTCGTTGGCCTCGTACTATTCTTGGCAATATTTCGATAATCTTTCCTGTCTTGCTTGACCTTTACCTTGTCTGAATATTAATATGGATTGCTAGACCCAGTCTTAGGCCCTTGTTACCTTCTATTTTTGACGATTGGATAGCCAGACCTTGTTATCAGACTTTGTAGTGTAACTGTAATATGTTAATGTGTGATTGTGATGAGTATATTTCCTTGGGGATTTATTGGGTTAAGCTTATAGGACAGATATGAGTGACTGATTATAGTGGACTTAGAAAACCATTAAGGATGATTAGTTTGATGGTATGGATTGATTTTAAGTTATCTAAGAAGGGGTAATGAAATATTATATTTAGTGACTACGGATTTAGGACTAGAATCTTGTGCTTAGATTTGAGGGTTTATATTCAGGAGTTCTTGAGTAAAAGAGAGAAGGCTCAATACCCAGAATAGGTTTTGAATGTACAATTTCAAGGAGCTGGTGATTAATAGGATAAGGATATTTAGGACGGGATAAGGAAACAAACAAATTGCTTTTGAGATTGGAATTTTGGTTGATGGCCAATCATTGTGATATATATATATACGTATCTCAAGGATGACCTATATTTTAGAGTATATGTAAAGGTTCTAATTGATATGAAGATTCTAAGGGGTAAATAGACATGGTTTTTATGGAAGAAGCTTGATGAACCTGAACCAAAATACCAGTAGAGAGAAAACAACATAGGTGATCACAAAGGTAGCAGATTGAGTACAGTACCCATAGCAGTTGCATGTTTTAGCTTGACCTATAGGATGATTTTAATTTCGATGATGAAATTTTTATTAGGTGGGCAGGATTGTAAGCCCCTGAAATTAGGGCTTATTTTTTTTTAATTTTATAAATCAATTATTGCAATAGATATTATTATTTGTTTATTATTTGATTTAATGCTCTCTACCGTGACTTGGATTTCTAGAGCATCAGGGGTGCCAGTCTCTGGAAACTTTCTTCTTGAAGTTTGTAGGAGACGAGATTATCTTCATGTTGATATATCGTGTCCCACTCGAACTTGTTCCCTTGTACTCTTTTTGCTTCGCGCAAGTTCGGGTCAATTTAGACTATTTAATTATTAATTGATTTTCCCACTCTTTTCCTTGATCCTCATAATCGCGTTACCGTGACTTTTAATTTAGGAGCACCAAACTAGTCTTTTCCTTGGAACCAACTTCTCATGAATGATTTACTCGAGACGCTCTTCACCCAGGACCTTCGTATCCCACTCAGATACTCCATTTTGTGCTCCATTTCCTTCGCACAACTTTCGGTTCAATTTAGGCCAATTAATTTTCTACCGTAAAACCTGATTTAATTTCCAATTTAATTTCGGGACCCGACATCGACCCAACCTAGTCGACCCCAAATATGGACATGGCCCCCATGAAGCCTACTACACGCCTGACACTGGTGTCCTATTTATTTGAGCCCCCACATGCTACTTATTTATCCATGATTTTAAATACCCATTTTAATTCAATTGTTACCTCCTGTCCGATTTTGGTCAAACCCGGCTCCACTGAACCCAACCCCAGCTCTATGTTACCCTCTATCGTGACTGCCCATACACCCCATTGATATTTTTCTCTACTCTAAAATATCTCTCTAAATATCTAATTCTCTCATTTGTATATATATACACATATATATACATATAATATATACATACATATATATATTACACACTCTCTCTATATTTAAATCTCCCTCACTCTCCCTCACCCATCACTAACACACACAACCCCCCTAGCAGCCGACTACCCACTCTCTCTCTACTTTTTCTAAATCTCTCTCTCTAAATATCTTTCTTTCTCTCTCTCTAAATCTCTCTCTCTTTATATATTATATGCACACAACTACATATATTATATAATCTCTCTCTCTTCCTCTCACCATCACTCCATCACACACCAGCCCCCCTTACTCCTGTACGAGAGCACCCCCTCTCCCATTCTTTTTTTTTCTTTCTTTTCTTCACTCTTCTTATTTATTTTCTTCTTCATGTTCTTCTTCTTCTTCTTCTTCTTCTTCTTCTTCTTCTTCTTCTTCTTCTTCTTTGTTAATTAACCAAACCACCCTTACCATCAAACCACCAACACCATCACCATGGCCATCTCCTCCTCCCGAGCACCAACTCTTCGCCTCCTCGGCCTCCTCCCCTAGCCGGAGCTCGGCCGCCCATGGCCGAGCAGCAGCACCCCCATCATTTTCTTATTCTTCTTCATGTTATCAAACCACTCCCGCCACCACCACTCCCACATCACCTCCACCAAACCGCCGCCTCCGCTCGTCGTCGAGCCCGTGCCGCCTGGCCGCCATGCGCCACCACGTGGCCGCGCGCCACAGCAGCTGCAACAGCAGCTCGCAGCAAGGGCTGCGACAGTACGCGCGCGTCGCTCCGGCCACCGCCGTCGCCGGCGAGCCCCTCCACGGTCGCGCGCAGGCTGGGCGACCTCCCTGTGGCGGCCACCGTCCTCCGGGACGCGCCGCCTAGGCGTTTCGTGCGTTTGGCACGGGTTCCCATCGTGACGAGTTCGGAACCGGAGTTGAAATGGCGTTCCGTCGCAGCGATTTCGCACACGTTTTCCGGAAGATTCGACCGTTGGATCAGTGATCCGTCTCCTCTGTCGCAATCTCAGTATATCCCTCTTCACCTCTGTCAAGTTTGAACCGTTAATTTCGTCGTTTGATAGATCAAAACTGGCCACCAAGTTGACATTTTAATTTGAACTGTTTTTGGACAATTTTGTGACGTCAACTTCGCGGGTTCGTATCTTCGTCGTCGCAGCTCCATTTTGTACGCTACCAGTTCCGGTGCACAGCTGGTATAACCCTCTTCCTGCCCCTTTTAGATTTCATTTCAGTTTGAGCTTGTTAGGTCGGTCGAATTCGACGCCAAAGTTGGCCGTTCGAATTCTTAGTGTTGCACTTGTAAAATTCCATTTTTGAACCCGGGACTCCGGATTCAATTTCTGACACTACCAGTAGACTCGTGGCATCGTTCTGGCCTATTTTCATATAAAGTTTGTTAGATTTGGAGGACGTGGGCCCTGGCACGCATTTCGATGCAAAGCGGGCCTCACAGTCCGGGTCAACGGGACTTTTTGACACCGACTCATCGAAATCCAATTCTGGATATACCGTTGAGTTCGTATCGTCATTCTGGGCTCGTTGACATATAATTTGCTAGATTTTAATGGACATTGGTTCCGACACGCATTTCGGTGTAAGTCGGATACCAATATCCGGGTCAACGGGTCATTTTGAGTTCGGCTCATCGGAATCCAATTCTGGATATACCGTTGGGTTCGTATCGTCATTCTGGATTCGTTGACATATAATTTGTTAGGTTTTGTGCACTTTTATTTTGGCACATTTTTCGGTGCAATGTGTGTCCAACGACGGACACCACTTTGGCCCAAAATTACCTTTTTTGCTCCTGTGTCCTAATTGGACTTATGGACAGACGATTCTAGCTAATTTGACCATTCTGGACACGTTGGTGATGTTAGTTTCATCATCCGACAACATCTGTAGATTTTTTCCCTTTTTGTGTCATCCTATTATTATAATCTTTCTCCTTTTGTGGTATTTGAGATCCATCGATTCCAGTGATCTCACAACCACTGAAATTGAATGTGTTGACCCTGTAGATGTTTGTAGAGACTAGCTTTGACCCAGTTTGACCATGGTTGACTACTTTGACTGAACGTCGAAGTAGAGTCAACATTTGACCTAGGTTAGACTAGTTTTGACCCTGGTTGACCACAGTTGACTATTTTGACCAAAGTCAACCGAAAGTCAACCGTAGCCTACAAATGACTAGAACTGGACCAGAGTTGACCAGTTGACCAAAAGTCAACTGTAAGTCAACCCTTGACCTGTCTTGACCTAGTTTGACTTAGTATGACTTGATTTTACTTTCAAACCCTTATATTGATACAGTATTCCACCTATAGTTCCTCGAGGCACTGTTCTTGGACCAGTTGACATATTCCACCAGATCTCAGGCGAATACATTCTCTGATAATAATTCTGTTTTATGATATCGTTTATGTTTCTTGTATTTAGTGTAGATATCCTTGTTCTCTTGACACATTGTTCGCACGGATTGGTATTTCTCTGGATCCCGTCATGAGATGTTATTCCTCGCTTTCCTTGGTATATCTTGTGCAAGTCTTTCTTGTTCCTTGTGCATTGTATAGACACGATTCCTGCGAAGGCTAGCTACCCTCTCGAAGAATCGCGTGTCATGATGTGTCATGGTTGGATCCACTATACTAGTCGGGGATGGGGAGTATTAGTGTAGATGTGTGGTCATTATCCGCCTTGTTTATTCTTGTAGACCTTGTTTGATAGCCAATCCTACACTCCACGTATGATTGGCCGGATCATTAGACCTTGTGCAGACCCAAGCCGGCCACATGTTGAAACTAGTACTCACACACTTAGATAGATGTTTCTTGATTCTTGTACATGCCATGATCAGTTTTACTTGCCTTGTTCTAGCTCTAGATTTACAGCTTACCTTGCCATGATACTCACATGTACATTTTATGATTTCTTGTATATTCTCTCTATTTACTGCTATATTTTCAATATCGTCTAATTAGAACTGTTATTTGAGATTTGTGCTTGTTCCATCCTGACTGGATATGTTGACAAAATTTTAGGAGTAGTTGTGCCCTCAGTATTGGACTTCATGATGTTGCTAGCTGAGGTGGATCTCACTATTCTTCTACGTGAGTTGCCTGGTAGTTATCCTTAGTCTCGTTGTTCCTTCTTTATTTTCCTGTCTTATGATCCTTGTAGATTCTAGTTGTTCTAGTGATATTATAATTATTTCTTGTCTTATCTTCCTTAGTTTTCATGATGTGACATGAGTACATTTCATAGTTATGGATCTTAGATGTTGTAGTAGTATAGTATACTTGACAGCATTCTACCGCCGATACCGCGGCGTTGGCTGGGCGTGGCCCACGTATTCGTATCCGTATATCCGGGTGCGGGTCGTGACACATTTTTAGTGGTGGCCCATGCAGGTCAGTCTTTGCTATTAATGCGAAGTCGTGGTAGTACTTGAGCTTATCTGTACTACTACGAGCCTGCCCTAGGATTAAGGTTGAATCATGGAATATTTTAGGATTTTGGCACTCGGTCACATAGTAGAAACTCTTGGTAGATTCCAGGGATGGCCCCTGGGAATCTTATTTCGAACTTTTCAAAACTTTTCCCATTTGTTCCTGTCCATCCTGATTTCTGAAACATCTGTCCGTTATCAACTTTATTCTTCTTGGAATGAGTTTGTGGACCCCAGAGGGAAGGTATAAGTTAAACTTATATATCTTCAAGGTTGAGACAATTGCCAATCTTATATCAAGGTTGAGATTATTTTAAATTATATTCCAGAACTTTCAATCTTGACCTAGATAGTACCTTGGGACTTCTCCTGAGAACTTTTCCTAAATCCTGTCTCGGAATCTGTTTTCGCTAGTTTTCATTTACTTATCCTTGATTCGTTGTTGAATCTTGAATCTTGATGTTTGTTCGTTGTTGACTTTGATGTTGTATCAAAAATCAGTTTTTATAAATTGAGTTAAGATATTATGATAAACATATTCGATGAGAACGATAAATGTCTACTTTAGTTATGGAGTTTAGAATTTATCGCAGTCATACTAGCTAGCACGACATGGACGTGGAGCCTGATGTTGGTTATACCATCATAGTTATGGAATTTGGATTTTCTTGCAGCCATACCGGTTGACGTGGTAAGAATTCCAGATGACATGATTTAGGGTGTATACCTTAGTTATGGACTCTATCGTTTATTACAGCTATGCTTACTGGCGTGGCAAAAATTCTAGCAACATAATCTCAGGAAGACGTATATGGTCATCAGATTATATCTTAAATCGGATCCCTTCGTTATGACCGGATAAGCAAGAACAAATTCTTATCATCATTCTTCCCCGTCTTGGTTAACTCTGTCTATCTATAGCCTAACTAGGATTTCTTGACAGTATTGTTTTGTGTTCCAGCTTTCGTATGATTTGACTAAACTCTTCTTCGCTAACCACTTGGATAATTCTTCTTGTCCTTCCCGGTAATAGTTGAAAGTGCCTCATGGATTGATTCAAGAAAAGTTCGAAAAGTAATTTATCCTTGTATTACGGAATCGGGAGTTTGCATCCAGAGAAATACTGGCGAGGCATGACTTCGGATAACGGCATCATGGTTAAATATGTTTCTCGAATTCTACTTGGACTACTCCCTAAGCACTTTGACTAACATCTTCTCCTTTATTTTACAAAAATTGTTTGAAAATATTTCACGGATATTAGCCAAGCTAAGTTCAGGAACATATATTATCTGGCGTGGCAGCTGTGCACTGCAGCCATCCGTCGTATTATGGAACAAGGAAGTTAATCGCAGCTAGATGCATACTAGCGCGATAGTAACTTCATGTGACATAATTACGGAGGTATATGGTTCTTGAGTTTTACTTCGACTACGTCCTTTGTATTTCGTTGGCCTCGTACTATTCTTGGAAATATTTCGATAAATCTTTCCTGTCTTGCTTTACCCTTACCTTGTCTGAATATTAATATGGATTGCTGGACCCAGTCTTAGGCCCTTGTTACCTTCTATTTTTGACGATTGGATAGCCAGACCTTGTTATCAGACTTTGTAGTGTAACTGTAATATGTTAATGTGTGATTGTGATGAGTATATTTCCTTGGGGATTTATTGGATTAAGCTTATAGGACAGATATGAGTGACTGATTATAGTGGACTTAGAAAACCATTAAGGATGATTAGTTTGATGGTATGGATTGATTTTAAGGTATCTAAGAAGGGGTAATGAAATATTATATTTAGTGACTACGGATTTAGGACTAGAATCTTGTACTTAGATTTGAGGGTTTATATTCATGAGTTCTTGAGTAAAAGAGAGAAGGCTCAATACCCAGAATAGGTTTTGAATGTACAATTTCAAGGAGCTGGTGATTAATAGGATAAGGATATTTAGGACGAGATAAGGAAACAAACAAATTGCTTTTGAGATTGGAATTTTGGTTGATGGCCAATCATTGTGATATATATATACGTATCTCAAGGATGACCTATATTTTAGAGTATATGTAAAGGTTCTAATTGATATGAAGATTCTAAAGGGTAAATAGACAGGGTTTTTATGGAAGAAGCTTGATGAACCTGAACCAAAATACCAGTATGTATGCCCGGACCACAGACTTATCGGTAACGCCGACGGCCCCTAGGATAAACTGTATGTATGCCCGGGCCACGGAGTCGTCACTAGCATCGTCGTCGTCCTCGTCATCGTCGGAGTCGTCGGAACAGAATGTATTCCTCAAAAAACTTAACGGAACTCTATACGACTTCTTAAATTCAGGAAGGGAGACAGAAGTCTCCGTGTCAACCCCAAGAGAATTGGCGACCAATCCCACAAGCTCATCATACATCTCGAAGTCACCCTCTGAATAATCCATCGCCATTTGACGACCGTCAACTCTAAGCCCCAAAATATGGTGCACATCATCAAGGGTGATTGTCAACTCTCCGTCTGCGAAATGGAAACTATTGGTTTCTAGATGCCAACGCTCCATAAACTCAGATATCATTGCGTGCTCCAATATCTGATACGAGTATTTTGCCAAATTTTGCAATCCGGTGAGGGTGATTTTGGCCTTCACACTCTCTTTCAACTTGTCAAATCCCCACGTACTGCACATCTTCGCATGGTTTATTACCCTCAAAAGGCACGAGCTTTTCTGCAAATAAAAATTTTACAAAAAAAACTTCCGATATTAAGTACAAGTATTTTTTTTAATAATTATTCTATATTTAAGGTAATCAACTAACCGGATCCTTCCAGATCTGATAAGAAATGTGGTTCTCGATTGACGTCAATATCGAGCAACCAATTGGGCCAGTATCTTCCGTTTCCTCGACTGCAGGAGCAGGACCGGATTGACCTGATCCATCGTCAGCTCTCTTTCGTGCAACGGGTACATCATCATCAGAAGATGAATCATCACGACGATTCACCGGCTTCTTCAAATGACTTGCAACATGTTTCGTTCCACGGGTCCTTATCTGTGAGACTGGTTCTAGTTCTCTGATTGTTAGCGCTTTATCAAGAACCCTACCAGCTGCACGCGCCTTGCGATCTGATGCTGTCGGACGTTTTCTTTCAGGCCCGGCCTCAACTTCCTTCTCCTTTCTCTTCTTCTTATGACTAATATTTAATCTTAATTAGATATTAAAATGTATAATTATGGACTGCCCACCAATCATCCAGGTTATAGCATGTTTAGTTTTGGACTGCCCAACTCTCTGGCAGTCCAGACTGAAAGTTGGACTGCCAGAAGAATGGGCAGTCCAAGTCACAGCATGTGTAACTTTGGACTGCCCATTCTTCTGGCAGTCCAACATAGAAACTGGACTGCCAGAAGAATGGTGTCACCCTCATTTCCTGTATTTCGTATTTGTACTCGTAATTTGATTTTGGCACGTATTTTATTTTCTCGACTTGCGGATTTTGGTTTCCCGTAAATGGGTTTGGACCATGGCTTGGTTTTATTTTGTGGAATTGGTTTGGTTTGATTAGGTTTGGTTTAATATGAATTGGTACACTTTAACCTACACTCTACCATCAACACAACACACCCACCCTCATTATATCTCCACCAACCTTTCTCTCTCCTCTTTATTCTCCATTAACTTCTCCATCTTCTTCCTTCTTCCACACAACACCACACCATAGGCAAGTGCACCTTGCCATCAAATAAGCACCACTTTTTATTTGTCCATTAACTAGATTAGGCCATGAAGAACAACTTTAGAACTTGACATTTTATGATTTGGAGTTTTCATTTTTTTAGATCTAGGTTTTAACCATTTTCGAAAATCCTTGGTTTTGATCTATTAAACATCGATTTTTGCATGTTTTGATGCTTCCACGAGGAAGAGAATTCGATTTTACTCAAGTTAGAACTTTGAAAATCTAGATTTGGTTTTGATTTGACAAAGTTATGAAGAATTGAAGTTCTTGGTGTTCTTGGACCTGCTCTCGGCCAGGAAGAACATCCCTCTGCCTTGCGCTCTTTAGCGCATGGCCGATTGTGCACCCCCGGCCTGTGCTCTTTAGCGCAGGGCCGATTGCGCATAACCCCAGCCAGTGCTTTGCGCTGCGCTCGATTGCGCTGGCGCAAGCCATCCATGCGCAAGCCATCCATGCGCAAGCCATCCATGCGCAAGCCAGCCATGCGCAAGCCAGCCATGCGCAAGCCGACCTCTGCACAATCCACCCTTGCGCAACCCACCCTTGCGTAATCCACCCTTGTGCAATCCACCCTTGCGCAAGGTGACCCCTGCGCAGTCTACCCTTGTGCAAGGTAACCCCTGCGCAGTCTACCCTTGTGCAGCTATTCCATGCGCAGTACACACCCTGCACAGACCAACCCCTGACCCCCCTTGCACAACCTACTTGTCTATGATGAATTGTTTATTTCTTTAAGCTTGGCTCTTCTATAGCCCTATATATATTGGTATTTTATTAGATATTTTATGCCCATTTTATATCCTTACGCCTTTTGTCATGAACTTGATTTTACTTAATATATTTGGAATGACTATTGTACATAGCATGGTATGACAAGGAACTAGCATAACACGACAGTAACCCGTAGTGGTGCACTCCTGACATGACCAACCTGACATAATAGTGGCCCGTCGTGGCGCACTCCTAACAGTACCCTGACATGATTTATCTTGATAACTTGATAGTGGCCCGTGGCGGCGCACTCCCGACTTGACTTGTAACTTGTAACTTGACTCGTATAATCAACTTGACACCGTGGTTGTTCCTGCTTGCTTGCTTGTACAATCCACTTGTCTTGTCTTACATCATGTCTAGGACGTGACTTCCTGGGTACCACGGCCAGGGACTCGCGCTAAATTGGATTAGGCTAATGATTAGATCAAACTAGAACATAGAGAATTCCCAGTCACAGGCAATCTCGTTATCTGGGCGCCTTAATGGACTTGTAGCTTGCCGACGAGTAGAGCATATTTCCAGCGCACTGTCATGTGTTGCACCCTCTAAGTCACCTAAGGGTACATTTGTCTCCCGGGCAATGTACCCACCTATAACTCTCAACCCGCGGAAGGATAACTGGATGGTCTGCAGGGCTTGGGACTGGGAGTTTCTCACTTGCATCTTGTTAGTAATTAGGCTTGTGATAACCCTAGTTAGTTAAAGTAGTAAGCCGTAGTACTTGCTTGGCCGATTGTGAATGAATGGTGTCCAGCTCTGTCTAAGTCTTGTCTAGCCCCTGTACCTGGAACTCTTGATCATGATTGTTTTACTTATCTCTAACGATAAATGGGTAGAGACAGTGAGCTATTCAGGCGAAGGGTTACAACCCCGGTCCTTGTCTGGTTTAAGGATTATAACCTGGCTCCCGGAATGGTTCCACGTCCCTAGTCGTTTATCGCTCTGTGTACTTTTACTACTTGTACTTTCTTTTATTCTTTATGTTCTGATGTGCTGGCTTTTGTTCTTATTTGTGGCCTCCTTTGTGGCACTTGCTCTTTCTGGGGTTTGACCCAGCTGGTTTTGTGTGGCCAGATTTCGGAGCAGCTCCCGAGGATCTACCAAGCTTCCAGCCCAATGGTGAACACTAGACGGAACCCGGGCTACGAGTGGGTTTTCCTTTTTGTTTCACCCACTTATATGTAAATTTATTCTTTTGAGGCGTTTAGCAGACGAGCACCTGTTAGCTCGATGCACATTTACTTACTGTCTGCCTACGGGCTGTAAACATGATTAACAAATCCTAGGGTTGATCATGTATGACTGAACTCTTGCTAGTCCTATCATTTTGTACGACTAGCTTCATGATCATCCAATATGTAATATTTGGGACGCCTTATATATATATACTTGATGCTCTAACATCTTGTAACTCTGTTAATTGCTTGAGATTGAGACAATAGGCTTGACCTTAAGAGACTGCTGGCTTGTAGTAAACCCTCATATCTAGACAGCCGTGACCGTATAGTTGAGATGTATTCTATTTCAATATACGTAGCTGGCTATGTCTGCCCCCGCTCTCCAGTATCCTGGTTCTGGGGCGTGACATGGTTTAAGTGGTGGCCCATGCAGGTCTTGTCAATCAAAAAATGTGAGGGTTTACCGAATAGATGTCTCAATCAATATTCGCCCTTGATCTCTGCTCGTATCTTCAAATCTCTGAGATTCTTGACCTGATCACATGCTTGTATCATTGATCTGTCCTGGTCCTTTCCTTACTGTTCCCTACTTCGTCTTCTTCAGCGGCATTGCTCCCGGACCTGCCAACCAGCCAGAGGAAGCTCGGCAAGCACCCCAGCGCCAGGAAGATCAAGCTCAGCACTCTGGAGTAGCCTCCCGAATTATGCTTCCCGGAGGCTCGGAACCTCCAGTTCAGGCAGCTCCGCCTGTTCAACCAGCTAGACAGGATGAGGGACCTTTGGTAGGGCTTACCAGAGAACTGCTTGCATCCCAAGATCGTCGAGGCGACGCCTTGCACCAAGAAGTTCATGATGCACTAAACCGGGGAGGTCCCCAAGGGAATCAGGCGGCCAACAGTTTCAAGCGCTTGAACCCTCCCTTCTTTGACGACAGTGAAGATGCGATTGCCGCGGACGCTTGGCTATAGGATACCGAGGTGGTTCTAGAAGCAGCTAGGACACCTGAGAATGAGAAGGTGGCGGTGGTACGCCTACAGTTGTTAGACTTGGCTCGGGATTGGTGGGCAGCTCAGGCCATGGGATTAGCGGCACCAGTCACTTGGGCGACGTTCAGAGAGATGTTCCAGACGAAGTACTTCGATGCGGTGGCACGGTACGACCTGCAGACCAGATTCACCAACTTGAAGCAAGGAGGCAGAACGGTCGATGGCTATGCGACCGAGTTTTCCAGGCTGAGTAGGTTCGCCCCCACCTTGGTGGCGACCGAGTTCGATAGGGCTCAGCGGTTCCAGCAAGGGCTGCACTTAGAGATATTATTGGCTGTGGAGCAGTTCGAGCACCAGACGTTCGATGCAGTGTTGAAGGCAGCAATGAGGCATGAGTATACCTCCCGGAGAATTGTTGACAGGACCGGAGGCAGGAAGCGGTCCCACAACCAGATGTACCAATCTTCAGCTCCAGCCCCGGCAGCTAGGAGTATAACTATTGGAACTCCGAGGCGGGCGGCCTCAGTGACGTCGGTTCAGCATTCGACCCCGACGTACCCGCAGCAGCAGAAGCAGAAGCAGTCTTCCGCGGTGGGATGTTCTCATTGCGGGAAGCCGGGCCATGTAGTGGCAGAGTGTCGTAGGGCACAGGGATTGTGCCTGGCTTGTGGAGGAGCAGACCACCAGATAGGGACCTGCCCGAATAGGGGAGGTCCATCATCATCCAACCTTTCTAGTTCTTCGGTGAGAGGACCAGCCCCAGTTCCAGTCCAGCAGCAGCAGCAGCAGCAGTACCCGAGGCCATTGTTGCCTCAGGCCCAGGCCTTTCAGCAGCAGAACCAGCAGCAGTTCACCCAGGCTCCAGCACAGAACCGACAGAGGGGTTTCCAGCAGAAGGGACCTGCAGCTAGAGGTCAGGCTATGATGATGACCATGGAAGAAGAAGTTGCACCAGGTGAGGTAGTGGCAGGTACTATTCTCGTCAACACTTTTCCAGCATCTGTATTATTTGATTTTGGTGTATCGCATTCATTCATGTCTGCACGAT
The DNA here is from genome assembly GCA_029216955.1 of Iris pallida. Classification (NCBI taxonomy): domain Eukaryota; kingdom Viridiplantae; phylum Streptophyta; class Magnoliopsida; order Asparagales; family Iridaceae; genus Iris; species Iris pallida. Next base: position 30,700,371 of record JANAVB010040218.1, on the reverse strand, counting down.
TCGCGACACGGATAGGATTGGAGCCCGAGTCATTATCAGTGAGGCTCAATATACTTACTGGTAATGGTCTTGTGGGAGTAGATCGAGTGTTTTCCTCGTGTCGGATCGTAGTTAGCGGTAGAGAGTTCCCCGCTAGGCTCATAGAGTTCCCTATGGCAGACTATGATGTAGTCCTAGGCATGGATTGGTTGAGGAACCATTATGCTAGGATAGACTGCCATGTTGGCAGAGTTGTCTTTAGTATTCCCGGAGAGCCAGAGTTTTCATTTTCCAGAGGCACAGTAGAGCCATCTCCTCCAGTATTGCGGATGGCAGTAGCAGCAGTGCAGTTGCCCCGGATAGTTGAAGAGTTTCCAGATGTCTTCCCAGAGGAACTTCCAGGGATGCCACCAGAGCGGGAGATCGAGTTCACCATTGACTTGATTCCCGGGACAGCACCAGTATCAGAGCGAGTCTACAGAATGGTGCCTTCAGAGTTGGAGATTTTGTACAAGATGATTGAAGAACTTAGAACCAAAGGATTCATTCGTGCTAGTGGATTGCCTTGGGAAGCCCCGACGCTTCTTGTGAAAAAGAAGGATGGTACGTCTAGGTTATGTGTAGATTATCGTACCTTGAACTCAGTGACAATAAAGAACATATACCCTCTCCCGAGGATAGATGACTTGTTTGATCAACTCAAAGGGGCTTCAGTTTTCTCGAAGATAGACTTGCGGTCAGGATACCACCAGATCAGAGTCAGAGAGCAGGACATCCCGAAGACGGTGTTCAGATCTAGGTACGGGCATTGGGAGTTTCTAGTTATGCCCTTTGGAGCGACCAATGCACCGGCAGTATTCATGGACCTCATGAACCGTATTTTCATGCCTTACTTGGATCAGTTTGTGATAGTGTTCCTTGATGACATCCTGGTCTACAGCAAGAGTGAAGCAGAGCACGAGCAGCATCTCAGAGTTGTCCTCCAGATTCTCAGAGAGCACCAGTTGTACGCCAAGTTCAGTAAATGCGAGTTCTGGCTCGATCGTATTTCGTACTTGGGTCACATCATTACCAGAGGAGGAGTAGAAGTGGATCCCCAGAAGATTGTGGCTATCGAGGCATGGCCAGTACCCAGCTCAGTGGCAGAAGTTCGCAGCTTCCTTGGATTGGCCGGCTACTGTTTGCCATTAAAATTGTTTTGATTGAAACTTTAATACAAACAGAACAGTGATACAATATAGGACTTAGATGTAGTCCTAGGAGTACACTTTTGTTTAAGCTGGGTCCTTAGTGCCAATGGAGCGAGTGGTAATGCGTTGACTCCGTTGACCGGCTGACGACGGTTATCGGTTCTCTGAAGGTGTTGATTGCTCTGGGTGCTGGAGCTTGCTGAGAGGAGGAAGACGTTGAGTGTCTAGAACTGCCTCTCTGGTGATTTTCTGTTGTGGATTCTGTCTGTGTTGTGTGTGTGTGAAGGGGATGATCCTTCTATTTATAGTTCTGCAGGCTGGCTGCTCATGCGCGCATGTAGGATGCGCCAGTATGGGGACGCCACGTGGAGGTTGCTAATGGAGGCGCACGGATGCTGCGCCCTGATCGAGGGGGACAACTCTTCATACTGCTGTTGTGAGCCGGCACGTAGCAGAGGAGAAGATCTTTCCGTTGCTGAAATCTTGGACGAGTTGAGTCAAAGGACACGTGTCATCGACCCATGGCTCGAAGATCTCGGATTTGGTGGAGAGGAGTAATCTGGTGAGCTGCGCCTTGGATTGGGCGCAGGAGGAGGCTGCGGCTCATAACCTTTAGGAGTTACAAACCATTTGGGGCGCATGGCTTTTGAGGCGCATGCAGACGACTTTCCTTCTGTCTTTCGGGATCAGAGAGCAGTCTGGGGCGCATGGCTTTTGAGGCGCATGCTGATTTGGACGCATGGCCGTAGAGGCGCATGCGGATGGTAGAGTAGCCACGTGGCAGTAGCCGTCGAAATAAAGTCATGATGATGCTGACGTTGCCGACGCTTCGTTTTCTGAAAAAGCTGTCAACTGTTCAGACTTTGGGAGGCGTGCTGCCAACTCTGTCAGTTCAGCATTTAATATTGGTGACGTTCGATGGACAGCTGAGTGGGCGCGTCGGTTGGCGTTCCACTCGGTATGGGGATGTGTGGGGGCGCATCCTCTGCAATGCGCCGAGTACTGTAGGGCACGTCTGTGTGATGCGCCTGATGCCGAAGGGCGCGTCCGTGTGATGCGCTGTCTGGCTGGCGCATCGGACATGTCTTTTAATGATGCGGCTGTCTCGCTCCTCGAGTGCTATAAATAGCCGTTTGGCTGAATTCGAGGCGTCCGGTTAATCCATTTAATGCAAATTCATTGCACAGAATTCGAAGAGCCATCCACTTGGCGCGTGGGTTTGATCTACTCGACCTATAAATAGTGGCATGGAGAGAAGATTTGCTTCTCATTCCCTCACGTACTTCCAACATGAACTTGGATATTCGGGTGCATTCTGTTGACGAAGTGCTCCCGAGGGTGAAGATGAGACACTGTGTTGTCTTCGATGCTCTTGAAGGTGACTGTTACATCCAAAAGACGGAGTCGAGGGCTTCCGAGGCAGGCGGAAGGTGCCTGTTGCATCCAAAGATAAGGATGCTCGGGCCTCGTCTCCGTTATTTCGGAAGAGCCGTAGATCGGAATGGCGGTGCTAGGCTCTATCTTCCTTCAAAGTGGGGTTTGCCCACTTTGGTTGTGTTGAAAGCTGCTCCTTTAGCCGCGGTTTCGATCACGGTCTTCCTTCGCCTTTGGAGGCTCTTTCGAAGCCTCCCCTGGCCACAGCTTCGGCGGTGCTCTTCTCTTCCTTGGTTCCAGCCAGAGGGTTAAATGCTTTGTGGAGCATTTATCAGGTGAGCCTGGCTGGAAGAGCAGCACATAACTGGGCTGCTGAAGGGATGCACATAACTGAGCTGGATGCACATAACTGAGCTGCTGAAGAGATGGTGGGATGCGCCTGGTTGGAGGCGCATGATGTCTGCTGTACCTGACTGGTGGCGCATGGTGGCTGCTGCGCCTATCTGGAAGCGCATGGTGACTGGTGCGCCTATCTGGAAGCACAGGGTAGCCGTTGGCTGTAGACTTAGGATCTTTCCTTTGTAGAAATTCTCCTTTGTACAACCTTTCTTAGACATGTAATAGACTTTTGTATATAAATAAAAAGTCCTCTTTCGAATGTCTATCTTTGTTGATTTTGCTGTGAAGTTCTTCGTCTGAGTTCTGGCGCATGTAGCGTCTGGCGCATGGGTTTTCTGGTTGTGAAATTCCATGCTTCTACAAGACCCCCTTCAAAGTTTTCAAAACTTTTGAATAAGTTTTGGAATACTTTGAATAAGAAGCATGGAGGTCGGGGCGCATAATTGCTGGGCGCATGCCTGTTCGGGCGCATGCTCTTTTTAGTTAATGATGATGATACCTCGGTAACCGAAAAGATTAATGATGATCTTTTGGTTTTATTTGCTGCTATCTTTGCACAGACCCCGAGGCGACGGCTGAGATCACACGTCATCTGTTCACGCGTGCGACTAAGCCCTATAAATAGGTAAGAGTTGGAGAGAGAAATGGTTCTTCTTCTCTGTGCCTCTGCTTCTTTAGAGTTTCTTCTTCAAAACCCTAACTTCTTCTTCTTCGAGAGAATGGCTCCCAAGACTCCTCGCGGTGCTGCCGGTAAGGGGAAGGAGAAAGCGAAGGAGTCTGCGGAAGTTGCGGCGGCTGTCGTTCCCCGTCGGCCTGTCGAAGTTCGGTCGGAGGTGGTTGGTAAGTCTCATTGTCCGTACGCCAACGCGCATAGACCTTGAGTCTTTAATGATGTGCCGCGGTCTTTGCCCGCCGACGCGCATGGGTTTAAACCCTGGTGATGCGCCGAGGCTATACTGCTGACGCGCATGGGTTCAAACCCTGATGATGCGCCGAGGCCGTACTGCTGACGCGCATGGGTTCAAACCCTGATGATGCGCCGAGGCCATACTGCTGACGCACATGGGTTCAAACCCTGGTGGTGCGCCGCAGTTCCTCTTTTAGACACATTGTGTGTTCTCTTGTTGCTTCTGACATTTTCTGATCTTTTGCTAGTGTCGATGGCAATCCCGCTTTTGAGTAAAGTTTTTTTGGAGGCTGCCTTCAACCAAATGGGAGTAGAGCATAACGAGGAAGTGATAAACCCTGTTCAAGATGCTCTTATGCTGGATCAGCCTCCCGAGAGAATGACCCTAATCCGTGAACAGCAGTATTGGTTCCTCAAACGGATGATGGAGCGTGGAGTTTTAAAATCTTCCACATCTGATAAAGTGACCTTCTTGAAGCCCGAGTTCCTATTTGGAGACCGTCTCACTTCTACTGACTCGACAGTGTTGAAGGTCAAGGAGGACTGGTTCTTTACAGCGAATGGAGTGCATATGACCGTTAAGCAACTTGAACGTCAATGGCCTTTGACGTCCTTCTGTCGCCTTGTTTCCCAGAGGAGGATGTCTTGGGAGCATACCCCTTCTCAGGGGGGAGCGGTGACTGGTGTCATCCAAATCGATTCTACTTCCGACCAAAGGGATGCTTTGACCGTTGTACGGTCTGGGTCTTCTTACACTTGGCGGACTTTACATCCTGGGAGCCTCTATAGTGATGTACCCATTGATACGCTTGCTTATAGTGCTTCGACTTTTACACACCGTATGTTTTTGATGGAACGCTCCTATCCGAAAGAAGAGTTTCGGGTGGAGGGTTGGTGCCATTATGTTTCAAAATGGGATAAACTGACACTTTGGATCTTGTCGCGGTTTCGGACTGAGCTCCGAGAGTTTGGGTTGACTGCCGCGATCCGTGCTACCCAGGCGGGTGTCGACCTTAATAGGCACATGTTCCTTGCTCTCCTGGAGATGTTTGATATCCATACCGGGACCTTCTTTACTCCGGTAGGGGAGTTAGGGCTCGCACTTCATGAGATGTATGAGGTGTCGAAACTCCCTTGGGGGTCGGAGCCCTATGAAGAGTACTTCCCAACCAATGAGGAACTTCAGGTCCTGGGGGACAGAGCTGATGAGATGACGGCCGTCTTCAAGGAAGTGGCGAGTCATCATTACTGTATGCAGAGAAGGGATAAAAGCGGGACGCAGCCCCATGTGACCGCTTGGAGAGACTATGTCTTTAGACAAGGCAAAGAGGATTCTTCGAAGTTTTTTACTCCGCCGGCGCTCTCTCGTAGCGAGGTGCTGTCCGAAATGAGCAGGTTAGGGGAGAAGAATCCCCGAGGGAATGAAGACCAGCAGTCAGATGCACGCTCCTACAGCTGCTTCTGGCATCTTGCTTATCCAATGTCATCCAAGGCGGTTTTGGTGGCCTATCTGATGATATGGCCCCGGGATTGCGTGTTTGCAGGTGGATCCGGTGCCGTCGAGAGGGTGACTCAAAACTTAATCCTGCCAGCCGTAAAGTTGGTCTTCGGCCGGCGTTTGGCTATCCTCCCCGCAATGGTATGTAACCTGCAGCGAGGTTTGCGAGAGTTTGCTGGAAATGTGATTCATGGCAGAGGCAGAAAAAATAACTTCCCGCGCGCCGAACTGCCGTTTCACTATTTGATGGGATGGCTGATTTTGCATCATCCCAGTGTGATGAGCCCAGGCTCGGAAGGAGATTATAAGGCTGGAGATGCACTCCTTCGTCGTTTCCATCGGAGGAGCTGGTCGCATACTGGTGTCCCGGTTTGTAGAAAGGTTTTATCCCGTCTTCAGGGTTGGGAGATCACCAAAGTTGGTCCAATCTATTTGGGTTTTGAGGCCAACGAGGATTTAAGGGACCTGGGCGAAGGTACCACTACTCTGCCTCAATGGAGATTCCGCTGGTTGCAAAGTATCCGGCCATCCCATCTGGTGTACCGGAACAGGAATCAGTGCTACCTGGAACCGTACTTGCCGAGCCGCTTTGCGCGGCAATTTGGTTATGCTCAGATGATGTTGGATAACCCCAGTATTACCCTGGGGTATGTTGGAAGTTTGTTGGATGGTGCACGAGCTTGGCATTACTATAATGCCGGATGTACCGGAGCTCGTTTTACGTTGCCTGTCCCCGATCCGCGGCCGCCCATTCTTTACTCGGCCGCCAAATTTTATTGTGTTATGGCTGCCCCGCCCTCCGGATATGACAGGGAGACCAGCCTTATCGCAGGCACCCAGTTAGCTGCGACCGGGGACACGCCAGTGAAGGCCCGGCCGCATCGTCCGTCAGGGATGGGTCAACGGAGTGCCCCCTCCGCATCACAAGCAGAACCCTCGGGCGATCGATCGAAACGATGTGCAGATACAGGGGCTGAATCTCCTGTGTCGAAGAAGCAGAAGAAGGCATCGTTACTGACGGTGTCATCGGATTCGGCGTCCGAAGAGGTAAGGACGTCCCACTAAATCTGATTTTGGTTCCGCCACTTACGAGGCCCCATCTTCTTTTGTAGGAGCCGCTAAAAGAAAACCTCGTACCCCAAAGTCGGGTGGGAGTAGGCGAGAGGAGATGGCGAGCTCGTCTGGAGTGCGTATCCCGCCGACAATGATGTCTCTCATGGAGGAAGATCCGAAGGATACTGTCATCGTGGAGGTTCCGGTATCCCCGGGTTATGTCAGGAGGGAACCTGAGGGTGCAGCAGCTTCCGAGGTGACGAAGGCCACAGCAGAGGCTTCACATATCGAAGGTTTAGCAAGTACGCAGCTTCCTGGTAGTGAAGAGGAATGGAGTTCGTCATCTTCCGATGACATCACTCCAGGGCTGCAGGAGTCTATTGCGGGGGCAGCGGAGGCAGTTGAGACAGAGGAGAGGGTTGATTCCCCTCCTTATCGTGATGAGGGGAGGTCGGCTGAATCATTGCCAAATCCTTCCCCGGCTCCAACCGTGGACATTGAGATGGCTACCGATCAGGCGGTAGCGACAGATTCTGTCCCTGTAGAGGGACTTGAGAAGGATGAGACCCTTCTGCCGGTCTTGTCTCCCGAGGTCGGCCAGGAGATGAATGTTGATCTCCCTGTTCTGCCGGGGGAGATAGCTGATGCTGATAGGATGTTGGAGGTAGAAGAGGTGGCCGTTGACGTCGGTGATTTCTCCGGTCTTGAGAAGGGTAAGGGTGTGGAACCCTGTGTTGCTCCTTCTACTTGGGGTACTATCACGACGCATGTGCCGGCTCTTTCTGTTCCTTCGGCTCCTCGGGTTAGCAGTCTGGCCCCTGTTGATGAAGAGCCTATTGCTGCCGAGGTTCAAGCCTCTCAGGTCGAGGTTGGCGGATCTTCCTCCGGTCCGCAAACTGTAGTAGCTCCCCCAACTCCTGCTATGACGCCGCAGGTGCTGGCGGATGCCGACGAGTATGTGAAGTTCCTCGTCGAGGGAGTGTACAAAATGCTGGAGAAAGGTGTATCTGCGGTGATGGATGCCAAGGGGAGCTTTACGACAGCAAAAGCTCTGGCAATGCCTTGTATCGAGCTGATCCGCGTTCACCAAGGCCACGACCATATGGCTGAAATTCTGGAGGCTTCGGTGATTGAGCTGGACGAGCGGCTCGCGGAACTGCAGCACATCCAACGAAATGACCTCTCTGTCTTGATAGATGCAGAGACGAGGAAGTTGATTGCTGAAATCGAGGCTTCCCATCGGGCCAATGTGAGCAGTTGGGAGCGTGAAGTGGCTGGGACTGAGGCTGCGGCGGAGCAGTTGTCTCAATCTATGAAGAAGACGACGGAGACGCGGGCTGCGGTGGATGCTAACATCGCAGAGGTTGATGCCCAGATGCGCCGTCTTGAAGACCAACGGGCCCAACTCCAATTAGAAGCTGATCGTGTCCTGGCTGAACACGTGGCATTCAAGCAGGAGGAAGCGACTCTTACTCAGCGGACTCTTGCTTTGGCTCAGCAGCGACGACAGCTCGATGAGAAGTATGAGAGTGAAACTTTCGCTGAGGCTGTCGAATTAATGTGTCAAGAAGCTGAGCATCGAGTCCTGGCGACTGTGGAAACTCGTACTGCCGACCTGAGACGTCGAGTCAGAGAGCTCTCATCCCACCCTGGAGAGGATCGGGGACTGTAGTTTCTCTCTTTTTATGTTTGGGTTTTTACAACTCTTGCTGGAGGAATAGCATATTTCTGTACTCTCTCCTTTGAAAAATAAAGAAATACACTATCTTTTTTTGTGATGCGTTCATTTTTGATATCATGAACTTGATGATTTATGTGGACCTATTATCTTTTGCGCACCTTGGTTTTTAGGTACAGATAATAAGTTTGAAGGAACCAACATGTTTGCTCAGAGGTAATATGGACATGGCAATCATTAGGTTCAAATGATAGAATCTTCCTACTCAGAGGTATTATGGACGTGATAGGAATGATCCTGGGGAATACGCTGAACAACTCAGAGGTAATGTGGACGTGGAAGTTCTGCGATCAATGTACGACAACACAGGGGTTGTGTGTACGAGATGTTTACTCAGAGGTAATGTGGACGTGGTAAACATGAAGGATAGCGTAAGCTCACGAAGTGTAAGATTCCGCTTTGTAGGGTGTAGAGAGACAACTCAGAGGTAATGTGGACGTGGTTATCTTTCTACGGAAGGATGCCACGGAACAGCTGGGTTCCGGAAGCGTTTGAGTTTGTGGAAAGAGGTTGTTTGGGGAAGTACATGTCTGGAGGATGTCAAGAATAGTACTTCTTTAGGAACTTGCCGTTGATGGGCATCATGAACAAGTCTCCATTGGGTTTGGCGAGGCGGTAAGCACCGTTTGAGTATACCGTCTCAATGATGAAGGGTCCTTCCCACTTGGGCTCGAACTTCCCTGGTGTCTTGTGAGTTAACACCATTGGCCTTCTGACTGCTAAAACCAGGTCGCCAACTCGGAAAGTTCTCTGTTTGACCCTCTTGTTGAAAGCCTGTGATATACGGGCTTGGTAAAGTTCGATGCGTTGTTGAGCTAGGAGACGCTTTTCGTCAAGTGCCTCCAGTTCCCGCAGACGACGACGTTGATTGTCTTCTTCTGTGAGTTTGTTTGTGATTGCTACTCGGAGTGAGGGTATCTGGATCTCGAGAGGCAGTACCGCTTCACTCCCGTAGACCAGGGAGAATGGTGTGTTGCCTGTTGGGGTCCGTACCGTTGTGCGGTAGGCCCAAAGGCATTCGCCAAGCTTTTTGTCCCAGTCGCGTTTGTTGGATGACACGACCTTTTTGAGCAGCCTAACGATTGTTTTGTTGAACGCCTCGGCCAATCCGTTTGCTGCCGGATTGTAGGCGGTTGAGGCCACGTTTTGAATGCGATTCTTGTTACAGAACCTGCTGAAAATGTGGCTGATGAACTGAGGACCATTGTCATGAATGATCCGCCTGGGTACTCCGAAACGGTAAATGACATGGTGTTTGATAAAGCTGACCACTCTGGAGCTTTTTACTTCCGCTAGTGGGACTGCTTTCGCCCATTTGGAGAAGTAATCGGTGATGGCCATGATAAAACGGTGTCCTCTTGATGAAGGAGGGGTGATTGGTCCTACAATGTCCATGCCCCAGGCTTCGCATGGCCAGGAGGCGACTGTAGGATGTAGAGGTTCAGACGGTGTATGTACGAAGTCTGTATGAAGTTGGTATGTATGGCACTTCTTAGCATATTCCACTGCGTCAGCGGCCATGGTTGGCCAGTAGTAGCCCATACGTCGCAGTCGATCTTGCAACTTAGGACCGGGTTGGTGAGCTCCGCAAGTTCCGTCATGAGCTTCCCGAAGAGCTTCGGCCGCTTCTTCGCTGGACAGGCATCGAAGGAGAAGCCCATCGAAGGAGCGTCGGTACAGCGTTTTGGTGGCTGTATCATAGTAGAATCGAAGAGAGCGCCTCCTGACTGAGACGGCTTCCTTCGGGTCCTCTAGAAGGATTCCGTAGATGGCGAAGTCGATGAACGAGAATCTCCAGTCTCGGACATTAACATCGGTGTTTGTCGGCATGGCGTGATCGATTTGCAGACATAGATTGTTTCTGGGACAAATCAAGTCTCGGCCAGTTACCGTGACATAGTGTTGAGTCCCCAGGGGCGCCGCCAATGAGGCTGCGAGGCCAGCCAGAGCGTCAGCCTCCAAGTTTTGTAAACGGGGTACATGCTCGATGAAGAACCCAGTGAAAGTTGAAATGATGTTCAATGCAACTTCATGGTAAGGGATCAGGTCTTCATGGCGAACCTCGTATTGCCCCCGAATCTGGTTTACGACGAGTTTCGAGTCGCCGTAGGCTTCCAGATGATCCACCCCCAGCTGTTGTGCTAGCTGGAGTCCCATGACGAGTGCGTTGTACTCAGCAACATTGTTGGAGCACGGCTTCGAAAGAGAGTATGCACGCTGGATGACCAGCTGATCGGGAGAGACCAAGACTACCCCCACTCCTGCGATGATTTGGCCGTTGGGGCCCGTTCTTGAAGCGCCATCGAAGAACATCCGCCAAACGGGGCTTCCTTCAGTGACGTTTGATTCTTGGACTTCATCCGGGATGTCTTCATAGAGTTTTGAAGATTCTGGGATGGGGTGTGCAGCTAAAAAGTCAGCCAGAGCCTGACCCTTGACCGTCTTCTGCGGGACAAACACCATGTTGTATGGCGTTAGCAGGATCGCCCATGTAGCCAGCCGGGAGTTTAATGACCCTGGCTTTGTCATGAGAACTCTGAGTGGATTGACTCGGGAGACGACGTGAATTGTCTGGCCCGAGACGTAATGACGAGTCTTCTGAATGGCAAACACCAAAGCCAAGCACTCCTTTTCAACGGGGTTGTACCGGTGTTCGGCCCCGATGAGTGTTCGACTGAGGTAATAGATTGCTTGCTCGTAGCCTGCATCGCTGTTTTGAGCCAGCAAAGCGCCGAGGGAATGATCCATGGCACGAACGTAGAGGAGGAATGGTTTGCCGGCGACAGGTGCTACTAGGACTGGCGGGCTTGTCAAGTAAGCCTTGATGTTGTCGAAAGCCTTTTGGCACTCCTCTGTCCAGACGTAAGAGACTCCCTTCTTCATGAGCTGAGTAAAGGGTTGACATTTACCGGAGAGGTTTGCTATGAACCTCCGGATGTATGCCAGACGTCCCTGTAAGCCCCGAAGTTCTCGAAGGTTCTTCGGAGGGTCCATGTTGAGGATGGCTTTAGTCTTCTCGGGATCGACATGAATGCCTTTTGCCGTGATGACAAAGCCCAAGAATTTGCCGCTAGAAACCCCCAGGAAGGATTTAGCGGGGTTCATTTTGAGTTGATGTGCCCGCATGAGATCAAAGACCGTCTTTAAGTCCTGTAGGTGATCTCTTTTGAGGCGGCTCTTGACTGCGATGTCGTCAACATAGCATTCGACTGTCTTGTGAAGATATTGACGGAAGATGGTGCTCATAGCCCGTTGGTATGTTGCACCGGCATTCTTCAAGCCGAAAGGCATCACTGTGTAGCAGAAAACACCCTTTGGAGTCCTGAATGACGTGTGTTTTGCGTCATCGGAGAACATCTTAATTTGATTGTAGCCTGAATACCCGTCCATGAAGGACATGCATTCAAAGCCACATGTGTTGTCGATCATCACATCGGTGATTGGGAGCGGGAATTTATCCTTCGGGCAAGCAGAGTTGAGATCCCTGAAGTCGATACAGACTCGTATCTTCCCGTTCTTCTTGGTAACAGGGACGACGTTGGCTACCCAGTCCGGGTGTTGTTCCTCACGGATGAAGCCACTGGTCAAGAGTTTGTCCACCTCCTGATCGATGGCGTTCATGATGTCCGGGCGGAAGCGTCGCTGTTGTTGTTTGATAGGTTTGGTATCAGGTAAGATGTTCAACCTATGCATCGCGATCTGTGGGTCGAGACCCGGCATGTCTTCGTAGCTCCAGGCGAAGACGTCGATATACTCTTTAGCCAGTTGGACTAAAGATTCTCGGTCTTCTCCTTCCAAGCTTTTGCTGATAAAGATGGGTTTGGAAGGAGACCCATCCCCGAGGTCGATCTGCTCGACTTCGTCTTCGGTGGGAGGTTCACGTAAGTCAAAGCGAGACTCCCATTGTTCTCCTAGGCGTTGAGCCCAGGGTTCCTCTTCGAAGGGTTCCGGCGGTTGATCTTCGCCTTCATCTTTCTGAGGTTGCGCCGATGTCATGTTAGCTGACAGTACTTTCCTGAAAACTGATCCGATACTGGTATCGGAATCCCACGTCGATGCTTCAGACGAGTGGGAATGTTCTACGTCTTCTGCGTCTGAACTCTCTGGAGTTGATGGCGGCGTGACATAGCCTAACCCCCGTCGAGTCCGATTATAGTAGCCCTGTGGCTTTCCATTGGGCATTGAAAGCCGGATAGGGAGATGCCGACCCTTGCCGTAGTTTAGGCCTTTGTTGCTTTTCAGGTCGTAGCCCATCTTTTGGATGATGTGCTTTGCCGTATCCGTGTACCGATAGACTTGTACTCTGCCGGTATCAGGTTCGGGCTCGATTGACGGGAGGTCCTGATGACGCTCGACTTTGCCCGAGATGATGGTGCCTTCGTCTCGGCTCCGTGGAGGGATTATGAAGACTCCTTGAGACGGAACTACTCGATTATGGTGGACGGTCGTTATTTGAGTTTGCAACGACCGTAGAGCGTTATCTAATGTATACATGGCATTCCAGTGTGGAAGACAAGAATAATTAAAAGATACTCTATTATTGATAAAGTACGAGATTTTATCCCGTGGGATTATATTGTCTAAGGAGGGTGCGTCTACATCAGCAGAGATATATTCGCCAAGCTCCTCATCTGTAAGCACTGGGGCCGGATCAGGAGAGTCCTCCACAGCTTTGACTTTGGGGTCTGAGAGGGTTATGTGAGCCCTCTTCGGCATCTTGGATGACTGCGGCGGCTTGCCCTTAAGACGCACCTTGAGAGGTGCCTCGGTTGCGCCTCCGGTGAGTGGCGCCTTCCCTTTTACCACCAGGGGAGCCGTTGTTTGAGGTGGCTTTCCCTTGAGGCGTATCTTCAGGGGAGCTTCGTGAGTCGGTGCTTTCCCTGATAGCTTGATGCTCATTGGAGGCGCCTTCTGGGGAGGCTTGCCCTTCAATCGGATTTTCAAGGGGGCGTCGGGAGTCATTTCGGGCTCCAAGTCCGGCTCTGTTGCCGTCTCTGCCTCATCATCGGCGTCGTTGGCTTCTTCCTCGTCAAGTGGCTTGTACAAGTCGGAATCGGTGAAGTAGGTCTCAATCCCTTTGAAGGGATCGATATCTGCAAACTCCGTCCGGATGACGCCGTTGGTGGATACATATTTCATGTATTGGTGGAGCGTGGAGGGCACCACCATGTACTCATGTAACCATGGTCGTCCGAGTAAGATGTTGTAGTTGACCTCGGCATCCACCACATAACAAGTCACCTCTGTTTTGAGGCTGCCGATGTGACACTTCAGCCGGATCTTGCCCAGTGGCTCGCTCTTGCTAGCGTTGAAGCCACTGATGGTTGTATTGGAGGGCGCCAGCCGGTACATTGGGATCCCCAGCTTTGATAGCAGCGCCTTTGGAATGATGCTTAGGGAAGACCCCGGATCGATCTGAATCCTGCTCACCTTTACCGAACCGATGTACCCTGTGTAATACAACAGTCGGTTATGTCGGTGATGCTTGAGCAGCATGTCTTGTTGGGTGAAAGTTATGTTTGGGATAACTTCATCCGCACAATGACAGTGCGCACAAGTAGTTGGGAGGTCTTCAGGCTGCTTGACCTGACTGAGAAAGGATTCGGCATCCTTCAGAGCTTCGCAGAGAGCTTCTCGGGAGTCCTTGGAAAGACGCAGGAGCTCGAACAAAGACAAGCGTGCAGGAGTACTGGCCAGTTGTGCCAGAATGTCAAAATTGTGGGACTTGGCTAGCCCCGAAGCATTTTCTTTCCGCAGAGGTCTGTCGAAATGGGCCTCCACTTGCTTTTGTTTATTGGCTGCTGAGGGCTTGGATGGACCCTCCTCAGGGATGGTGCCAGGAGGCACCACTTCGGCGGCAGCTTCACCGGGCTGGGAGTTCTGTTGTGCACGCGTCTGCACTGGAAGCGCCTCTTCCGTTGAAGAAGAGACTGTGCGGCAAGACTTGATCTTCCTGCCTTTTGATTTGGAGGTAGGGCGTACCTCTGGTTGAGTCACCTCGGAGACGAGGTCGGGATGAACCCAGAGGACCTCTCCTCGAGATGTGGTGAGTGGGACGAGTCCACTCACATTGTCACGGGTGGGTGGCAAGTTCACCACCTCCATTGTCGCCTTAGGGATGGGGACGACGCCATCTTGTGCGGTAGTCGGTGGCAAGGTGCCGAACTGAAGTGACACCACATTGGCTGACACCGTCTTCTCTTCGTAGTCGACGGAGATTACATCCGCATTGATCATGCGCTGGATGTAATTTTTGAGGACATAGCAGTCCTTGGTCGGGTGTCCGACAAACCGATGGTAGTGACAGTACCTCGGGTTGTCCACTTTTCCGACTTCATCGGGCCGCTTCGGGTCCGGAAGCTTGATCTTGTCACCCTGCTTCAGTATCTCAAAGAGTTGCAGGGTGTCGTCATCATTGAATGAATAAACCTCCTTGGGTCTCGGTGCCAGTGGAGGCTTTTGAGTAGGCACAGATGCGTCATTCGAGGCATTAACAGTCAATGCCTGTTTCTCCTTTGCTTCTCGTCCGGAGTTGTTGGTTGCGGACTTTTTCCCCTTATCGTCAAAGGCGGGGAAGCTAACACCCAGAAGACGTGCATTAGCCGCCTTCTTCTCTGCAGCTTCAGCTTCGATGATTAGGGAGCTCCAGTCGGGAGGGGGAGTAGAGTTAAGCCAGAGCTTTACTGCAGGCAGCATGTTCATACTGCAAGCGGAGAGAAGCGCATGTTCTGGCATGCCTGGAGGTAGCCTAAAGCAGGCCTGACGGAAGCGTTCGATGAATGCCCGAACCGTTTCCTTCTCCTTCTGGCGTATCTCTATGAGAGACGCCATCGTCATGTCCTTCCCACCATCGTAGAAGCGGTCTAGGAAGAGACGCGTCAGGTCGTCGAAGGACGATATGGAATTGTCGGGGAGGCTGCAGTACCAGTCATACGCCACCCCTTTCAGGGCCCCAACGAAGATGCTGGTGAGGAGCGCGTCCTCCTTCGGTAAATGCCCCGTCTGTGACTGGAAGTACGTCAGGTATCGTCGTGGAGAGTCCTTCCCGTCATACGGCGTGAGTGTTTGTGGTTTATACTTTGGGGGATAAACCACCTTGTTCCACTCAAGGGGATAAGGCTGAGGAATGCCCATCTTCTGGCGCTCCTCCTGCATGTTCTTGGACTCGAAGCGCTCCCGCAGATCTTTGATCATTTTGACCACGTCCTCCGTGGAGCTAGGAGTCCGGGAAGGAGGTACCACCTGGAGTGGAGCGTTTGAGGGCTCCGACGTCCGGGGTGCTTCTGTGTCTGAGGGTGTCCGTTGGAGGGGCACACTCAATTCCCCGTTGGCACCTGGGTCGGAAGTATTTGAAGGAGTCCTGATCAGGGCCGACCGCATCTCGAACACTGCTTGAGTCAGTGCTTGCATTGAGGCAGAGAGGGTTTTGAGTCCTCCCTCTAGCGAGTCTATGCGCTGGACTATGTCTTGCGGCGGCGCATCAGTCTCGGGATCACTCCCGGCCATGTATACTGTCATGACACGACCGACAGTGGATGGGACATTTGAGGCTTCACTCTCAGCCTCACTTTCATGCGGGGGAGTCACCTCTCCTGGTGCTTGGCCACCCCCAGCCACATTCTAGAGTTCGTCTTCGACAGGCGCATCTGCAAGGGCCTGACTGCCCTCAGCTCTGTCTTGAAGGGCCTCTTCGTTTCCAGCACTACCCCCGGCGGTGTCCTGGAGGACATCCTTATTCTTAGGGGCTTCAGGGAGGCCGACTTCGCCTTGATGAAGATCCGCCGCAGCTGTGCTTTGGACATCTTCGTCTTCGGAAGGAGGCTCGACGAAGGTCTGGCTACCCCCAGCTTCCTCCAAGGACTTCTTCCTCGACCGAGTGCCTTCGAACACTCCAGAGGTCGAGACAGCTGCCTTGGTTTTCCTCGGCTGGCTTTTGGATGAAGACGAGGAATTGGCAGTCGTCTTCCGGACTGATGAGGAGTTGGAGATCACGTTGCATGAAGCAACCTTTGGCTCCTGTTCTGCTGACACCTTCGTCCCAAGGCGATGTCGGAGGGGTGTCGATGATTGTAGCCGTTGGAAGACTGACTGCTTTGGCGGTACTGCCGTCTTGCAACAGCAGTTGATGGTGACCACTGCACAAGTATGCCCCGTGAGAGGCGCATCGTGCTTGTTGGTCAACTCTCCTGACCGACGCTTGTGAGTGATCACGTTGCGCAGGTCGTTGGAGGAGAGTGCTGCCCTCACACCCCTCTCAGGCGCATGGCAGGGCCAAGCGCCGGGGTGATCGGGAGAGTGCTGCGCCCCCTGATCTAATACCAAGCAGGCATCACGATCAGTAGTGGGGGAACCACAACATTTGAAGTGACTTGAACGGACCTCAAACGCACAACCAGAGGAGGCGCGGGAGTTCAAGACCACTGAATTTGCCTCCCTCGACTTGGTTGTGCACACAGTGAATGCGCCCAAGCGAGATGAGGACTTTGAAGGTCGACTCGTTGTCGGTGCAGAAGTACTTGAGTCAACCTTGTACAGCTTGCCATCGGCAGCGCGCGTGATTGTAAGCGCGTGCCTCTGGCCGGCTGCTGGCATAGCACGTTTGTGGCGCATGGCCCGTGCCGCCTTGGATCTCTTCGTACCAGCCCGCTGGGGCGCATAGTACTCAGCATCCAAATTCTCCTCGCCATTACAGCGAGTGAGTCTGTCAAAGACAGAGGCTCTTTGTGGCGCATCAGAGGTGATGCGCGGGGCATTGGCTGCGCCCCTGCTCTGTCGACGTATCTTCCTCGCCTGAGAGAAAGATGGCTGGGGAACGTGGTCAGCCGCACGCTTCCCCGAGAGATGCGCTGCATCAGCGGGCGCACGTTGGCTGCTGAGAACGTCAGCAGGAAGGGAAGGCTGGATTGGCGCATCCCCTTCAGTGGTGGTGCCCGAGGCGTCGATCTTGCGCACCCAGACTGTGCGGGTCTTCTTCGGCTTCGATAGCCGCTTCGAAGGACTCGCACTTCCTTCAGAAATGAACTCCTCGTACGCCTGTTGATTGAGGCGCACTACCAGCGTCTTGTGGGAGGAGCCCACCTTCACGTCGTCGGCCTGTGACACGACTTTCTCGGTAGAGGAGAAAGAAGTCCCCAGCAGAGTCGCCAGCTTGTTTGCCATTAAAATTGTTTTGATTGAAACTTTAATACAAACAGAACAGTGATACAATATAGGACTTAGATGTAGTCCTAGGAGTACACTTTTGTTTAAGCTGGGTCCTTAGTGCCAATGGAGCGAGTGGTAATGCGTTGACTCCGTTGACCGGCTGACGACGGTTATCGGTTCTCTGAAGGTGTTGATTGCTCTGGGTGCTGGAGCTTGCTGAGAGGAGGAAGACGTTGAGTGTCTAGAACTGTCTCTCTGGTGATTTTCTGTTGTGGATTCTGTCTGTGTTGTGTGTGTGTGAAGGGGATGATCCTTCTATTTATAGTTCTGCAGGCTGGCTGCTCATGCGCGCATGTAGGATGCGCCAGTGTGGGGACGCCACGTGGAGGTTGCTAATGGAGGCGCATGGATGCTGCGCCCTGATCGAGGGGGACAACTCTTCATACTGCTGTTGTGAGCCGGCACGTAGCAGAGGAGAAGATCTTTCCGTTGCTGAAATCTTGGACGAGTTGAGTCAAAGGACACGTGTCATCGACCCATGGCTCGAAGATCTCGGATTTGGTGGAGAGGAGTAATCTGGTGAGCTGCGCCTTGGATTGGGCGCAGGAGGAGGCTGCGGCTCATAACCTTTAGGAGTTACAAACCATTTGGGGCGCATGGCTTTTGAGGCGCATGCAGGCGACTTTCCTTCTGTCTTTCGGGATCAGAGAGCAGTCTGGGGTGCATGGCTTTTGAGGCGCATGCTGATTTGGACGCATGGCCGTAGAGGCGCATGCGGATGGTGGAGTGGCCACGTGGCAGTAGCCGTCGAAATAAAGTCATGATGATGCTGACGTTGCCGACGCTTCGTTTTCTGAAAAAGCTGTCAACTGTTCAGACTTTGGGAGGCGTGCTGCCAACTCTGTCAGTTCAGCATTTAATGTTGGTGACGTTCGATGGACAGCTGAGTGGGCGCGTCGGTTGGCGTTCCACTCGGTATGGGGATGTGTGGGGGAGCATCCTCTGCAATGCGCCGAGTACTGTAGGGCGCGTCTGTGTGATGCGCCTGATGCCGAAGGGCGCGTCCGTGTGATACGCTGTCTGGCTGGCGCATCGGACATGTCTTTTAATGATGCGGCTGTCTCGCTCCTTGAGTGCTATAAATAGCCGTTTGGCTGAATTCGAGGCGTCCGGTTCATCCATTTAATGCAAATTCATTGCACGGAATTCGGAGAGCCATCCACTTGGCGCGTGGGTTTGATCTGCTCGGCCTATAAATAGTGGCATGGAGAGAAGATTTGCTTCTCATTCCCTCACGTACTTCCAACATGAACTTAGATATTCGGGTGCATTCTGTTGACGAAGTGCTCCCGAGGGTGAAGATGAGACACTGTGTTGTCTTCGATGCTCTTGAAGGTGACTGTTACATCCAAAAGGCGGAGTCGAGGGCTTTCGAGGCAGGCGGAAGGTGCCTGTTGCATCCAAAGATAAGGATGCTCGGGCCTCGTCTCCGTTATTCCGGAAGAGCCGTAGATCGGAATGGCGGTGCTAGGCTCTATCTTCCTTCAAAGTGGGGTTTGCCCACTTTGGTTGTGTTGAAAGCTGCTCCTTTAGCCGCGGTTTCGATCACGGTCTTCCTTCGCCTTTGGAGGCTCTTTCGAAGCCTCCCCTGGCCACAGCTTTGGCGGTGCTCTTCTCTTCCTTGGTTCCAGCCAGAGGGTTAAATGCTTTGTGGAGCATTTATCAGGTGAGCCTGGCTGGAAGAGCGGCACATAACTGGGCTGCTGAAGGGATGCACATAACTGAGCTGGATGCACATAACTGAGCTGCTGAAGAGATGGTGGGATGCGCCTGGTTGGAGGCGCATGATGTCTGCTGTGCCTGACTGGTGGCGCATGGTGGCTGCTGCGCCTATCTGGAAGCGCATGGTGACTGGTGCGCCTATCTGGAAGCGCAGGGTAGCCGTTGGCTGTAGACTTAGGATCTTTCTTTTGTAGAAATTCTCCTTTGTACAACCTTTTCTTAGACATGTAATAGACTTTTGTATATAAATAAAAAGTCCTCTTTCGAATGTCTATCTTTGTTGATTTTGCTGTGAAGTTCTTCGTCTGAGTTCTGGCGCATGTAGCGTCTGGCGCATGGGTTTTCTGGTTGTAAAATTCCATGCTTCTACAGCTACTACCGGCGGTTCGTCTCAGATTTTGCAAGGATTTTAGCGCCGATGATCCAGCTGACCCGCAAGGATGTGCCGTTCGTTTGGACAGCAGAATGTCAGGAATCATTTGAGAAGTTGAAGCGAGGTTTGATAACGGCTCCCATTCTCACCCTTCCAGATGGGACCGGAGGATTCACAGTTTATTACGACGCTTCAGGCAGAGGATTGGGATGTGTTTTGATGTAGCATGGGAAGGTAATCGCTTATGCGTCACGTCAACTCCGTGATCATGAGAAGAATTACCCGACCTACGACTTGGAATTGGCGGCAGTAGTGTTTGCGCTTAAGTTGTGGAGGCACTACTTGTACGGAGACAGAGTGGAGATTTTCACAGATCACAAGAGCCTGAAGTATGTTTTCACCCAGAAGGATCTTAATATGCGGCAGAGAAGATGGCTCGAGCTACTGGTGGACTACGATGTGGATTTGCAATATCATCCAGGGAAGGCCAACGTTGTAGCAGATGCGTTGAACCGGAGAGCCAGAGTTTATTTTCTGACGGCGCAACCAGAGATATTGGCAGATCTTCAGAAGATGGGTATAGAAGTGGTTCTTCCTTCCAATGTGGCCTTGATGGCCAGCCTACAGATTCAGTCCACCATAGTTGAGAGGATCCGGACAGCACAGTTAACAGATTCCAAGATTCAGCGGCTCAGAGCAGAGTGCGAGGCAGGAAGAAGGCCAGAGTTATGTATTTATGAGGATGGTACGCTTCGACATGGCACACGTCTTTGTGTACCCAGTGGAGATATCAGACAGGAAGTCATGGCAGAGGCTCACAGTTCGCAGTATTCCATCCACCCAGGCAGCACGAAGATGTACCGAGATATTCGTCAGCACTTTTGGTGGAATGGTATGAAGAGAGAGATAGCCCGATATGTCTCTCGATGTTTGGTTTGCCAACAAGTCAAGGCTGAACATCAGAGGCCAGCTGGACTTCTTCAACCTTTACCGATCCCAGAATGGAAATGGGAATACATAACCATGGATTTCGTGACTGGGTTACCCAGATCTCCGGCAGGCAGAGATGCTATTTGGGTCATTGTAGACATGCTTACCAAGGTGGCACACTTTCTTCCATTTAGAGTTGGACAGTCGACGGTGCAGCTAGCAGAGATGTATCTCAGGCAGATCGTCCGACTTCACGGAGTGCCAGTCAGCATAGTATCAGACAGGGATACGAGATTCACATCGCACTTCTGGCGCAGTCTTCATCAAAGTTTGGGGACTCGTCTCAAGTTCAGCTCAGCGTATCATCCGCAGACAGATGGGCAGTCAGAGCGTACTATACAAACTCTCGAAGATATGTTGCGGTCATGTACCCTTGACTTCGGTGGTTCATGGGAGGATCACCTGCACCTGGTAGAATTCTCGTACAACAATAGTTTCCAGCCCAGTATCCAGATGGCACCCTTCGAGGCTTTGTATGGTAGGAAGTGCAGATCCCCGTTAGCATGGGACGATGTCGGAGAGAGGCAGATGCTCGGTCCAGAACTGATTTCTCAGACGGTTGAAGTGGTCAGGAAAGTCAGAGATCACCTACGAGTTGCTCAGGATCGCCAGCGCCATTGGGCCGATGCTCATCGGCGTCCCTTAGAATTTGCCGTCGGCGACCATGTATTCCTTAGGATCTCGCCTACCCGCGGCGTCATTCGTTTTGGCGTGCGGGGAAAGCTTAGTTCTAGGTATATAGGGTCGTTCGATATTCTAGAGCGAGTAGGCGATGTGTCCTATCGTCTCGCTCTTCCGCCATCGCTAAGTGAGGTACATGATGTATTCCATGTATCCCAATTAAGACGGTACATCCCGGACCCGAGCCATATCCTAGATCATTCGGAATTGGTTGTTGGTACCAACCTTTCGTATGAGGAGAGGCCCGTGTCTATATTGGACCGGAGAGAAAAGACGCTCAAGAACAAGACTATTAACTTAGTCCGTATTGCTTGGGGTCATCACTCTCTAGGTGAGTCAACGTGGGAGCGTGAGGACGACATCCGATCGCGATATCCCTACCTGTTTGACTCGTGAGGTATAATGTCTTTCTTATGCCTTACGCTTTCCCTTTCCTTGCTTGCATTGTATGATTGTATGATTGAACTGCTTAGTGTAGCTTGCCTCTGCTTAGTATAGCTTGTCGTGGCAATCTCTAGCTCCTTGATTAAATTCCGAGGACGGAATTCTTTGAAGGTGGGTAGAGTTGTCACCCCCATTTCCTGTATTTCGTATTTGTACTCGTAATTTGATTTTGGCACGTATTTTATTTTCTCGACTTGCGGATTTTGGTTTTCCGTAAATGGGTTTGGACCATGGCTTGGTTTTATTTTGTGGAATTGGTTTGGTTTGATTAGGTTTGGTTTAATATGAATTTGTACACTTTAACCTACACTCTACCATCAACACAACACACCCACCCTCATTATATCTCCACCAACCTTTCTCTCTCCTCTTTATTCTCTATTAACTTCTCCATCTTCTTCCTTCTTCCACACAACACCACACCATAGGCAAGTGCACCTTGCCATCAAATAAGCACCACTTTTTATTTGTCCATTAACTAGATTAGGCCATGGAGAACAACTTTAGAACTTGACATTTTATGATTTGGAGTTTTCATTTTTCTAGATCTAGGTTTTAACCATTTTTGAAAATCCTTGGTTTTGATCTATTAAACTTCAATTTTTGCATGTTTTGATGCTTCCATGTGGAAGAGAATTCGATTTTACTCAAGTTAGAACTTTGAAAATCTAGATTTGGTTTTGATTTGACAAAGTTATGAAGAATTGAAGTTCATGGTGTTCTTGGACCTGCTCTCGGCCAGGAAGAACATCCCTCTGCCTTGCGCTCTTTAGCGCATGGCCGATTGTGCACCCCCGGCCTGTGCTCTTTAGCGCAGGGCCGATTGCGCATGACCCCAGCCAGTGCTTTGCGCTGCGCTCGATTGCGCTGGCGCAAGCCATCCATGCGCAAGCCATCCATGCGCAAGCCATCCATGCGCAAGCCAGCCATGCGCAAGCCGACCTCTGCGCAATCCACCCTTGCGCAACCCACCCTTGCGCAATCCACCCTTGCGCAAGGTGACCCCTGCGCAGTCTACCCTTGTGCAAGGTAACCCCTGCGCAGTCTACCCTTGCGCAGCTATTCCATGCGCAGTACACACCCTGCGCAGACCAACCCCTGACCCCCCTTGCACAACCTACTTGTCTATGATGAATTGTTTATTTCTTTAAGCTTGGCTCTTCTATAGCCCTATATATATTGGTATTTTATTAGATATTTTACGTCCATTTTATATTCTTACGCCTTTTGTCATGAACTTGATTTTACTTAATATATTTGGAATGACTATTGTACATAGCATGGTATGACAAGGAACTAGCATAACACGACAGTAACCCGTAGTGGTGCACTCCTGACATGACCAACCTGACATAATAGTGGCCCGTCGTGGCGCACTCCTGACAGTACCCTGACATGATTTATCTTGATAACTTGATAGTGGCCCGTGGCGGCGCACTCCTGACTTGACTTGACTTGTAACTTGTAACTTGACTCGTATAATCAACTTGACACCGTGGTTGTTCCTGCTTGCTTGCTTGTACAATCCACTTGTCTTGTCTTACATCATGTCTAGGACGTGACTTCCTGGGTACCACGGCCAGGGACTCGCGCTAAATTGGATTAGGCTAATGATTAGATCAAACTAGAACATGGAGAATTCCCAGTCACAGGCAATCTCGTTATCTGGGCGCCTTAATGGACTTGTAGCTTGCCGACGAGTAGAGCACATTTCCAGCGCACTGTCATGTGTTGCACCCTCTAAGTCACCTAAGGGTACATTTGTCTCCCGGCCAATGTACCCACCTATAACTCTCAACCCGCGGAAGGATAACTGGATGGTCTGCAGGGCTTGGGACTGGGAGTTTCTCACTTGCATCTTGTTAGTAATTAGGCTTGTGATAACCCTAGTTAGTTAAAATAGTAAGCCGTAGTACTTGCTTGGCCGATTGTGAATGAATGGTGTCCAGCTCTGTCTAAGTCTTGTCTAGCCCCTGTACCTGGAACTCTTGATCATGATTGTTTTACTTATCTCTAACGATAAATGGGTAGAGACAGTGAGCTATTCAGGCGAAGGGTTACAACCCCGGTCCTTGTCTGGTTTAAGGATTGTAACCTGGCTCCCGGAATGGTTCCACGTCCCTAGTCGTTTATCGCTCTGTGTACTTTTACTACTTGTACTTTCTTTTATTCTTTATGTTCTGATGTGCTGGCTTTTGTTCTTATTTGTGGCCTCCTTTGTGGCACTTGCTCTTTCTGGGGTTTGACCCAGCTGGTTTTGTGTGGCCAGATTTTGGAGCAGCTCCCGAGGATCTACCAAGCTTCCAGCCCAATGGTGAACACTAGACGGAACCCGGGCTACGAGTGGGTTTTCCCTTTTGTTTCACCCACTTATATGTAAATTTATTCTTTTGAGGCGTTTAGCCGACGAGCACCTGTTAGCTCGATGCACATTTACTTACTGTCTGCCTACGGGCTGTAAACATGATTAACAAATCCTAGGGTTGATCATGTATGACTGAACTCTTGCTAGTCCTATCATTTTGTACGACTAGCTTCATGATCATCCAATATGTAATATTTGGGACGCCTTATATATATATATTTGATGCTCTAACATCTTGTAACTCTGTTAATTGCTTGAGATTGAGACAATAGGCTTGACCTTAAGAGACTGCTGGCTTGTAGTAAACCCTCATATCTAGACAGCCGTGACCGTATAGTTGAGATGTATTCTATTTCAATATACGTAGCTGGCTATGTCTGCCCCCGCTCTCCAGTATCCTGGTTCTGGGGCGTGACAAATGGGCAGTCCAAAGTTACACATGCTGTGACTTGGACAGCCCATTCTTCTGGCAGTCCAACTTTCAGTCTGGACTGCCAGAGAGTTGGGCAGTCCAAGCCATAGCCCGTGTAACCGCGGACTGCCCATTCTTCTGGCAGTCCACGTTAAGGATTGGACTGCTGGAAGAACGGTCAGTCCTCGTCAACACGGACATTCTCCTATGTTCGTGAGTGCTATTTTGATTTAAAAGACTTTAATTTCCATCGAAATACTTGCAATTAAAACAATGAATGAAACATAAAGCGGAGGAGGGCGGACGAGATTAATTCTAGGGTTTCGGATAGAAAAAATTTAAGAAACAATGGGTACCTTGTTTGCGAGGAAGTTTTCGGTGCCATTGCTCTTGTTCGGAAAAGAGGAGGAGGGCGGACGAGAAGTCGACGACCTTGCTTCGACTTAGTCGGAGGAGATGGAGTGGAAGAGAGAGACGGGTGAGCGGGATGACGGTTTTGAAAGAGAGAGGAGTTCAGACGGAAGAGAGAGAAGTTGAGATGGGTTTGGGGAAGGAGGAAAATTTGGGACAACCCCAATCAAAATATTGGGCTAGTCTCTTTCAAAAGAAAAAAAATTGGACTAGCCACAATCCGGACTAGCCTTGATAACATATGGCTGTGCCCATATAAAAAGTCTTTTTTTTCTTTCCAAATTTCAAAGCAATATGAGCCGAGGTGGCCCGGCCCGCCCGTCCCATTAAACACCTGTCTCTCGCTTTCTTCTCCTCTGCTCTCTCTCTCTCTCTCTCTGTTTGGAATTTTTGATCCGAAGTTGTAGAGATCAGAAAGCTCAGAGAAAAATGGTTCTTCCGCACCTTCACCAATTTTTTTTTTTTTTTTTTTTTCAGTTTTAAATTATTCTCCATTTTCCGATTCGCGGTTCTAATCCTCGCATCAAATTATTCCGAATAACTGATCCTCACATTATCATTTGATCTGCTAAAAGCTATGTCGCACGGACACGGACACGGACACGGCATCCTTTTTTTTCTTCCTTCTTTGTGCACGTCCTGCTGCATTTGCGGCACGCCTGCACGTGTCCGACACAATCTTGACCCCATGTGGCGAATTGTTCATTGTAGAACTTTGTATGTTTGTATGGGGGAGGGTTGTACCGTACCTGAAATTGTATGCTACTCGGAACTATCGACACACGTGACAACTGCATTTGTGACAATTGTTTATTACAGGCTACATTGGTAACATTGGGATGCTTTCGTTGATTGCATTGCGTACACGAGAGGACGGGGGCCTCTCATTTGCAACCGATGTGGGACTAAACGTAAACAGCCGCGTTGCGGAAGAGCAGGCCCACATCGGCCGGCTTCGTTTAGAAAGGCGCTATGTTTGGTTCACCGAAGTGGAGGGCGGAAGTGAGGATTTTGTGCATATGCATTCCCTGCTGGCCGCTTCCACTGTTTGGTTCCCTTGCGGAAGTTTCGACAGGAAGTGGAGCAAACAGTCCATTTCCACTTCCTGTCGGCTGAGACATCCTTCAGGAATGATGCCATCCCAGATCCTCGATTTTTTTGAAGGATGTGGGCGGAAGTGAGCCTTGTCGGCGTCACTGGCCTTTCCCGCGGCTCGAGGAGGTTGATTACCAGGGGGATGGCGCCGGAGACCGATGATGGTGAGCTTGCGATCGTCGCATCTCGGAAAGGCGGAGGAGAGCACAAGCGGTGTTCTCCTTCGTGGCGGGGTGCCAGACTTGAGGATGGCGGTGACGCCGTGCTCCTGGAGGAGGGGATCAGGGTGGGAGAGGAGGGGCGGACGACGCCGACGATGAGGCGGCGGTTATTGGAGTTGTGCTTGGCAAGGAGGCGTAGTTCCATGGCGGATGGGGGGCGGAGGAGAACGAGAATTGAGAGAGAAATGTGAGGAGAGTATGGGGCGATGGTTGAGATGATATAAGTATTAGTAAACAATTAATAATTACTATTAGTAAATAATTATTAATTTAGTTAGCCCAACTAATTAGTTTTTGTTATTATTATATTGTATGTTTTTCTTCTGTCCCACCTCCTTTTTATTTGGCATTCAAACACAAAAGTGTGTATTTCGTCACTTCTGCATATAAAATATCATCTATCAAAAAGTCCAAAGTCGAATTTTCATAAAAAAAAACTAGCATGAAATTCAAATGTACATGCAAAAAACTTCCACACTTTGCCTATGCATTTTTTCACTTTCTTTTCAATTCAACGAACCAAACAGGCCCTTATGTATTTACCAAGGGCTAATTCTAAGGGCACTCCACATTTTGCTAGGGGTTAGTCCAATTTTTTTCCAAAAAATTACAAGTTTGCCACCCCATTCTATACTTGGGGTTAGTCCAAATTTTTTCAGCAAGTAGGACTGCCAACTTAGTTGCAGTCCTATTTGGTGTGTCCAAACAGAAAATTTAGGTATTACTGCTAACTTTGTTGGCAGTCCTATTTCATGTTAGGACTACCAACAAGTTGGCAGTCCTATCTCACGTCGTCTGCAACCCCGTGTCGACCGCCCCCGAGCCATCGCCTCGGCCTCCTCCTCTGTCTTCTCCTCCTCCTCCCCTCCCCTCCCCTCCCCACGCCACCGTACCCCCGCCTCCGCCTCTGTCACGCCCCGATCTCGCTAGGGTCGTCCGCCTTGCCTGGATCCTTGCGGGATCGATCGTCCTTGCTAAGGCGTGATGCCGTGCAAGCCTAAGTTGCGCTTGCACAAGGCCATGTACCTGCACAAAATAACTAGTCAAACAAAACACACGTACGCACCCATTCATTGTAGAAAACCAAATATTGGACACATAGATTTGAAATGGAAATACTTTTTTTTATTGATAAACTGATAGGAATACAAGTACAAAACTTTGCAACTCAGATTTGCCTTATCTTGGCTACATGATTCTCTTTGAAAACTCTCATTTGAAAATAGTCGCAATGCCCATACATGATATCCCTTTATTACAAGCTGGAAATAAAAAGACACCTTCAAAGAGAAAGGAAACTTACAATTTGACCGAAATGAAAAGTAGCTTCGAGGCAGTCCACACCTCTACTGGGCTAGACGAGCTTTAGTGCCTCTCCTGAAATTCCTCTCCTTTGCCTCTGAAAAGATGCCCACAACGTGGGTCAGCACCCATCATGTACTGGCGAGCGGCTTTTGGCCGAACTCGCAAATCTCTGCACTAATTCAACATGTGGAGCTAACATTTTACTAGTGATCTTTCTACTTGTCTATGTTCTTTTTAACAATTCATAAGAAACATAGCAGTAGAAATCACTTGCATAATAATTCTTAGCATCGCCGACAGTCATTCCTGCACAAGACAGGTTAGCACAATTTGCATATGGTATAAAGACATACTGTTGAATTCTGCATCTTTTGTTAGGATTGCAATGCACTCTGATTTCATAATGCACCTAACTACATGTTGGTCCACGGGTCATTCCCCGTGATTAGCCGCTGTGACTCTTGGGTTCAGCTCGTCGCTAAGGACACTCTATACACCCCTTGGTTTCTTTACCGCAATGTGTTACTCTAATCCCCTTAGGCCGAGCAGTTCAGGTGCCCCCAAACTGGTCGTGAGGATTTGCCCCTGTGTACACAAGTTGTCCGAGACCAAATGCATGAATGCACTCTATCAAATAAATCTCTATTATGACAACAAATGCAACTTTCAGTAATTCCGTCTTACTCTTGTTCTCTATACGGCAAGCCGTATCATCTCTGTCATATAACTCTAGCAACATTTTCATCAATCTCTTGCAGCAGAATAAGAACTTGTAATCATTCATATCAAACACGAGTGAGGCAACTGTTCTTTGATTAGCATCTAAGTTCAATTCTTTGTTTCTTATGTTTTGTTGGTTTGGTATCGTTGATCAGCGGAACACAACAAAAGAGTGGACTAGAGATCATTTTTATTAGGGCGTACAGATCAATGTTTGTTCGGTTGAAGCAACTCACCAAGATGAATCTTAGTTGAGAGAAGGAGGGACTTTACGCGCTGTTCACGTCCTGTGTTTATGCGTCCCGCTGCATAGGCACCAACATCTGATTAGCATACTTCGGTCTCTTTCTCTCAAGATTCGGAATGAATGCGATATGCGATGAAAGCGAATAATGAAAACCAATCATCGAAAACCAACACGAAAACGCATTCATCAAAACCAAGCAGCGAAAGAAAACATCCAACAAAACTCTTGGATTTATTTCAATAGAAGTCAATCCATCAATTGGAAAGGTTCATTGCATTTCATCCGTGATCAATCGATACCGGCAATAGTTTTCCCAGATACTCAGTTCAAGACTGAGTCAGCAAGCCGTAGGTATTACATAGTGTACCGCGAGGAGCGGGGCACTACATAATAACCCACTGAGAAAAAGTTTTGTCCTCAAAACTTAAGATATAAACGCACCTCCACTAGAATTGCCATCTTTATCAAGTAGGGAGGCGAGACTATAGACGCGCGCGGTCGCAGTGTTGGCATTCCGCAACTGCTGATTGTGCGGATTATCTCGGAGCGGCGGTGGGTCTGGCAGCGGCCCATGCTCTTCCATATCATCTCTGTTTCGTGCCGTATGTCTCTTCTTTGGACAATCTCTGAAACTATGGCCTTTCTGGCCACAGTTGAAGCATTCCCTGTTAAGGGAACGACAATGTTCTCTGACATGGCCCAGGCGACCGCAGAAAGTACACTTAATCTTGTTACGAGGTTCCCCCTCTGCCTTCTTCTCTCCATCTTGGTATCTTTTTGTAGATGGATTGCGACTGCACTGAATTTTAGCTGACGTCTTCCTCACGCTAAATTGTTCCACCTGTAGTGCTGCCTCAAAGGCCTGAGGATATGTCTCACATTCTCGGTTCAGTACACTTAACTGAATGTCATCGTTCAGACCTTGGACGAACCGATTTATACGGGCCTGCTCTGTTGGTAACATAACAGCAGCAAAATTTGATAGCAGAAGGGAGATATTATTCCAAAAATGCTTTCTTGAAGTCATTCTTCCACGGATATGTTCCCTTGCTTCAAAGTTACGAAGTCATTCTCCATTTTCTGGCTGATAGCAGAAGGGAGATACTGTTCCAAAATTTTTTTCTTGAACGAGGCCCAAGAAATCTTTCCACCCCTAGCAGTTGTGAGCAACTCTGGTTTCTTCGCGTTCCACCAATCCTTTGCCCGCAGCCGTAGAAGCAAAACGGCACAAACTACCTTCTTGCTACTCGGAACTCCTACGAACGCGAACAGACTCTCCATTTTATCAATCCAGTCCATCACCTTGTCTGGTGATGTCCTGCCTTCAAACTCCGGAGGTTTCGCGTCTAAGAAGTCCTTTGGCCTAAAGGAAGAGTGCCTTTGTGCCGGCTGGGGTTCGTCACCCTCCACGGGCTCAATCTCGGGCGTTCCCGTTGGTTTTGCCGCTGCGGTGGTATCTCGGTTTGTCGCAAGCGTAGTTACAAGTTGTGTCAAGGCATCCAACTGCTTCTGTTGGGCCTCTATCCGGGCCTGTTGCATTTGGCCACGTTCCTCATTATCTTGCCTCTGTAGTTCCAATAGGGTCATGATCCGTTCTATCGGATCGGTCGAGGCAGCTGGTCGAGGAGGGACCATTTCTCTACAAAAAAGTATAACTTCTGTCAGTCTCATAAAATATTATGGACTTATTGTATGGGGCATTGGTTTTCATAACTCAAAATCGGGACTCTTTTGAAAGGCATCAAAATACTTTATTTACTTTTTCGAAAACGATATTTGCAAGAGGCCAAGGACGTAAAGCCGTGCTCTGATACCACTTTGTCACGCCCCGATCCCGCTAGGGTCGTCCGCCTTGCCTGGATCCCTGCGGGATCGATCGTCCTCGCTAAGGCGTGATACTGTGCAAGCCTAAGTTGCGCTTGCACAAGACCATGTACCTGCACAAAACAACTAGTCAAGCAAAACACACGCACGCACCCATTCATTGCAGAAAACCAAATATTGGACACAGAGATTTGAAATGGAAATACTTCTTTTTATTGATAAACTGATAGGAATACAAGTACAAAACTTTGCAACTCAGATTTGCCTTATCTTGGCTACATGATTCTCTTTGAAAACTCTCATTTAAAAATAGTCGCAATGTCCATACATGATATCCCTTTATTACAAGCTGGAAATGAAAAGACACCTTCAAAGGAAAAGAAAACTTGCAATTTGACCGAAATGAAAAGTAGCTTCGAGGCAGTCCACAGCTCTACTGGGCTAGACGAGCTTTAGTGCCTCTCCTGAAATTTCCGTCTCCTTTGCCTCTGAAAAGATACCCACAACGTGGGTCAGCACACATCATGTACTGGCGAGCGGCTTTTGGCCGAACTCGCAAATCTCTGCACTAATTCAACACGTGGAGCTAACATTTTACTAGTGATCTTTCTACTTGTCTAGGCTCTTTTTAACAATTCATAAGAAACATAGCAGTAGAAAGCACTTGCATAATAATTCTTACCATCGCCGACAGTCATTCCTGAACAAGACAGATTAGCACAATTTGCATATGGTATAAAGGCATACTGTTGAATTCTGCATCTTCTGTTAGGATTGCAATGCACTCTGATTTCATAATGCACCTAACTACATGTTGGTCCACGGGTCATTTTCCGTGATTAGCCGCTGTGACTCTTGGGTTCAGCTCGTCGCTAAGGACACTCTATACACCCCTTGGTTTCTTTACCGCATGGTGTTACTCTAACCCCCCTAGGCCGAGCAGTTCAGGTGCCCCCAAACTGGTCGTGAGGATTTGCCCCTGTGTACACAAGTTGTCCGAGACCAAATGCATGAATGCACTCTATCAAATAAATCTCTATTATGACAACAAATGCAACTTTCAGTAATTCCGTCTTACTCTTGTTCTCTATACGGCAAGTCGTATCATCTCTGTCATATAACTCTAGCAACATTTTCATCAATCTCTTGCAGCAGAATAAGAACTTGTAATCATTCATATCAAACACGAGTGAGGCAACTGTTCTTTGATTAGCATCTAAGTTGTTTCTTATGTTTTGTTGGTTTGGTATCGTTGATCAGCGGAACACAACAAAAGAGTGGACTAGAGATCATTTTTATTAGGGCGTACAGATCAATGTTTGTTCGGTTGAAGCAACTCACCAAGATGAATCTTAGTTGAGAGAAGGAGGGACTTCACGTGCTGTTCACGTCTTGTGTATGTCTATGCGTCCCCCTGCATAGGCACCAACATCTGATTAGCATACTTCGGTCTCTTTCTCTCAAGATTCGGAATGAATGCGATATGCGATGAAAGCGAACAATGAAAACCAATCATCGAAAACCAACACGAAAACGCATTCATCAAAACCAAGCAGCGAAAGAAAACATCCAACAAAACTCTTGGATTCATTTCAATAGAAGCCAATCCATCAATTGGAAAGGTTCATTGCATTTCATCCGTGATCAATCGATACCGGCAATGGTTTCCCCAGATACTCAGTTCAAGACTGAGTCAGCAAGCCGTAGGTATTACATAGTGTACCGCGAGGAGCGGGACACTACAGCCTCCTCCTCTGTCTTCTCCTCCCCCTCCCCCTCCCCTCCCCACGCCACCGCACCCCGGCGCCACCGCCTCCACCTCCTCCTATGTCTCCTCCTCCTCCTTCCCCTCCCCTCTCCACGCCCCCACGCTACCGCCTCCGCCTCTGTCTTCTCCTCATACTCCTCTCCCTCCCCTCCCCCTCCCCTTCCCTCCCAGAGCTCGACGTCCCGCGCCACCGCCTCCCGCGCCCCTGTGCTCCCGCGCCCCCACGCCCCTGCGCCACTGCCTCCTCTTTGGGGGTGGGCTAGCCCCAAGTAAAATTCGGGTTGTCTCCAATAAAAGTTCCACTTTCATGGGCTGTCCCCTAGTAAGGGGTAGCCCCTAGCAAAATGTGGAGTGCCCTTAAAATTAGCCTCAAGATTATAGCAAGGACGGATCTATGATTGAAGAGGCCTAGAACTATATGAACATATTCTCCAAAAGTTTAGGGGGAGGGGGGTATTCAAAATTTCAAAAAGTTATACTAGAATTTTTCAAAGATTACAAAAATTAAGGGTTTGTGGTCCCTTAGACCCTACCTTAGTTTCGTTCCTTGTTAACAGAATCGACAATAAACGTATGGTAGTATCGTATGAATTTTGGTATGACCGATTCGGTATGCACCCCTATTGGCTGATACTGTGTAATACCTAAAATGTGACCCTCCTTCATGATCAATTAAGAAAATAAAATAAAATAAGCTAGAAAATATGACGAAAGATAATGATCAACATGATCATACATCTTAATATTATTTCATACAAACCAATATGTTGTGTGTGTACTTTTATAAAACAAGTATTAAGCAATGTGGATACTTTTATAAAAGCAAGTATTAAGCAACAATATCTATTTTGGATGAAAAATCCACAATTTTGGATATTGTTCCATTCAAAACTAGCAAGAAACAACATATGATACACAACATTATTCCTAAATGTATCAAATATTTTTAAAACTTAAAATAATTTTTTTTGGCTTTCCGTACTGAGAACTCCGAAACTCCGATATAAAACTGCTGATACAAATACCCACATAAGTGTCCGAAACCGATTCTGATACTCTGAACCTTGGTATTTATATTATATTCGATGCCTATGTGCAACTAGTTCTTAGACTGGTATAATTTATTTGGTATATAATAGGATATAAACTCCCGTTGTACTGTGCTTAATGTCCTATATTTGGACTTTCAGTACAAAGCCCGAATAAAGGAGGAAGGCTGCGTTAGGTAGACGACTGCCAGTTGTAAAACATCGTAGGATCTTTATGAAATGAATCCTTAGAGCTGAATCGAAGAAATGATTCATATAGCTGACCCCAATAACTTGGGATGAAGGGTTTAGTGTTGTTGTTCTAGTTGTGTAAATAGGATATTGATCAAGATATCTAATAGATGCAATTGACAATTAGAGTTGAATGGAAGAAAAATATTCATATAGCCAACCCCAATAACTTGGGATGAAGGCTTTAGTGCATAGTTTGCAGATACAATCAAAGTTGATACGGTTTGGCATGTCCTGATCCGATACCGATAGCTGTCGATACAGATCGATACCGATTTTGGGAATCTCTTTTCCAATCAATTTGTCAGAGAAAAATTAACAAAAAAGACCAATCAACAAGAGTGTAAAAGCATAGTGAGGTTGAAATAACATATTAATGAAGAAAATTTATTTATCATAGATAAACCAACCAACAATGGTGACTATTAAATTTCAAAACTACTAAGAAAATAACACAAAATAATTAAAATTCTGCCTAAATGTACTATATATATATATATATATATATATATATATATATATATATATATATATATATATATATATATATATATTCTAAAATTTTAAAAAATTATTAATAATTATTGGCTTTCAAATACCCAAAAATTCGATACTCCGATCCGAAATTGCTGATACCGCCAATCCCGATACTTATAGGCCGACTCCGATACCGATACCGATATTGTGAACCTTGCTTTAGTGTTGTTATTCTTCTTGTATATAATAGGATATTGATCAAGACATCTAATGCATGCAATTAACAATTAGAGCTCGTAAGAGTTGAAGTTATTTTTGACTTTACAACATGAGATGCACACTTCAATTTCAATAGCTTAGCTTCAGTAAATCATAATTAGCCATGGGATAAATTCTCATGCTAGTTATGATGCGCTGCCTATATCTCGAGGCTCTATTATTGAATTGTTCAGATATATAGGCTTTAATTAAATTTTTTGGGTAGGTACTATGTAAGTATGTATGCAGCACACACTTCTATCATGTAGTGCTGTGACAATGTCTGGAATGATACTCCTTGGAGAATCAGACATTTGTTCACTCTCCACTATTACATGGTGTTATTTTAGACGTTCTGCAGGCTTGTCTGTGTTTATGAGTCATGACACTTTGGGGTTCTTTTTTCCTTCGAATATGCAACGTAAATTAGGTTTAATCATTTCCAAATCAAAGAATATAAATTTATACTGATTTTGGAGAGAAATTGAAATTGAAACTGAAACTGAAACTGAAGAGAATATAACTTTATCCGTTTCTATGAGATATATTAGGTTTTTCTTGAGAGATTAAGATGAAAAGTAAAGCCTATTGTCCACATAAAGCCATTTTCTGGTTAGTATTTATATGGCCTGACCTCCCAAGGAACACAACACATGAAAGAGAGCTGACAATATATCAGATTAAGGAACCTACATTGATAAAACAGGTAAGTCAGGTATGAAGGTACTAAAGAGTAAGGGCTCAAGTTAAATGAATAATTTTGCACTAAAAGTCAAAATTTCTTGTTTGCTTCAAGAACTTCTGAAATAAAAGAAAGGGATTTTTTTTAAAAAAAATCAATAGGCTACTGAAGTATGCTGTTCTCAGGTTCTCCTTTTTGAAAATTTTCCTATGTTCTTTAAATATAAGCAATGTGGGTCAAGAATCTCAGTAAGTTAAAGCCCTCGTGCTTAGACAATAGACATGTATAAATCACAATCACATTGATCATTCTAGTACACATTTTATGTATGGTGTATTTTTCTTCTTCTTGGGCTTGTTTGACAATTTGTTTTTTTATTATGATTGAATTGCAAGGCTTGATATAGAATTTTACGCTTTGGTAAGAGGACTTTGGGATATTAAATTATTAATATGGAGAGCGAGCAATGTGGGTATCAATTCAAAGATTGTTCCTCATTGCCATTAGTTAGGATGATGAAGCTGACCTTGGAGCTAAATTCTAGAACCTAAGCGCCATTAGGCTCTCTCGGCAGAAATCTTATTGCTGTTTCGTATATAATTTGGATTATTCTGGTTAGACCATATCATGATGTGACTACTAATGAAAGACAGAAGTAATAACTAATAAGCAATGCATTATTTTCAAGCTCTAGCTGCAGGATCAAAATTAATTCTATATTGTTTATTTTTATTTTATTTTTGGTAAGGTTAAAGCAAAAAACATCAAGAGTGTAGCGAGTCTGACGAGCGGCTAAAAAAGGAAGGGGGGGGTCCAGGGGCGGAACCATTCCCCCCATACAGTGTCATAATCTAACTGATTTCGGATTACTTCAAATAGAAGTCAACTGATTCCAGTTAGCCCAACCCAAATGGAAAAGCATCGGGAGCGGCAGGCAAACAAAAAGAAAAAGCGTAGAGGCGATCCGGTGGTGAACAGGAAGAGGGAGAACCACCCGATCGCTAGGAAGAAGCGAGGACGGTCGTCGTAGATATTTGTGTTGTTTAACAGGGTTAACTGATGCCACATATCTGTTTCCTTATTACGTAGTAATACATACATGTTGAGATGGCAAATTTTACGATATATATATTGAATACGTGAATCTTTCTTTCTGCAAGTAGTTGTCTGCAAATATACTAATTTACCTGCCCTTGCCTCATTACATTGCCTTCTCAGATCCATTTTGTACTTCTGATTAGTCGCCAAGGAAAAGTGAGATTAACAAAATGGTACTCTCCATATTCACAAAAGGAAAGGTCCAAGGTCAGTGTCTCTTTCACTTTTCATTTTTCTGATGCTTTCTTTTAATTTTCCCAGTACATCAGAAAGTACTGAAAATATCATCAAGTTTTTTTTTTTTTAATTTCTTAATTGGATTGGGAAAACTTTTCTTGTGTATGTTGATATTTTATCCTATACTCTATTACATCTCTTAAGCAAAAGCAGCAGTGATTTTCTTGTATGATATTCTTTTTTGAAGAAGGTAATTTTTTTCATGATCGCTCCCACCAGGATTCGAACAACGCCCTCTCGGGTCTTATGTCTCCACTATATATATATATATAAAACCGGATAGATCCATCACTTCGTACAGTCACACCTTAAATCACAGAGACATACTATGCCTGCTTACACAAAGAATAACAGAACCTTTTGGACACCCTTTGTGATTCGGGTTCTTGCTCGAGGTTTTAGGACAGCCATTAGCTTCTTGTCCCTTGCACTGTTGTGACCCTTGTCATGTACCCGACTCCGACCCTGCACTATGGATAATGGATTCCATCAGTTGTGTCCCTTGTTGATTCACAACTATTAGTTGCTCGTTCCGATGTCCTTGCCAGACGCCACTCGATTAGTAATATCGCCAAGTGGGTCAAACAATACTGAAGCTGTGTCATTGGGCATCAGAGACTGCGAAGGTTCATCTACTACTGGTTGTACCACCGCCCTCTCACCAGACCCATAAACAGACACTGCATCCGGGTGGGATTGCTCGTGATCAATCATGCCATTAGCCAACATGCTGCGTGAGATACCACCGAGGACCACCCAATCTCGGTTGGCCCACGATCAAGTTTCACACACTTCCCATAAAGCTGGGAAGTGCCACCACCTCTTCCGAGGGGCTTTTGGGCATCAAGCTGGTGTGAAATGTGAAATCCGCTGTTGTGTTCTATCTCCATATCCTGATGGAAAGTGACTCGCTCCTCAAAACTGCTACTACTTCCGATATCATCTCCATGTACCAACCCTTAGTGTACTATCCTCTGTAGGCCCAGCCGAGGACATACATTGGGTGTTGAAGTGGTCAAAACACACACACATGTTGAGCACCTTGGTGCCACCCATTCATATTCGACCTCCTACTCCACTTCTCACTACTTGGCATAGGAGTTTGATTGTTTGAGGCAATAACTCCTGGAGTTGATCCCTACCAAGAACCGGGCATAAGCCAATCTCTGCCGATGGGCCGTGTACGAGTCCATGTGCAACATAGTCCCTACTAGGCTGGTCATCTGTATTATAGACGGGGAGTTCCACAACAGGGGTGACAACCACGAAAACCTTATCCAAACTGGAACCGTGGACAGTCGGTCCCTCTCGAACAGGTAGATGGATCCCTACCGGCATAGGACCATTAGTCTGCCTTCGACCCTCCACGGACCTCCCTCCAACACCCTGGTGAGATCCTCTGATTTGCCAAAGCGGACAAAGTAAAAGCCATTCTCACGCGAAAATAGCGCCATGTCCCCTGTTGGCCTCCAGAACGTGCAACAAAAGCCCGCAACTGGCCATATGCTGGCACGATGCCAAAGATGTATAGCACCAGGGTGTTGCGCTAGTATTCCACTGCCTCCGCGAGATCCTCCAAGGCTATTTCAGTCATCTGCTCACCTTTGATGACAAGCGACTCCACAAATTGGAGCTCCAAGTTTGCCCTGGTCTTTGCTTGGGGGCAGATAGATGCACAAGTTACTGGTCGCAATTTTGAGACCATTCCCACAGGATTATGTGGGGCAGAGACCCGATAGATGACCACAGAGACATCACTTGGGTTCTGACAACCGTTTCCTCCATCGTGGCAACGACTCTGTGCCAGATTCCCTTGTCCAGAGGCGGAACCACGTTGTGGGCTGGGGTGAGCTCCAGCCCACCTCAATTTTCTTTTCCTTTCTTTTCCATATGTTTCTTTTTTCCATATAAGTCAGTCCACACCCAGCCCACCCTAGCACACCCCAGCCCACGTCAGTTCAAATTTCTGGTTCCGCCCTTGATCGTAACTAATTGCAGAACCTGATGGTGCTACTCTTGGCTCAGATGTTTAGGACTTAGACTAGAGGCTTAGTGCTTCTCTGGGAATCAAACAGATGTTCCACTGTTTTTTTTTTATATTCTCAAGTAGATGTTTGTCTGACTTGCATTTACCTTGCCTTACCAATTGCCTCATATCAAACTTCGTTGGAGCCTGAAATTTTGCTTTGTGACTTTACAAGCATTCATTTTCTCTTTGGACCCAGACTGTAAATGCTTCAAAGTTAAATTGTGATTTACTGTGTTGTTGCGAAGTTACAGTTTTCTTCTATATTGGAGTAAAACAGGCCTACTCCTTCTCTGGAATAGGTTTCACTAAGCTATTTGATTTTTTTTTATGATTTTTCTCGTATGCATGCCAATGTTGTTCCTGATGCTTGAAAGGTCATTAGAGAGCTTGGTGGAGAAATTCTCACACGGGGCCCAAAACTCTGCAATTTTGTTGAGTGGAGAGGTTATAAAGTCGTCTACAGAAGGTAAGTTGATGTTTATCTTCCTGCAATTATTTCGTCTTTCTTCTAAATGGCAATTTTGTACTAATTGAAATTTTTGGTTGAACAACATTTCATCTACAGATATGCCAGCCTTTACTTCTGTATGTGCATTGACACAGATGACAATGAGTTGGAGGTCCTAGAAATTATTCATCATTTTGTTGAGATATTGGACCGATATTTTGGCAGTGTGAGCACACTACCTTCAGATTACACACTGTATCGACAACTTCTTGTGTGATAGTCTTTTTGTTCTATCATCTTTCTTTGTTTACTTTCCAGGTGTGTGAGCTGGATTTGATCTTTAATTTTCACAAGGTACCTGACATTAGTTTCTTTATTGATTTTGTTCTTTTTAATGTTTGTTTTCATGGCCAACAATCTTTTAATGGACCTTCAAATGGACAGGCATACTATATACTGGATGAAATTCTGATTGCTGGTGAACTTCAGGAGTCCAGCAAGAAAACAGTTGCACGGCTTATAGCCGCACAGGTATCCAAATTTCTTCCCTTAATCATATTACCTTTGATGTCGTACAAAGCCTACCTGATGTATCTTTTATATTTCTACAGCAATTTTGATGTCGTACCCAAACTTTAACTGATAATGGTCATAATTTTGGTTGATTGATACCTATTCCTTCTCATATGATAGCCCTTGTCTGTCAGTGTTTTCTGAAAGCATAGAATTTTCGAATTTTATTAACTGAATGAATATATGCACCTATGCATTATTCAAGATGCGCTCACAACTTTTTTTGCGAAGTTTAGCAAATAATAACATGATTTTCCAGATAGTTATTTGTTATAAAAGTGCCACATTTTGTTATATAATACTTGAAGGCACGCATGTGTTTACATCTGCACTGAAATATTGGCTTCCTTTGAAAATACGATTATTGCATTTCTGCACTCAACTGGCATGTTCTGATTCATCATGGTCAAAAGATAGGACATCGGAGTGCCACAATTTTCCTGCTAATCCGGGGCCTAGGTGGTCAAGATATATGGGGAGGCTATTTCTCCGACTTGAACCCTCATCTTCCAGGATGCCAAGCCTAGGAAAACTATGATCGTCTCATGATACTATAACTCTAGGAAGTTCGGAAGAAGGATGTTGTTCTCACAGAGCTACTTTTATTTTTATTTTTTGCTTTACAGGATTCACTGGTGGAGACCGCAAAAGAGGAGGCTAACTCGATAAGCAATATCATCACACAGGCTACCAAGTAGGGACTTCTTTTTTATCGTTTATGTTTCCTGTATTACCTACCGCAACTTGATTTCATCCGTATGGGGCAAATTTAATTTTTATTGCCCAGGTATGTTTGTATCTTTTCCTTCCAAACATCACACATAAAGACTATATAAGTGGGCTGTGCTTGTTGTGTTCAACACTTAATATGATTCAACTTTCTGTATTGCCGTTAATTAGCCGTTTAGGTGCCAGATCACGTATCGTGCTTTAGATGCTAAAGCTTGAATTAGATAGAGACGATGAGACTTCTCTCTGTCTGTGGAGTATGTCTTGGTGTTTGATAGTTTCTATATTCTCCGACTTGGGGCTTAAGTCTCGTATATAAGACTATTATCAAGATGAGGTCATGCCTTCATCCTGTGAACGCGAATGTCCCCCAATAGAAGTTTTCGTCAGCAATAATCTCGATTCGTGTATTTCCCCGAAAATATAGCCGATACTTCCAAGTTTAGGTGTCACAGATTTACATCTTTTGCCTCTTAGAGCACCTGCTATTATCTCGTTTTTAAGTCATATTGGGATAGGTCTATCCAAGAACAATTTCGGTCAGGTAACATCCTCGGACATCCCCCAAGTGACCTACGGTTTAGTTAACCCTGTTGTGAGCTCTCCCTTTTTCAAACATACCATAGATTGTAGAATTGGCCGATACCGACCCGATTCCGATACTGACCGATATCAACATCGGGGACCTCTTTTTCAGTCAGTTCGACAAAGAAAATTGAACGGAAAAGACCAATCAACAAGGATGTAAAAGCATAATAAGGTTGTAAAAGCATGTAAAAGAAAGAAAGAAAAAAACTTATCTATCGCAAGTAAATCAACCGGCAATGATGACTACTATTTCATTTAATTCCAAAATACTAAGAAACAACACATAAAACACTTAAAATTATGCATAAATATATACAATTTTTTTTCTTCTAAAATTTTAATAATTTTCCGATACAAAAAAAATTCGATAGTCCGATCCGAAACCGTCGATACTACCGATCCCGCATACTTATAGGAAGGGTCCGATACTGATTCCGATATCGATACCGCAAACCGTACATACTTTCCAATCCAAGAGCCTGTCTGAACAATATATGCTGCTGCTATGAACCTTTTCAAAAACACTGCAAGAATCAAATTGTGACATTTTTTTTGAATCTGCCCATGATTTATGAACTGGAAAAGTACTGCTTGGCATGCTTCTTTGTGAACAACAGTAAATGTTCTAGTCAGGAGCAAATTCCTGGCAAACAAAGATTTCCTTTGATTTGGATAGTAATTGTACAATTTATATATACTACAAGACAATACTTTATGAAGGAAAAAAAAATGAAAATTTGCAAGTGATTTCTGCTTCTTGCTGCGCACACATTGACAAAGAAAACGTTGCAAGTGTACTGTAGAAAACATCATCCCAAGTTCTTCTTTTTAAGTATCCTCGTCCTCCCAGGTTATCAATCAATAGTTCCATTTCTTATACATTGGCATGTAATGAATCATTTATCATGGTTGGGGAGTGCCCAATCTCAGGCCTCTTTTGGTTCGTGGGAAGAAAATGAATTTCGTGTTCTTTCTTTTTCTTTGAAAAATTGTAATTTTTGTCAATTTTTTTTTTCCGATGTTTAAAAAAGTCAAGAAAATTGGAAAGAAAAGTAGATCCTTAGAATCGAAAAGTGAATCCTTGGGTGAGGGGGGAACCATTTTTTCTTTCGTTTGGAAATCATTTTTCTTTCCTCCTTTTCATTGGCACTTCCTCCTTTTCATTGGCATCAACACAGGAAAGAAATGACTTTTCTTTTCCAATGTCCTAATTCCGTGAGCCAAACGTGCCTAAAGATCTCTACAAGTCTCATAAAAGAGGTCATTTCTAAGATCTCTACAAGTCTCATAAAAGAGGTCATTTCGGCAGAGGACGAGAATAAAACTTCAAATTAATAGAGATGTTGACGCAAACTACGTTTGAATTTTTTTTATGATGAAAACTACAAAATGTTGAAAAACAAAATTTATTTTCTATTTTTTTGTTTTAGATGTTAAAGCAAACTACAAACACTCCATTTGTGCATCTCCTAAGGATTTGGACGCTTCAATTTCAAACGGAACAAAACTAATACGGCATATTGACATTAGTCATCATTCTAATTCTCCTTCAAATGAAATTTTGTTTTATGTATAGGTCGGCCTCCTTTGGTTCGGTTCGCGGAATCATGAGATTGGAAAAAAAAAATTATTTTTATGTTTGGATGCCGAAGTAATTGATGAGGGAAGGAAAGTGATTCTAATGGAAGAAAAATTAGAAAAAAATGGTTTCATTCATCCAAACAAAGAATTACTTTCCTACCTTGAAGTATTCACTTTCCTTTTCAAATTTTTTGACATTTTCAAACATCAGAAAGAAAATTTAATAGAAATTATAATTTTTCAAAAAAAAAAAAAAATGCCAAGGAATTGATTTCCTTTTCATTCTTTTCCGCGAACCAAACGAGGCCATCCCTCAAATATATTTTACTTTTAGACAAGTTTATGACATCTTGTTAATTGCTTAAATATTCTCCAAACCAATGGTAATTCTAGTATAACGGTTGCAATTCTAAATACTTATTTTTCTACTTTGGTGAGTCTTTGTATCTTAATAACAATTTTTAAAAAAAATGGTATTACTTTATGGCAATATTTAAATATTATTTTATTTGGGTTGTATTTTGTATTTTTTTTTTCGGTTTTCGGTAATTGAATTTATATTCGGATAGGGCTATGAATGCAATTTCAATTATTTTGTGATATGATATTCTTTATACCTGTTTTATTATTTTAGTATTTGAATTCTCTTTTTGATTTAATTTAAGTCATGAAATAAATTATTTTTTCTAATATAAGAATTAAACCATTTAGTGAATTACTTTTCTACCCCTCCATTTTAATTACTACATTGTCCTCCACCTAGGATGACACCTCATTAAGTGTGTTGGCACCATCCTAACCATATGAAGAATTCATTTCCTCCATCTCATGACACATATGCTATTCAGTTGACATAATGACATGCATAATGGCACCAAGTGGAGGGGATGAGGAAAATAAAGTTACAACTAAATTTTAATTATGTTAGCTCATTTACTAAGGGGAACTATAATAGCCAAAAATATTTTACAATACCTAAGAATTTTTAAAGTGGATTACCAGAATTATCCTTAGTTTATATGTGAAGCTTTAAATTTTAGTTTTTAAAACTGTAATAAATTGAAGGTAGTTTTGATAATCTACCATAAAAAAATTTGGACATTGTAAAATTTTTATTGGCAATTATAATTCTCTTACGAAAATATGCTATCCAGGTACAAAATGAGAGGAGGTCCTCCAATTATCCTAGAAATTGAAAACATGAATTTGGTGCGGAAGGATTAGGGTTTCTTTTGGGAATTAAATATTTGGATAGTAAGAAAGGGTTGTTATAAATGTTACTATAATGGGAAGGACATGATTGCCCATCAATTTCTAAATCATGGTATCTAAGTTGAGTTAGTGTGATGGAGACAAATATGGACTCATGACTTTATTTGCCAAACCTAATGCCTATATGTAAAAGTATTGCGAAAAGAAATAATGATATGCTATCTAATGATATGTTCGTAGGGGTGTAATCCGCTGGGTACACCGAAGTGTTCCGTGGGGATGAACACGGTTTAAATTCTCCTCTTGACGTTGCTCGTCGGTCCGGAGAAGAAGAC
Source organism: Iris pallida (assembly GCA_029216955.1). NCBI lineage: Eukaryota > Viridiplantae > Streptophyta > Magnoliopsida > Asparagales > Iridaceae > Iris > Iris pallida. The sequence goes on along the minus strand of JANAVB010040218.1, from coordinate 30,656,924 downwards.
ACCTAAAATAGTTCAAAACATATTGATGAGAGAGTCACTATAGTATCGTTATTAATAGCTGAGTTATTGTTATTATTTTTTAATTTGAAAAGAGAATGTCCAAAGTAACATTGGCTTCCCCTACCCTCTCTTACCGTCTATTTAAGAGAGAGTGACAAAAGCAAATGATCATTCTCTCAATTTTTTTTAAAATGCACTCATATTGCCAAACATAATGTCGGCCATGTCTCCATCTCGCCAAGCCTAATGGCAATATGGATGTATTTTGCCAAACTTATTGACGGTCTTGGTGTCACAACTCATATCACAGTTAGCTTTGGCAATATATATGTGCATTTATAATTTTTGACACTTATTATTCCTCTTCTAATATCTTCAAAATTTAAAATAGTCAATGTAATTTTTCCTGTAATGATAATAATAAATAAAAATCGAAATTGTTTGGAAATCTTGGACTCAACTTCAAGCGTTACTTTCCCTCTTCCGAGTCACATCCATCACATGGCAAGATTTGGTATTGAGAAGTACAACTTATTCCTCGATGTGAAAACATTGGATACCAAAACTTTGGAAGTTCCAACAAAGCCTATGTATTGATTGACTAATCACTATATATGTGCCAAACCCCCAACAAAAAACAACCAATCGGCACGTGTCACTTCCAACGGTAACATCATTCAAAATTTCTCCCGCGAACTCCCGCACTCCTTTCGAATCCGGAACCCAACCGCTACATTCCACTATTCATCAACTCCACACTTCCTCGTAGTGCTCAGGGACGGATCCAGAAATTAAAACTGGAATGAACTACAATGAATTAGGATGGGCTAATCCATATAAAAAAATTCAAAAACTCAAAAAACATATGGAAGAAAAGAGTAAATTTTTGTTTTTGGGGTGGGCTTCGTATGGCTGCATCCGTCCCTGGTAGTGCTACTTCTCGAAGAAGCGAAGGGGAAGAGAGACTAGAGGTGAGCGTTCGGTTTATTCGGTTTCAACCGAACTAGAATAGTCAAAATCGAATAAACCGAAATTCTAAAAAATTCAAAACCGAATCGAAATTAGCCAAAACTGAAACTGAACCGACTAACGATTCGGTTTATTCGTTTGTACTTTTTGTATTGTAGAATATTGGTAGGGTCAAAAGTTGAAATCGTGATTGAATGATATTAAAAATTATAATTTTTATACACACATTTGTTATATTTGTATCCAAAGTTAGATTAGTTGTTAAGTTACCAAAATTTAATTTCAAAACATATAAATAGAATTGTTGCTTTTAAAATATACACATTTTAATTACAACATATGCATAGAATTGAGCGTATTTATATAATTGCACAATTTTTATTCAGTTATCGGTTTTGGACCGAAACCAAAACCCAAAACCGATACCGAATACATTTTTTTAGCATTTTCAAAATTGAAACCGAATCGAATTTTTTTTTTTAAACGGAACTAAATCTCTTATTTAGTTTGGTTCAGTTCGGTTCGATTTTCGGTCCAAAATCGAATAATGCTCACCCCTAAGAGCGACCGTACGGTGGACCGTGTTGACGTGATGATACATCATTACAAGAACCGACTTGGTACAAGTAGGAGGACTGGAGTCAATAAAAATACGTCAGCGCGGTCCACCGTGCACGGCCCTCTCCTCCCCTACGTTTCCACAAGCATTTTCGAACAATCAATAACCACTCTCACAATTTTAAGTACAGAAATGAATGGGAAAAAAAAAATGAAAGGTTTATTTTGCTTCATGAAAACCTTTGGATGCATTGGAGCGAGTAGAGAGATTGATGATTGGGGCAGAGGAGTGGGAGTCAAAGGCAGATGTGGCGAGAGCCATCTGCTCAATTTCCACCATCATCTTCCCCTTTTTTTTTTTTTTTTTTTTAATTAAAAAAATTCATTTGGGTCTCTATATTGTCCAAAAAAAGAATTTGTGTCACAACCTAACAAGAAATTATTCAGTGAGCCGGACTTACCACGTGGCAGTGGTAAGTCTTGGTTCTTCTCCAAAGTGTATTGCCACACCATTAAGACTAAAATAAAGAAAAAAAAATAGAGAGTGATGTGGCAATGCACTATTGAAGGGGAATCAATGTTTTCCACTGTCATGTGGTAAGTCCGGTTCACTGAATAATTCCTCCAACCTAACGGTTGATTTGGCTAACCATTTAAAATGGAGACCTAAATACAAATTTTGAATATTATACGAGACCATAAAACTAAACGAAAATATGTGAGAGTTGTGTGACTTGAGTTATTAAGTTTTGCATGATGATAGTTGTGTGACTTGGATATTCACTTTTGTCATGACCAATCGAGAATGATATTTATGACACCGATGTTTACTTTTATCATGATCTTATTAGCCAACACAACTCTTCGGAACTCGTGAATTTTAAACATTCAACAATGTGTTCGGGACGAACGACATCTGACGATGCACGATGTTTATGAAGTCGTTCTCATCGAAACTGCCGCCATGAGAGTTTTGTGGCTACTGAGATCTAAATACAAAATTTTAACAGTATGCGAGACCTTAAAACTGATCTTGTTAATATTTCATTCTTAAACTTTAAATGCCACTCTTCTTCTTCTTCTTCTTCTTCTTCTTCTATATTGATTTGAATTGTTAAGGTCGACGTGGAAACATGGTCGGATGTCATCAACATGTGGTACAACAACTTGGCATTTTTTTTAATGAGTCAACCCACCTATCCTATTCTAGTTCACTCAAATTTTTTTTGAGATGTCCGACGATACATACGAAACTTTGTACACGCTGTATTGCATGTCTGTTGGGCCTACTGTCTCCAATTCCTACCAAATAAATGAAAAAAAATAATACGTCCACGTGGCTCGATCTACTGATCTTCTGCCATCCAGCCGAAATCTTATACTTCTCATCGGTAACCATAAAAGCCACTCGAGTTTGGTAGTCCACTCAAACTTAAATTTCTGGTTCAGCCTGGACATATATTTCAGTTACATCCGGATAAAATCCTGCATCCCAAAGCTGAGGTTGCATTCAAGCTTATATCAGAGATATATACACATATATCAAGTGTGTGTATATCAGGGCCGGCCCTGAGTCCATGGGGGCCCTGGACAAACTTTCACAATGGGGCCCATATAAATGGTGCCCATATATAATATAAAAAAAATAAAATAAAATTAAATTAAAAATTGATACAACCAAGAATTGAACCTAGGACCTCTAGTAAGCAAGTTTAACATAATAACCACTACACCACAATTATTTTGTGTTAGAAGGGAATCATGTTACATATTAGTTCTGTTTTAGGTATAAGATTATTAATATACATGTCTAAATTAAATTTTTTGGGCCCCCAAATTCCTTGGGGCCCTGGGCGGTCGTCCTGGCCGCCCTGGGCCAGGGCCGGCCCTGGTGTATATCAATGTTTTAAAAACCGGACCGGTGGTTGACCCGACCAGGCACTGGGTCGGGTCAAATTGGTTTAACCACTGGGTTAACTTAAGTGGTTCAAATTAATCCCTTATGGCCATTAATTTTTTACAAAAATAGTAACTTTTAAACAAAACTGGGTCAATACTGAACCGGACCGAAAAAATGACCGGTTCACGGGTGAACCGGTTGAACCGGCCGGTCCGGTCCGGTTTTTAAAACATCATGGGTTTTGTTTTTATTGGTAATGGTACAGTAGAATCTCAAGTTTGATTGCATACTACAATTCCCTAAAAACAATTCACGTATGGTTCAATGTGGAATTTAATTAGATATTTAGATGTCCATTTTGAGTGAAAAGATCCCCTCTGCTAACATGTCGCATGGAAAGTTTGAACTTCAAATTTCATTTGTACATTGCTTTGGCCACTTTGTTGCTTATTAAGAAAGTACTTCCAGGGAGAGGGGGAACAATGTAGGAGCTCGTTCAACCAATGGACTTAGTATTTTTATCTACATTTCATTTTGTACGATACACGAATTTTTTCTTCGAAAATCCGTACAAGTTTTATTCAAACACTTAACTTAGCTAGATCGCTAAAACAAGAATGAAAAGTTGTGAAACAAAATAGATAGAGAATTCAATGTTGACTTCACTATACTAGAGAGAGTTTATAATTTTTTGAATGGTCAGAGAGAAATGAGATATCATTTATATAGCCTCAAACGCTTTACAAAAATGGCTAAGATTGTGATGTGTCCACCATTTAACGGTAACTTTTTAGAATCTAGATATTTACAATTCTCCGTGTTAAAATATCTACATGATAAGAAGAGTATAACACTACTATAAAGAAGCCTCCACCATATTCTGGAGAATTTTACCTTGGGCGAAAGACGCTCCGCCACAGGCTATTGTACTCTCCATGGGCAAAATCTCGTATCATGGTGTGCAAAGAAACAACATAATATCTTCTGTTCAAGTACCGAAGCTGAGTATCGAGCCATGGCGAATATCGCAGCTGAATTGACGTGGTTGACCTTCATTTTTAAAGACCTCCGAATTTCAATGCTATCTCCTCCAATTATATATTACGACAATCCCAGTGCTCTGTTGTCACGGTCCGCACCCGCTTTTCGGGATAGGAGTACGTAGCCAAGTCCAGCCTATATCGCAGCATCGGCGGTAGTACGCTATCTAGGTTTCAATGTCAATATCAAATACAATAAAATCATATCTAATTGCTCATTCACAATAACTCTTTTATTTACAAATCCAATAATACAACAAAAATAATTTTTGGGAACAAATCCGCTAAACATTTAAATAAAAGAAAATAACTAATCTATCTAGTATCTAAGGTCGACCTCCAAGATCTTTCTCTCCCTCGTATGGTCCATGGCGCAAAAGTATAAAGCATGACAAGTCACCTGCAACGATCCAGTCAGAAAAGGAACAAAGTACAGCCCTATTACATTTATGTAACTTAAAACAAAATAAGCTAGACAATGAGAGATGCAGTAGAAAATAAAGGAAACATGTATATGAACTAGAAACAATAGACATGTACAGGAAATCACTAATAAGAACATGTATGAACAAGACAACTAGCAATGAACATACACTATTAAACAGACAGTGTGTTTGAAATACTTTTCGACATATGAAGGGCTTGGGTTAATATGGCACATCATAGATGGCTATCCACAATAAAAAGGTACGACTAACTCATACGTGAGTTGTATGACTTAACTATCCACAATAACAATCATTGGACTTTGTTCGCATACCTACTGAGCATTTTTTCTCCCAACTCACTAAACAATCAATAAATTAGCAATGATACAATTAAGCCTATCGTGTCACAATCGTGTCTCAACTGGATACTCAATGAAACACAATGAAAGATATCATTATAATGCAATAAGCACATAAAACAATAGTGTACTTACCTCAATTAGTTGCAGTTGTTTGTGACTTGATCATGTTGGCACAAAATAGTCGCAGATGGCATAACTACACAAGATGGTCTCTAATAATGGAACAGACAGTACCATTGGGTTCGGGTCAGTCCGATTAGCCTAGGGTCGATATGAAGTAGTCAGAATTACAAGAAATAGGAACGTATGACTAGTCGCGATCAAGATAGAAATCGAAGAGAATTTTGTATATATATATTAAAAAATACGTTTGATATTTGAAAACTATTAGTCAAAATATTTTAAATAAATATTTTGAAAACTACAGAAAAATCATGTTTAGGTCAAAAACTATAACTTAAATATATAGAAAATATTATAATAACATTTTTAAGGTCAATAAGCTATACTTAAATACCAAAAATAATAATAATATTATTTAATTATTAAATAAATCACTTAAAAATCTAAGTTAACCTAATAATAATCTAAAATATAATTTAAACAAGGAACTTTGGCTATAAAAAGTCACAGTTCCAATTTTGGAATTCATGACACGCAAATCGAGGCATACCATTGACTAACTAGTCAAATGTCATGAACTCAATAATTTGAGGGTGCATATTAGTAGATTTCAATGCCACGAGTGCACCAAAATAGACCATGCCATAAAATCACGATTTGATCAAAAGTTATCGCCGTTATGGCTAACTGTGACCAACTCGGTGATTTATCAATCAAATCTGAGTTCAACGTAATAAATAAAATACTAAGCGAATTTATGAATTTTTGAAAAAAATTATATGTCGAAGATCGTCGTGTCAGATTTCTAGAACTTCAAACGGATCACAAATCGGAGTTCGAGATCTCCCGAAATCTCGAAAACCGTACGACGTGTTGAGTTTTGGACAACCAACACTCAAATAATTCTCCAAAAATTCACAAACAAAATATCAGTAAATAAATTATATATTCTAAAAGCTGACCTCGTGTCACGCCCCAGAACCAGAATACTGGAGAGCGGGGGACAAACACAGCCAGCTACGTACATTGAAGTGAATCCCACCTCGCAATATGGTCACGGCTGTCTAGACGTATGAGGGTTTATCTACAAGCCAACAATCTCTTATGGTCAAGAACAATCTCAAGCAAGCAAGTAAATGTAACATGATGGTAGATCATCAGACATACAAAGTAAGGCGTCCCAAACATTACATATTCAGATAATCATGAAGCTAGTCATACAAAATGCGAAGACTAGCAAGAGTTAAAGTCATACATGATCAACCCTAGGATTTCTCAATCATGTTACAGCCCTTAGGCAGACAGGAATATAAATTCAACATGAGCTAACACTTGCTCGGCAGCTAAACGCCTCAAAAGAATAATTTATAATAGAGTGGGAGAGCAAAATAAAACCCACGCGTTGCCAGGGTTGCGTCTAGTGTTCACCATCTAACTGGAAGGCCGGGGGATCCCCGGGAGCTACTCCGAAATCTGGCCATACAAAACCAGCTGGGTCAGAATCCAGAAGAGCAAGTGCCACAAGGGAGCTTCACTTAAGAACTAAAACCAGTATGTTAGATCACAAGGCATAATAATAACAAGAAAACTTGGAGTTAAGAATTCAGGGGATAAACGATAAGATAACTAAGAAACTACTCCGGTAACCAAGTTACAACCCGTAAACCAAATAAGGACCGGGGTTGTAACCCTTCACCCGAACAGAACTTAGTCTCTGACTGATTATCGATAAGGTAAAGCATAAACAATAACGTGTTGAAGTAACCATGTACTGGCCTTGTCTAGACAAGACTAGACTAGACTAGACGGGACTCCATTCATCAATCACGACCAAGCAAAGAGTACGGCTTTATACTTTAACTAACTAGGGTTATCACAAGCCTAGTTACTAACAAGATGCATTGATATATTCCAACAGCCACAAGCCCTGCAGACTTAATACAGGTTATCCAGTTGCAAGTTGAGAGAGTTGTATTAGGTGACTTGTGGGTGCAACACATGACAGCGTGCTGGAAATGTGCCCTACTCGACGGCAGGCTACAAGTCCAATTAAAGCGCCCAGATAACGGGACTGCCTGTACCTGGAAAATCTCTTCATGAACTACTCGATCAATCTAGTCATTATCCTAGTCAGATTCGGTATGAATCCCTCACCGTGAAAAATCAGGTATTCATGTCCTAGACATGATGCAAGATGAGACATGTAGCTTGTACAGGCACAACCATCCACGGTGTCAAGATAAGATTTACTTAGCAAGCAGAGATAGCTGTCGCAACAGCATCGAGATTACATGTCATGTTATGTTACTTATCAAGTCAAGAGTGTGTCACAACGGACCACCAACAAGAATTATCATGTCAAGTTGCTTGTCAAGAGTGCACCACGACGGATCACTATCAAGAGTTATCATGTAAAGTCACATTGTCATGCCGTGTTCATGTTAAGTGCACTTGTATGCCAAGAATTTACTGGTCAAGAGTACGCCACGATGGGCCACTGAAAGAGTTTATCACAGAGTGTACGTGCCATACCAAGATCGTGTTTAAAGCTCAGAGTACATGTGCAACATGGAAAATAATATTATAGGACCAGTCAAGTAAAGTGTACAAGCGAAGTCATAACTCACACTAAGGACCATGGGGACAAACATGGATAATTGTAAGAGATGGCACAAGGGCTCAATGGGGTGACATGGAGAGCATGCGCCCAGGGCTATGCGTCCAGGGCTATGCGCCCAAGGCTATGTGCCCACATGCATGCGCCCAAGGCTAAATGCATCATGTAGAGCATATGTTATGGAAGGTATGCACCAAAGAGTACATGCGCCCATGGTCTATGCGCCCACATGCATGCACCCACATGAGTGAGGCATGGTGCACTTGGAAGGAAGTCAGAAGGCTATCTTCACTGGCTAGGTGGGCACATAACAATAGCTATGCGCCCACAGGGTGGAGACATGCAAGGTGCACTTGAAAGATAATCAGGAGACTATCTTTCATGGCAAGTGGGCGCATAAGGAAAACTATGCGCCCAAGCAGGGAACCAGGGTGCACTTGGCCGCATATAAAGGCTATGCGCCTAGGCAGGGGAGTCCTTGGGCGCATATATAGGGCTATGCGTCCAAGCAGGGAGCATGGGGTCTTGGGCGCATACAAATGGCAATGCGCCCAAAGGAAGGCAGCTGTGGACGCATACAAATGCTATGCACCCAGCACTGTTCTTCTTCCCCAATCCGAGAAGATGAGTTCGTGGAACCCATGAACTTCCCAAGTTCATAAATCACTCAAAACAAATCGAAATCTTGATTTTTAAAGGTCTACTTTGAGTAAAATCAAATTCTCTACAACATGGTACAATCAAAACTTGAAAATAATGAAGTTTGAGAGATCAAAACCCAAGAAAACCAAGATTTAAGAAAAACTTAGATCTACAAGATTTCATTCTCCAAAACTAAAAATGCTAAGTACTAAAGAGTCTTAGAAGCTTGTAGGGAAGACAATAGAACAACTAAAATGGAGTTCTTCCATTAAGCAAGATGACACTTGCCTAAGGGTTTAGGAGAGAATTAATGGAGGAGAAATAAATGAAAGAGTAATGAGGAGAGAGAGAGAGAGAGTGGAGTTGGGTTATAAAGGGGGGTTTATCATGATGAACCACTTGGCCCAAACCAAGCCGAAATAAACCAAGCCGAGCTGAACCAAGACCAAACCAAGCCAAGCCATGCTAGACAAGTCAAGATACGGGTCGAGAATCCGTACACGTATACTGAAAATACGTATAACGGAAAATGGGAGTGACACCTCGAGACGATTCCAATAAAAATGTACGAGAAAACGAGGTCGGAGCTGTCCACAATCGCTCCGGGAAGTCGGAAGTCTCCAAAGATCAAAAGGTCTCAAATTCGGCCAATGGAAAATAGGGTTTTCGAAAACTGTTATTATATATATATATGGCCGAGTCGGTGGCTCGAGACACGGCTCCGATTCGGTAGCACGTGTCGTCCATCTGGACTATCCAGCCCAGATCGTACGGTTGTCACTGCTCGCGGCTTGGCTGGGCTGAGCTGGCAGCCAGTGGTTTAATTAGGAAAGCCTCTACAAATTCAGCGATGACTGTGCTGAAAGCTGGGCGGCCTTTGCGGCTGACAGGTGGGCTAGTGCCTTGATGACTGGGCTGCTGACTGTGTAAATATTAATTTAAATTCAAAAAATTATTTAAAAATTATTTTAACTCCAAATAAATTGCAAAAAATTCCTATAAAATTTTAGAAAACATTTCTAAGTGCCTAAAACCTAAATAAAAATATTTTAACTCAAAATATCATCGTGTAACCCTACAGTAAATTCTAAAAGCCTATAAAAAATAAATTCTATCGGTTTTAATTATCTAAAAATTTCTAAAATTTCTAGAATTTTTTTAGAATATTCTAGAAAATATTTCTAGTCATCTAGAGCACAAATAAAAATATTTGGTCCCAAAATACCCCTGAATGACCTTATAGTAAATCTTTAAAGTCCTTAAAAATAATAACCATTAAATATTAAATACCTAAAAATATCCAAAAATTATAAAAAAAATATAAAATAGCTAAATAATACATATATAAACTACCTAGAGGTCATATGACCTTAATATGGTGATATCTCACCTACAAACTTCAACATGACTCCCAAAATTAATCATAATCAAATAAAAAAATTTAAAAAATTTGAGAAGTGGGCTACAAATCTATCCACCTTAGAAAAATTGTGTCCTCAAAATTTCAAATAGCACGACTAGGAATACAATCAAGAGGATGATATGATCACTGATCAAAATGAGTTAGATCGTGAATAGAAGCTTAAGAAAAGATGCGAGGTGGCACAATTGAAATATAACCAAAATACTCTAGTCACGATCAAAATCGTTTAAGAATAATCAATTCGAAATTGCTTCGGCACGATCCGCTATTTAACCCAAATTATTTAGGCATGATTATAGACCCAAAATCTAAGTATGATTATGAATTTAGTAGAATAGAATCAAATATGGTAATAGGTATTTAAATGAGGAGGAACCAATCGATAAAAGAAGATAAGGAAGAAAGATTCGAGAATAAAAAGATAAGAAAGAAAGAACTACAAGCTTTATTGAGAATATGATAATAAGAAATAGGATATCAAATCAATTTGGAAAATTAATAGCCATATGCCAATAAAAGATATAGCCTCAATGGTATTCGAAAATCGTAAGCATATCTGAAGTCATTTCATCGAGAATTTATGTCTCGCCAATGTACATATGGCTGCAGTAAACCCTTGGTTTCATGATTCAAATATGATATGGTATCGAATATTCTATTAACTTTATCCAATATTGACATAACACTTCGAAGATCAAATAAGACAACTATGACATAGTGTTAATAACCTACTCTTACTTGAAATTACTTCAACTTAGGGGTCATACCTTGTGTCACGACCCGCTACCCAAATTGTTGGGCCAAGCCGAGTCATGCCCAGCCTACGTTGAGATAAAACGTAGTAAGCTGTTCTAAAGACAACAGGATAAGACTAAATGTGCTAACAGTTCTATAAGTGAATAAAAGTCATAAATGCTCCAAACACAAAAGTCGTCTCATATAGAAATAAGTCCAAAGTATAAGTGATCTGAAATGTAAAACTGGATACATATCCAGTTACAAAATATGTAGCCTAATACATGACTACTCTCAAACTGTCTAAAGCAAAAAGACAACTAGGCGAGGTTCCCCGCAGGAACATCCTCGTAAAGCAAAGCCGGGTCCTCGGCAGTATCTCCATAATATGTGTCGCAGAGTAACTCCTCCTCAGTAAGGATACCTACAACGTTATCCTGTCAGGACGGGAGCAAGTACTAAAATCTAACAAACATATAATACTGATCATGTGATGAAAGGAAATGACATATCTTGTTTGTTCAGTTTTAGGTACATTTTATCATGGCAAATAAATATACATTTTAAAGTTTAAAACTGTAGTAGGTGAGTGATCAGTCAATAGGTAATCAGGATGTACAGCGGTACATATCAATTTTCTGATGTGCACATACGTACACATAACGGCATCGGCGTATATCCATACACAAATGCGGGACCAGACATACGACACAGATACATATAGAATGTAACGGTGCTCGGTAAATACATACGGAGAAGGGGGTCATGATCACGTACACTACTAGCAGTTTCTCCTTAACCCGTTATTTAAGCATGTGAGAGATATGAGATAAGGTATAAACATGGTAGAGACTGAAAGTAATAAAACATGTAAAGTTCTAACTTGCTACCCCAAGGATCAGCATTTAACATGGTTGGTGAATCACAGTTTTATGGTTTATAGCAGTATGTAAAGTTTGTAGAAAGTACTTGCCTCTAGCAAAGCAAAGTAAAACAAGCTGCGATAAAAGTGCTATGGATGTCCGGTAACTCGTCACTGTAGAAATAAATGTAATAACTTAGTTTTTACACTAGGATAAAACGCTAAGACACTAATTGGTGCGACACGACTTGTGACTGGGCACTAGCCAAAATGATGACTTTGGCATAGGAGACCAATGTGGGGTGACACACTACTTTAACTAACTTTCTAGGGTCTTTACACTAGTGATGGGTGGGGTTCAATACGGCTAAAACTCAAAATAACACAAAAAGCTACAAGTCGTAATTAGTCAATAAATAAATCAAAAGACCATTGTGTTCTAACAATTTTAGAGATAGACAAAAGCCTAGTTTTACTCAAAGTAAAGTACCAAAGTGATCCTTGTTAATCATAGAAATTTATTATAATTTTTCTGGAATTTATCAACCAGTACAAGTATTTTATAAAAATCAGTTTTCCCTAAGTATACAGAAAATGAGTTTTGGTTTCATATGCCAAACTAGTGGCAAAACTGTAAATTAAATTCTACAAAAATTATACTAAATTAGCTAAATTAACATAGTATCTAAATACTATTTTTCCAGAATTTTAGCAGTACTTTAAGTATTTTTAGAAAATCAAAAACAGCATTACACACAATTGAAATTAAATAATTAATTATCTGCGTATTTTGTCCATGTATATAATTTGAACCAAAGTTCAAATACAGGACCCAAGGCCATGAATCAAGTCCAATATGACTTGTACAGGTCTTGAATGTGTGAAAACACATTTGAGCCCAAAAACCCATGCTAGGCTTGGACACCAAATGGTTGCAGTAATTTAAATACACTAAAAATACAATTTGGTAATAGTGCAAAATAAATATTATTATTTTAATATGGTAAAATTATGCATAGTGAAAATATACATACATATGTTTTAAAAGTACATATATCTATGTATAAGGAAAATACTTAATTTATAAAGTATATATTATATATATATATATATATATATATATATATATATATATATATATATATATATAATATATATATATATATATATATAAGAAAACACTTAATTATAAAGTGTATATATAATAATATATATATATATTTTTTTATATATAATAATATATATATACACATGAAAATATATACATATATACAAACATATATATATAAAATTTACTAAAAAAAAAAAAATATATATATATATAAAATTTACTAACTATAAAATATATATACATATATATAAAATACTGTCAAAATACAGTATATACATATATATATATATATATATACTAATATATATATATATATATATATATTTTATATATATATATATATATATATATATATATATATATATATATACATATATATATAAATATATATATAAAACAGAAAAAAAAAGAAAAAGAAAAGAAACAGAAAAAAAGAAAAAGAAACAGAAACAGAAACAAGGAAGGGGGGCTGGAACTCGGGCTGCACTGGAGGGGGGAGGTTAACTCGGGTCGGGCTGGCCAGGGGGTCAGCCCGCTAGTTGTGTTAGGGATAGGACTTAGTTAGATTTAATTAGGTTTGGTTTAATTAACACACATAAAAAAAAAATTCGACCCTGTGTCCTGACAGTTAGGGACACAGGTATTAACGTGTCTGGGCTAGCACGACACGTACGAGTTCAGTCTCGCGTGTCCAGTTCCACGCTCGTGCTCGCCAGGACACGGCGAACAATATAGACTCAACACGAGACACGCACGACACGAGAAAACAATGCTACATACGTGTCCGACTTCGGGGGAAGTTTTCGAAGGCGGAGACGGCGGCTAGGGGCGTCGGGACGGTGGCGATCGACGCGTCTCGGCGTGGCTAGCTCGTCGGCGGTGGTTGGGGGCTGTGGCACTCGACGTGGGGGGCTGGACGAGGAGTTCGTCGGTGTCACGACCCGCACCCTAGAGTTAGGGCACGAGACGTGGGTACGTCCAACCTACGCCGCAGTGTCGGCGGTAGAACGCTGTCCTAGGTCACAATATCTAGCAATATAAGCTTGAACAGTTTATACTCCCCGAATGGGGGTGACATGATAAAGGTAGACTCAATCACAACTAAGGAAGAAGAAGCACGATATGTTATAAAACTCAAGGAAAAACAGATGATAACATAGCTGATAGATAGATAAAAGAAACTGCTGAAATGAAAGGAAACATCCCAAGTACATCAGAAAGTCTAAGTGTCTAAGATAATACAAATCCCAGATCCCAAGTATCAATAAGTACAATCATCCATGAAATACTGAAATGAAAGCATCCTAGTCTAAGGGTGTGTCATCCACAGCTAGTGGGACCTGCTGCTGGTCCAGGTCCAGGCACTCATCTAAGGTAGCACCATAATAGGTATCCACACCAGCCTCCTCCTCGTCCTCTGTAATATTTCAACAGGTCCAGTCAGGACAGGAACGAGCACAATACATCTCAACAGATCATAGCAGGTTAGAAAATATAGACATGTAGTAGAGTAAGATACAGGAAACTGAAGAAGCATGGAATGTAAACAGAGGAAACTGTAATGGAAATATATATACTGTAAATAGAGAGCTAACTGTGGCTAGTGAGTCAGAGTACAATATAAACATGTGAATGGCATAGGAGATTCTGGGAACTATACTATGGAGTGATTCTGGGAACTACACTACTTGGATATTATTCACATGTTTACTTCTACTCCCCCGTACCCCCAATCAATACGCAAGGATCCAGCCAGGTTATGTTAAGATTTCATGCAAAGGCCCACAAGGGGTGATACATGGATAGCCCATAAATGGGTGATTCTGGGAATACCCATAAATGGGATGATTCTGGGAAGACTCTGTGATCATGAGAGTACATGTCACAAGTGATCGAAGAATCGTGAAGCATAGTGATACACATGTAAGTGAAACGCACAAAACATGTAGTATACGATGCTCCCTGAGGGGATAACATCTCAAGAATGGATCCATATAGTACTAATCCGTGTTACCAACGTGACAGCATCAAGTAAAGTAATCTAAAGCAGGAAAATAATTCTAAGCAGGATATGAAATGATCAGAGAATGTACTCGCCTGGTATCTGAGTGTCCAACTGAAAAGTACTGTCCGAGGAGTGGTGTCTGGCTCCACTACAAGAAAAATGGCTTTTCTTGACGGTTTATTTATTGACGGTCGTGGAAAACCGTCATTAAAATGGGTAACCTTGACGGTTTTAGACATACGTCAAGGAAACACACGTTTTGTGTTAATTTAGCAAATTTATACCATAATAGTTGACGGTTTTAGTGAAACCGTCAAGAAATACAAATCTATTTATTGACGTTTTGATAATAACCGTCAACTAAAGTCTGTGCGGGAAAATTCTCGCGGCTATTTCAGCTGCCATTATCGTAATTTCTTTTAAAAATATTAATTTGTTGACGGTTTCGCACCAAATAGAGCAGATCTGAAAAAACCCTTCGCACATAACAAAACCCCCCCCTCCACTTCGAAAACCCTCTCTCCCCAGCCGACCTCTTCCTCGAGAAATATCTCCCTCCGGCCTCTTCCTCGAGAAATCGCTCCCTCCGACCTCTTCCTCCACTTCGAAAAGCCTCCCTCCGCCCTCTTCCTCCATGAGAAATCAACCTCCATCCCTCCGGCCTCTTCCCTCTCCCTCCAAACAGTAAAACCCACTCCTCGGCGACCTTCACGACGTCCAACGCGACGTCCCCTCTCCTCGACGGCCTATACGACGTCCTACGCGACGTCCCCTCTCCTCGGCGGCCTATACGACGTCCCCTCTCCATCGAGAAAACCCTCTCCTCGGCGGCCTACCCAACGTCCTACGCAACGTCCCCTCTCCCTCGAGAAAACCCTCTCTTCGACGGCCTACACGACGTCCCCGACGTTTTCACCATGCGGCAACTTCGATCTTCACCATGCGGTATAATATCTTTCATTTCTTCTCTCTACAATTCGATTTTTGTGTCAACTTAGGGTTTTTTTGTGTCAGCCAACTTAGGGTTTTTCGATCATCCTAATTTAATCAGTAGGTTCTGCAAATCCAACACGTGATTGACCCACAAACACACTTAGAAATTTAACAAGGTGTTTATGTGGGTTCAATGGGTGTTTTCGATTGATTGGGAGTTGGGTTTTCGAATGGTAACAGATTGGTTTCAGTTCCAGTTTCGAATGGACTAGGGGTTGATGATGTCATCAATCTCAACAGAATGATGCCCTTTTCAAGCCTAGAATTGTGGTACGACATGTATGGTGGTGTGTTTGTGGTGTATATTATTCCTGACCATGAAAATATCTGCTTGGTAGGTAGCTGAATCTTGATTTTTCTACACCATTTTCTTTTTTCTTTTCCTTTTTCTTTTCTCTTTCTTTGGTGTCAATGCTCTCCAAATCCAGATTCAGAACACTGCAGGCAATCCCTTGTGTAGCCAGTACACCTCATACAAATAGGAAGGTGCATGAGTTATTGGCCATAAAAAATTGTCTTTGGTTGTAGTCTATGTTGTACGGATGCGGATACGACACAACACAGCGAAACGGACACGACACCTATTTTGGTGTGTCCTAGTGTATTTTGGAGTGTCTGAGGAGAGTCCGATACATGACCGACAGGACACGGCCACACTTTTAGAGTGAACGTGCTTCCTTTGTTGTAAGGAATCTGGATCAAGTTCAAATCTTCTTCTTCATATAAACAATTAAATAAGAGTAGAAGGTATGAAAATCCTCGTAAGGTTCTCAATGATATTTCCTCACACCTCCCATGGAATTTGTAGACTCCACAAACGGCAAATCACTTCCGTGTCCCACTTATTATCCTAAATCTGCATGAATTGCGCACGACAGTGCTTATTTAATATGGACACAAAGTGCCACTTCTACATCTGGATTCTGAAAAATCCTAACAGTGTATAAAAATAAGTCTTCGGAGCAATTAAAAATTGATTGTATATCATATAGGTTATAAAGTGAAAATATAGGTTAATATCAAGATTCCATTGTAGTTCTGTTGGTTAGGATACTCGCCTCTCACCAGAGAGACCAGGGTTCAAGTTCCGGCAGCGGAATATTTACATTAACCCTTCTTTTCATTTATTTCCTGCCCTATAAAATGCAAACACCTAGCCCACTTTTCCAATTTGATCGATAAATTTCATTTGGATAGACCACCTACAAAAGCTATATCATCATTCATCATGTACACGTGAAATCATTTGCCCGTGTCCCATAATATATTTTCGTATCTCACATGTGCAGTTGAGGACAAGATTAAGGGAAAAATCATGTGAAGTTGGAGACAACGCCAATTGAGGACAAGATGAGAAAAAAAATGTTTTAGCTGGTTTGGAAAAGTGCAATACAAGCCAATAGGTACACTAGTAAGGAGGAGCGATAAGATGGTAGTTATATAACCACCAGGACTAGAGGTCCTATTATATTCCTTCCAGTTTTTAATAAGGTTTACATGTTGTTTTGTTAGTTGATGATAAACTGAAATGTTAAATTTATATTACTGGTGATAGGCTAGGACTGAATGCTCTAAATGAACTTATGACTGAGAACTTTATTAACTGATTCCTTCCAGTCTTTGAGATGATGGGTTCCTGTTGGAAACCAAATAAGAGTATAGGATACTCTTTGAGATGTTGGGTTCCCTGTTGAAACCCAGTTTCAGTTTCCAGTTTCCATATTGGGCTAGTCTCAGTTTCAGTTTATGTTTCAGTTTTCCTTTTTTTTTTCCAATTTGTACCATGCATATGTAACTCAAATCAGTCCTCCCTCACTTAAAAACCACACGACCAATAATCAACCACTTCACAGTCACAAACAAAGTCGACTATTTCTCTTGACATGCTTTGTCGCTTTGAACTTGTGTTATTTAGCAATTGTTTGGTTGTATACTCAATAACTTGTATATATCTTGGTGTTATATGGTGTTACAGTGATCATTGGGTTTTGGTAGTCATTGATCTTTTACTAATGAGAGCATACTATTTGGATTCTTTGGGAAGTTGCATCTGTGATGATCTTAAGCACATTGTAACAAGGTATGCATGAATATATCTGTCCCAATACTTCGCACAACTATAGTCAATGTTAGATGTTTTAATAATGACAAATAATATTTTCCACTTTAATTTGCATAGCGGGCTTCGTATGTTTCATGCTCAATGTGGTAACCAAGTGAAAAAATTTAAATTGAACTGGATTGCAATTCAGGTACAATATATTTCTCTCAATATATTTCTCGTTAATATATATATAAATCAAAAATGAACAAGTGTGTAAGATCTTTGCTTTTCTATGCATAGGTACCGAATCAAACCGGCTCCATCGAATGTGGTTACTACGTTATGAGATATATGAAAGAGATCTCATATGATCGAAGCTTGCTTAATCCCAAGGTGATGTTCTTCTTAATCAACATGTATGTTTATAATATATTTATATATTATCACTTATGTTTCATTTTTTCTTCCTATTTTTAAACAGTATAATGAAAAGTGTGTATACACATTTGATGAAATCAATGAAGTGCGTACGGAGTGGATGGATCATGTTTCGCAGTTCTTAATCTAAGCAATCAGTTGAGGTAATTTTTGGACTTTATCTACTTCATGGACAAGATTTTGAGCATCTCTTAAGAGAGGGGAAATGGTGGACTGTTTTAAGAATATGATTAGAGTGGACTGTTATATGCATTTGGTGTGTGTGTGTGTATGTCTGTGTTCCTTACTCCACAGTGAATGTGAAATGAGTTTATGGTATTTGTGAGTGTGGAGATGAGTTCATGTCCATTAGGAAACAACATTTATATAAGGACTGCTATATATAAGTACGTTTGTGTGATATAGGGCTATAGCTCAATCTTATACCAATTACACTTGACATTATATCAGTTGTGTAGAGGAAGGGGTTGGAGTTTAGTGTATCAGTATATGTAATAAAGAGGGGGCTCGGATAATGGAGCATAGCTGTAGCAGTTAACAATTGGGACTGTTGTTATCAGTTGGGGACTGCTCCCTACTTTCTGTTAGAATAACAGTTAACCTTGGAGTGCAGGCAGGTCAATGGATGGAGTTTATGCCCCTGCAGGCAGGGGGGGAACTGCCAGTTGCAGGGGGGGAACCTTGGAGTGCAGGCAGGTCAAGTGATGTACGGCATGTGTGAGTGAGTGTATGGGAAGAAGTAGTGTCTCGAGTGTTTGTAGTAGAGGGTTGGCTAGTGTCAGGAGTGTCATGTGTTTCTCTGTGTGTTAATAGAGAGTGAGTATCATGGTTTAAAGTATCGGCCGATACCGATCCGATACGGCCGATACCGATACGGTTTGGCATGTCCCGATCCGATACCGACCGATACCCGATACTGGCCGATACCGACAATGAGGGTCTCTTTTCCGGACAATTCGGCAAAGAAAAATTAAACGAAAAAGACAAATCAACAAGGGTTTAAAGCATAATAAGGTTGTAAAAGCATGTAAAAGAAGAAAATCAATCTATTGTATGTAAGCCAATCGGTAAGGTGACTAATATTTTATTTAGTTTCAAAACTACTAAGAAATAACACTGAAAATACTTAAAATTATGCCTAAATGTATAAAATATATGTTTTTAAATGTAAATAATTTATTAATAATTGTCTGTTTTCTGATACCAAAAAATCCGATACTCCGATCCGATACAGCCGATACTACCGATATTGCCGATACCAATACTCATAGGAATAGTCCGATACCGATACTGTGAACCTTGGTTGGTATAGCCCTGTGGCATGACAAGTAATGGGGTTTTAATAGCAAGAGTCTTTGATTTGTTGAATATAACTGGGTTTATTTGGTATGCTTGAAACCTGAGTTCACATGTTAACTGAGAAATGGAGTCTTTGATTTGTTGAATATAACTGGGTTCTTAATGAATGTCTAAAACCTGAGATTGGTGTTGGGATTGCTTAATATGTTAAGAGTGCTAAACTGAGTGCTTAACTGAACCATTTCTGAGTTTTAATGTTCATTAAATTTACTTGATTGCTAAATGTAAATTGATATGGTAACATGCAACCATGCCTGAGACTCATATGTATACTTGGGTTTTCTGATGTAGAGTTCTGATACTCACATGTTTTTCTTGATTTCAAAAACTAACATGATACTTTTGCTTGATTTCTGTTACCTATGTATATTAGTTGTGCTTTTCCAGAATTGGGAGTTTTATACATTGCATTTGTTTGTGATATCATAGGTTTCTAATGGACTGAGTATTGACAGATATGACCCCAACCTGAGAATGGGTTCCATTTTATAAATCTGAGATTGTATCCTATGTTAACTAGTATATGGGGGTATTATGAACTGCAAATCTGGGAATATGGGTTTAGTCTGGGTTTGAAATTGCTAAATAATTTGAGTTTTCAGTAAGAACTGAATGTTATAACTCAACTGGGTTTAACCTTAGTTGTTTTCTATGCTGTGATATCTGAGATGGTTGGGGGTTGTTGTTGATGTTAATTGGGAATTGAATGTTAAACTGAACTGTCTCTCTATTTCTGTATTTTTTTCCCCAACTGATTTCCTGCACATTTAAACTACTGCAACATTTGAGTCCTCCCTAGATTGTTCTGTCCATTCAAAATTTGATTGAATTTCAGTTGTGTTGCTGACTTATAATGTTATGTTCACCTTGTTTGCAGATTAACCTAAAGGAAATGCTGCTCTGGGTTCAGATATATTTTGGTTAATCTACTCCTGTAAATATGTTTTGGATATGTATATATGGTGTACGAACGTGTTTGTGGTTGGACGTTTGGATGTACTTGTTGGATGTACTTGTTGCATGCTGCTCTGGGTTCAGAGATATTTTGGTTAATTTACTCCTATAAATGTTTAGGATATTTATGGTGTACGAACGTGTTTGTGGTTGGATGTACTTGTTGGATGTTTGGATGTACGAACAACGTATTTTTTAATATAAAAATTGTGTATTATAGTTGTGTGATGCTTGTGATATTATATATTGATTCTGGAATTAGATTCTGTGTAATTATGTGTATTTGGTAATTGGATTTCTGGAATATATTATGTTTATCTTGACGGTTGTAAAACGGCAAATTTTTTTATTCCTTGACGGTTTTTAACTTGACGGTTGCAAAAACGTCAAAAAATAATTCATTTCGTGACGGTTTGCAAACACCAAAAAACAATTTCTTGACGGTTTTTCTCCGTCAAGAAAGACTTTTCTTGACGGTTATTAGCCGTCATCTAGGCCCCCGTCAAGAAAAGTCGACACTTTTCTTGACGGTTTTTTGTTTTGTTTTATTGACGGTTTAAAACCGTCAAGATAACGCATGTTTCTTGACGGTTTAAAACCGTCAAGGATACAAACAAAAAACCGTCAAGAAAAGTGTCGACTTTTCTTGACGGGGGCCTAGATGACGGATCCAAAACCGTCAAGAAAAGTCTTTCTTGACGGGGAAAAACCGTCAAGAAAAGCCATTTTTCTTGTAGTGCTCCTATTCAGAACAGCACAAGTCACAACAAGTCCAGAATGGTAAAATGAAGCTCTACAATGCATTCTACATGAATCTAGGTCAATCTAGACCAAAGTCAACTCTTGGTCAACTCTGGTCAACCTTAGAAGTCAAACTAGGTCAACCAAGTCAGACCTAAGTCAAACTAGTCTAACTAGGTCTAACAAGCCATTTCTAAGTCTAACTAGACTACACAAGTCAATTCTAGGCCCACTAGTCTAATAGGCACACTATAGGCCAATAGCACAATGTACCTATACCACATCACATATGAAAGTATATGGATATCCCTATATACCTATAGGCTAGTGTATCTATATGCCTACATATATGATATAACACACATCTACAAGAGAAAATATCTATACACATATACATGCAATACCTATATATATATAGTGCATACACACAGTCACATATATATATATGAAACCTACTTATAATACATAGCCTATAACTTATTGGGAAAATACCTACATTAGCTATATAAGGGCACACAAACTACAATATACCTCACACATCCACATTTGCATTATATGAACACATACTACATTACATATATATATTACCCTAGCTAGGCATGTAGAGAGTGAAAGGATAAACATGAAGAGTGTGAGGGCTGTGTCCATGTGCATGTGACAGTGAGCTGTGTGTGTGTGTGTGTGTGAAAGATAGAGTGAATGAGTGTCATAGAGTGATAGGGCTGTGTCAATGTGTGTGTGGGGAAGGGTAATATGAGTGAGGAAAACTGGAAACAGTGGCTAGTGTGTGTGAGTGTCACATGAGAGTGAAAGAGAGTGTATGTGTCTACATGTGTGTGTGTGTATCCAATGAAACCTGTGGAAATCAGTGAGTGACAGGAAAAGAGAGAGGAGGAAATCAGTGAATACATTAACAAAACAGTGCACAAATAGCAGTAGAGCCCCCCCAACCAAAATCAGATTTACATTTGAGAACCCCTAACAATAATTCTCAGATATTGTGAACTCAGTATTGGGTTCACAACATTTCTGAAATCAGAGTTCAACAACTCTAAACCCTATTAAAATCCATTCAACAGTCCCACATCAATAACTCCCAAATTGAATTCAATTCACAACCAAAGACACCCAAAAATGACACACTAGTAGAATTCATATAGGGGAACATGTTAGGGATTTAATATTATGTAGATAACAGTAATTAATGGGTGAAAAATGATGCCAAAGTTCATATTTTAAAAATCTGAACACTGGGAATTACATATGTTTCAGAAAAATTGGGTAATGGGAAATTGATGCACATATCAAACTAATATGAGTAATTAGTGGTTGGTAATGAACATATAGCATGTACACGTGTCCCTGGAAGTGTTTGTGTCCCAGCAATAGGACACAAACGTGTCCAACAGATAAAAACATGAAAACAGTGCACCGATACACTGTGCAGTGTGCACAGGCTCGTGCACGTGTGCACGCGTGTCGTGCACACGACACGACACGAATGGGGACTCGTGGTCACCAATGTAGGTTCGCCTAGGGTGTGTCCTCGTGTCTAGGTGCCTGCACAAAGTCAAAGTGTCCCCGTGTCTAGGTTATAACAGCGTATCAGTGGCTAAAATGTGACAGTGCACAGAACTGTGCAATCCCAGTGCACGTCGAATTCCTCCCAAACTCGACCACGAATTGACCCGAAATTTGGGGAGAGGGATGACAGAACATGCCCCAACAATATCCCAAAATTTCGTGTCGAGACGATTCGTGTCGTGTCCAGAATAGACCCCGAGATGCAGGGGATTACTGTTCCCACGCGCGCGCGTGTCCAAGTGCGCGTGCACGAGTGTCCCAGCGACACGACACAAGCACGAAGTTAGCTCAGAGCTCCAGAAATGGTTAAGCGACAACAAAATACAAATTTCCATTCAATTACAATTCGAAAATTAACACAAAAAGTTCTCTGTGGCATTTCATCAAACACAATCAACAGTGCACTGGTACGTGTCCTGTTTGGACACGAAAGGACACGAAAACCTAGGGTTTCCTTTTCCTATAGTTAGGTTAGGTCTAGGGCTCCCTATTCATGCACTTAAACCAGAATTTCATGGTGGAAATGGAGAGTTACCTCTATGTATCAAACCCTCCCAAAAAGCTCAAAGAGTGAGGTTCTTCTCAATGGTGAAACTCCTCCAAATCTTCCCAAATCTGAGAATACTCATAGCCAACAGAAAGTAGGAAGAATTTAGAACCCAATGCAATTTGTTTGGGTTAAAAAGGAATAAAAATGGATTTATTATGAATTTCTAAAGATGGGAGCTCACCTCTTTCTTCTCTTGCAATAAATTCCTAAGGAAGAGGCTAGCCCTAACTTTGGGAGGCATTAAATAGGATGTGATGGGTAGTGGCTGCCATGGGCTGATTAGGGTTAGGGTTGGTTCATGGTGTGGGCCTATGGGCTAATTAGCCTAAGTCTTTAATCATGACTTATGAAGTCATAAGCCATATTAGCCTACACAACTCCAAATCATCCCTACCTAGTTCCAATGACTTAAACCTCATTAAATTAGGTCAAACCAAGGTTACTTAACTTAACTAAGTGGCCATAACCTAGATTAGTCACTAGGTTAGTCTTCTAGTCAACACAAGTCAAAGTCCACTATAGGCCCAAAATCAATTCTCCTAAAAATCACCAAAAATCACCAAAAATCATATTAATTATAATAAGTCCAATTATTAAATAATAATTCTAAATAATTCACAAAATTTTAAAAATGACCAAAATACCTCCAAGCTAGAAAAGTGGTAGTGACAGTCGGAGCTAGGGTTAGGTCTAGGGTTTTCGTCGGGGAAGAAGGACTGCGGTGGTTGGGGGCTGTCGTGGTGGGTTAGGGCTTGGTCTGGGGAATCGAAGGGGGGTTTTATAGGGGTATTGAGCGGTGGATTGGCCGGGGAAGGCGGGGAAAAGTAGGTCGGTCGGTCGCCGGCGACGTGGCTGGTCGTCGGGGGCAGTTAGGGTTAGGAATTGCGTTTAGGTCCCTGTAGTTTAGGAATTTACGGATAGGTCCCCAAGTCACTAATATGTAAATATAAATTTGCATTCCATAATTAAAAACAATTCACTAATTACAAACTGACATATTAACAATTAAATAAATTGCATACTGATATAAAAATAATTTAAAAAATTACAAAATGATATTAAAACATTTTAGAAAATTACAAATCAATATTTTTGTATTAAAAATTCATTTAAAAATTATTTAAAAATTCTAGAAAATTCCTAAAAATCATAATAAATATTTTTAAGGCTATAAATGACATAAAAAACTAATTAACACTAATTTAACTAAAATTTGAAAAACAGGGGCTTACACCTTGCCAGTGCGCTGCTGGCTGCAGTGAACCCGTAGTCTCCATAATTTAAATAAATGGCAACAATACGCATCTGTCTTGTCATTGTAAGTCATCAAAAACTATTCCAACTATATCCGTAAGAATTTCAAAGGAGCTTCTAAAAATTCAAACAAGTCAATCATGATAGAAAAAATGTAAGTATCTGTCCTTGAAGTGAAAGTATCAATTTGAAAATAAAACGATCGCAAAATGAACAAAGACGACTTGGAATTAATATATAGATGATTGAATCAGGTTAAGCTCTAAACGCAATAGATGGAAATAGAATATTGGCTCTTAGATAAATAATTACTTATGGTCAATGAAAAATAAATAAGCAATACAGACCTTACGATATGACGATGTTTAGAGAAGTTAGAAAATAAAATTGCACAAATGATCAAGAGATTGAATCCTAGAAAGTCCTAATTTACCAGGCGAATAGTCTACCCACCTTTGATCCTACCATCATGTCAAAACACAATAGTACATCCTTCTAGAAAATTCTTCAAGTTATCTAATAGGGCTTAGAATTCAATAAATTCCAACCTAAATCACATGGCCTATGTAGCAACCTTAACTACCCAACAGTCAAATTGAATAAGGGACTCATAGTCCTAGTCATTCTCCTAAAATTAAATCAATCCTAATTATGAATAAGCACTTCCTAGTCGCAGGCTCACAGTAGTATGACTAACATAGGTACTACCGTAAGTTCGCACAATTTTGCAAAAATAGACCTGCATGGGCCACCAAAATAACTTGTCACGACCCGCACCCGCTTTTCGGGATACAAGTACGTAGCCAAGCCAGCCTAAGCCGCAATATCGGTGGTAATACGCAGTCTAGGTCTTAATGTTAATATCAAATACAATAAAATCATATCTAATTGCTCATTTACAATAACTCTTTTTTTACAAATCTAATAATACAACAAAAATAATTTTGGGAACAAATTCGCTAAACATTTAAATAAAAGAAAATAACTAATCTATCTAGAATCTAAGGTCGACCTCCATGATCTCGATCTCCCTCGTATGGTCCATAGCGCAAAAGTAGGAAGCATGGCAAGTCAACTGCAACGATCCAGTCAAAAAAGAAGCAAAGTACAACCATATTGCATTTATGTAACTTAATACAAAATAAGCTAGACAATGAGAGATACAATAGAGAATAAAAAAACATGTATATAAACTGAAAACAATAGATATGTACAGAAAACCACTAATAAGAACATGTATGAACACGACAACTAGCAATGAACATGCACAATTAAACAGACAGTATATTTGAAATACTTTTTGACAAGTAAACAACTTGGGTTAATACGGCACATCATATGTGGCTATCCGCAATAAAAAGGTACGACTAACCCATACGTGAGGTGTATGACTTAGCTATCCATAATAACAATCATTGGGCTTTGTTCACATACCTACTGAGTATTTTACATCCCGACTCACTAAACAATCAATAAACTAGCAATGATACAATCAAACATATCGTGCCATAATCGTGTCTCAACTGGATACTCAATAAAACATAATGAAAGATATCATTATGATGCAATAAGCACATAAAGCAATAGTGTACTTGTCTCAATTAGTTGTAATTGTTTGTGACTTGATCATGTTGGCACAAAATAGTCGCAGATGGCTTAACTATGCAAGATGGTCTCTAATGATGGAACAGATCGTATCATTGGGTCCGGGACAGTCCGATTAGTCTAGGGTCGATATAAAGTAGTCAGAATTACAAGAAATAAGAACGTATGACTAGTCACGATCAAGATGAAAATCTAAGAAAATTTTGTATAAATAATAAATAAATTATATATATATATAAAACTATTTTAGAAAATACGTTTTGATATTTGAAAACTATTAGTAAAAATATTTTATATAAATATTTTGGAAACTGTAGAAAAATCATGTTTAGTTCAAAAACTATAACATAAATATACAGAAAATATTATAATAATATTTTTAAGGTCAATAAGAAATACTTAAGTACCAAAAATTAATAATATTATTATTTAATTCTTAAATAAATTACTTAAAAATTTAATTTAACCTAATAATAATCTAAATATAATTTAAACAAGGAACTTTGGCTATAGAAAGTCACGGTTCCAATTTTGGAATTTATGACAGGGAAATCGAGACGTATTATTGACTAACTAGTTAAATATCATGAATTCAATAATTTGAGGGTGCATCCTGGTAGATTTTAGCTCCACGAGTGCACCAAAATTGATTGTGCCATAAAATCACGATTTGATCAAAAGTTATCGCCGTTATGGCTAACCGTGACCAAATCGGTAATTTACCGATCAAATCCGAGTTCAACGTAATAAATAAAATACTAACAAATTTATGAATTTTTGGAAAAATTATATACTAAGATCGTCGTGTCAGCTTTCCAGAACTTCAAACAGAGTTGGAGATCTCCCAAAATCTCAAAAACCGTACGACGTGTCGAATTTTGGACAACCAACACTCAAATAATTCTCCAAAAATTTACAAACAAAATATCAGTAAATAAATTATATATTATAAAAGTTGACCTCGAGTCAATTCCAACAAAAAAGGGCACACAAAAATGAGGTCGGGACTGTCCAAAATCGCTCTGGGAAGTCGAAAGTCTCCAATGATCAAAAGCTCTCAAATTCGGCCAAAGGAAAATAGGGTTTTCGAAAAATGTTATCATATATATTGCCGAGTCGGTGGCTCGAGTCGCGGCTCCGAGTCAGTGACACGTGTGATGTGGTTATCAAAAAATGTTATCAAAAAGTTTAAGGGACGAAAGTCAATAGCATTGAAATCCAATCATAATCTAATATATATAGAAGAGAGAGTGTTAGAGGGAAAGCTAACATTATATAAGGGTGATGTGGTTAGTGTGAAATATACATGAAAGTGTATAGGAGGATTGAGTCTCAACTGTAGTTATCAAGTTACATTATTCATGGCATAATAATTAAGCAATCTACAAGGCACGAACTATTCACTCATAACATGTATGGCTAATTGTATATATAAGCATATCTATATGTATAGAGAGGTAAAGATTTAATTTATGCATCTACATACATTACAACATGTTTACCGAACTATATATATCTATATAGCTATATGAACATATCATAGAGATGAAAGGTTAGGTTTTCATGGCAGTTGTGAACATTAGTGTAGAGTGTCAAGTGTACATGGGTTAAAACTAGAAATAAAGGGTTCAATCATTCAGTCTAGCTCATCATTACATATTAGATCTAAAATTGAACTACACATATTGATAGTAGTGTAAAAATGTTAACATGAATTCAGTTTTCAAAATTTTGGAGAATTCGAACATCAAAACCAACTCAATGTTTACCACAATCACAACCTAACATGTAATAGTATGAACCTAACATTATATACCTGCACACAACCATGTATACGGCTCAAAACATTACAATTTAAAACTGCAATTTGAACTAACCACTTAGAATTCAAGGTTAAGGGTTTACTATGTACACAGTCTCAGATTTTGACAATTCAACACAAAACTCAAAATTTTTTTTGAAATAAAGCCCTGTATATAACATACATGTGTAGTGATGTGAGCAAAACTAATAACATGAAATTTAAATTTAAATTACGACTTTAATATGGAGAAACATAGAACTAGTCACTGATACTGCACTACATTAGAATACCATGATTTTGAGAACTTAACATTAATCATATTAACATGCATTTAGATAGGTTGGTAAACAAGTATAGTATGCATACGTATCAGGCAAGTATCTGTGTCCACTATATATATTTAAGGTAATACAAGTTATAATGGCAAGAAGGAAACAATGATAAAATCCATTCTGCCTATCTGTTTTAAGGAATGAACCATTTGAAATCAGAGCTACAATATCAAATCTAAGTCAAGGTCTAGCAAAATCACCAATTCATTGTATTAGGAAGAATTTATAGCAAAAGTTACACAAGGTTCATAATAACAGCTAAGCTACTCCTACTCATACTCCTGCTCCTAAGTTAAAAGATGACGGAAACAATTTATAATAATTGGAAAGAAGATAGAGACGATATATTTAAGAACATTTCCAAGATACAATCTGATAATCATATGTGTCTGTCCAAAATCATGATACTCAGAATCCTCGCCACGCTAGTAAGCAAGGCTGCGATAAACGATAGAGTCCATAACAGGGACATGCACCTCTATAATCATGTCGTCTGGAATGCTCGCTATGCCGACTAGTATAGCTGCGAGAAATTCCAAATCTCATAACCAAGATACGTACATCCGAAGTCGGTCTCTATGTTTCTGCCACGCCAGCTAATATAGCTGCGATAAACTCTAGGTTCCATAACCAAGTAGACGTTTATTATCCCCGTTATTCCGTCAACATATGTTATCAGAAGGTACCGTAACTCAGGCCATAAAATTCATCTCGATAGGAAATCAAAATCAACAATGATTCATCAAAATCAAATTCAATAATTAAGGAGTGAGAGCGAACAAAACAAGGGAAAGGATTTCAAATTGAAGTTTAAATAAGATTCTCAAGGGTCATCCCAGGAATCTCTCAAGGAATCCTAACTGTGATTGAGTACCCTCAAAAGCATATCCTAATCCTACTGCAGGCTGTAGTGATACTCTAGTTCGAATACCACTACATATATCCTGACCTGCATGGGCCACCACTAAAAACGTGTCACGACCCGCACCCTAGAATAAGGGCACGTGACGTGGGTACGTCCAGCCTACGCCGCAGTGTCGGCGGTAGAACGCTGTCCTAGGTCATAACATCTAACAGATAAGGGTAATATACAGTTATACTCCCCGAATGGGGTGACATAACACAATATAACTCAACCACATCTAGGATAGAACAGGAATGAGATAGAAAGATAAAGATAGATAACATCCAGGAATGTAACATCACAGAGATACAATCCAGAATTCTAAGTGTCTAAAATAATACATCTCAGAATATCTCAAAGTCTAATACAGTAAACCCAAAATAGTAAGACAATCCTAAACTAATGAAAGTAACTCCAACTGCTTGCAGGTCCAAGTCACTAGTGATGTCTAATGCTGCACCAAGAGGGATAGACACCAGAGCCTCATCATTCACTGTAAAATTTTCAACAGGTCCAGTCAGGACAGGAGCGAGTACAGTACATCTCAACAAAATCATAACTGGTTAGGAAATATAAACATGCTAGAGAGTAAGATACAGGATCTGAAGAAGTAATATGATAAAAAGAGAGAGACTGTAAGTAAATAGCTACAATATATATAGAACTAACAGTGCTAGTGATTCAGAGCACAAGATGGTTATGTAGACGGCACGAATATTGTATACGAGTAATCTACAGAGGTTTGTACACGAGTAATCTACTAGATTGAATACATAACCACTTCTACTCCCCCGCCCCAATCAATACACAAGGATCCAGCTACGTTATGTTATTGTACACGAAGGTCATGTGAATACATGATTATACACGATTCACACGTTTCGTACACGAATGTAACAAATACAAGGAGTACACGATGTTCCCGATAAAGTACACGAACACGAATATCCGATGTATCCGCTAAGGGGGATAACATCGCACAACCAGATCCATATAGTACTAATCCGTGTTTCCAACGTGTCAGCATCATGTAAAGTAATCTAAAGCAGGAATATAATCCTAAACAAGATATGAAATGATCAGAGAATGTACTCGCCTGTAACCGGTGAATCTGAGAGAATATAGACTGTCCGAGGAGTGGTGTCTGTCTCCTATAGAACAGTACGAGTCACTATGAGTCTACAATAATAATACAATGCAATTTAATGCATTCTACATGAACTAGGTCAATCTAGACCAAAGTCAACTCTTGGTCAACTCTGGTCAACCTTGAAGTCAAACCTAGTTCAACCAAGTCTAATCTAGGTCTAGCAAGACTATTCTAGGTTTTCTAGGCTAATCTAGGCAAAACCATGTCAAGCCATGCCTATACTCACATTGGTATATTGATTAAAATCTATTATAAAGTATATAGCCTATAGCCTTATTACCCATACCCTATGTTCACACTATAACATAACACACAATATCCCACTATCAAGACACCACATATATCATATATATATTAAAATACAAAACACATATATATAGAGAAGCTTGTATATATATATATAACAAAGCTTATATATATATATATATATATATATATATATATATATATATATACATAGAGAGTGAGGGAAAACTCATGTGAACATGTGTATGCGTGTGTGTGTTCAGACATGAGAAATCAGTGAGGAAATTACTGTGCAATGTGGTTGTGTGTCAATGGCTAGAGAGGACAGTGAAGAACTGTGGTGTGTGTATATGATATAGCATAAGGGTGTGTTAGTGTCATGGGCAAGTGAGTGATATGTGGGTGAACATGGTGTCAAGGCAAAACAGTGTGACAGTGAGTAGCAGAGGGTGTGTGTGAGTGAGCCATTTTGTACATGACAGAAAACTGGAAAACAGGGACTAATTTCCCAGGCAACACAACACAGGAAAACAAGGAAGGAAATTTAAGGGACAGTCCCAAACAGGAACTCCCAACTCTCATTCACAGAATTGATTCCAGTTACCAACAATACATCACCAAATTTAGTCTAACAAGAATCCTCATTTCAGTTTTTTTACAGTGAAGAATTAACAGTGCAGGGAAATAAGGTAAATTATTGATCAAATACAACAAGGTTTGAAACCATCCCAGGTTTGAAATGGAACTGGAAAACACACAGAAAGATCTCAGTTTTTATTGACAATGAAAGAAAGGAATCAAAGAGCAGTGCCAATCCAGGTTAATGATTTTCATTTCAGTTTGCAGTACATATAAAGAAAGGAAAACAATTCATGTGAAACATAACAGTCAATAGAAGAATATTGAAATCAATGTAAGTAAACTCATGAACACTAGTTCATTTCAGTTCAATTTAAACCCAGGAAAGCAGTGCATCCAATATCAGTCCACATCTCAAATTAATTAGGCATGGACAGTTAGCAGTGAACCAAGGATCCCCTCTGCCTTCCATTCTCAGGATTGAAACTTAACTCACAGGTTTTTAAAGGAAACTGGGAATAAAACTCAGTTAACAAAACAAACCCAATTCAGGTTTTTCAAACTGAAACAAAACTAAGCCCACACTCAAACAAACAGTTAACAGCCTACACAAAACAAATGAGGAGGAAATCTTAATTCGAAAATACATTCTCAGGTTTATACATGAATGTAAGGGAAATCAATACCAGGTTATAGGTTTTCATTTCAGTCTCAACATATGAACTCATTCTCAGGTTTATGCCATTTCGAAATGAACTCAACAGTCAAAATCCCTTACTCACTACCCAAAAGCTTATAATTGAGTTTAGAACTTAGTTAACATAATTTGCAACATGTAGGAGCCAGAAATTAATTTAAAACATAACAAGGAAACATTAAACTGGTTGGAAACAACTGGGAAAAATAGTATCCCATAGTATCAGAAAAATCCCATGAGCCAACCCATATTCGAATCAAATCACAAGCTAAAACCCAACCCATTAAGTAACATGGTATAACAGGGATTTAAACATGATATTTAGAATCTAGTTAAACATTGAAACATGATTTAAATCATTAAAATCGATTTAAACCAACAGAACAACACACAGTACACGCACGCACACACAGCTGCCCAGTGCACCCTGAATACTGTGTCCGACACAACACGAGGACTCGTGAAACTTTGCGAGCCTCGTGTCAGTCATCGCCCTTATCCCTATACCAATTTTCACGTGTCCACGTGGAGAAACGGGTGCGCAAAAGCCCCCGAGCAGCAGGGCACGCACTGTGCCCGCGCGCTCGCACCCGCACTCGCGTGTCCCGTGTTCCCCACGACTCGACATGACACGAATAACAGCACACGACACAAGGAATCCCTAGACGACACCTAGGGCTAGCTTCCTATTCAAATGGATTTCAAAAACTCACACGAAATGCCCATTGGGGCATTTCATCAAACACTAAGCAATGTGCACTGATACGTGTCCAGAACGGACACGAAACGACACGAAAATTTGGGAAACCCTATTCCTATAGTTAGGCTAGGGTTAGGGCAACCTAGAAATTATTTTTACAGAATTTAAAATGAATTAGAGGGGATTATACCTATAGGTGTTCAAACTCCCAAAAGCTTCAAAGAGAAGGATTTCTCAACCCACCAAAAATCTTCCAAATTGTTCCTTTCCTGTCAAAAATTATTTCCAACAGCAAGAACACAATATTTAGAGCCTATTGGAATTTGTTTGAAGGAAAAAAGACTTGAAATGAATTTATTATGAATTTATGAAGATGGAACTTACCTCTTTCTAAAAACTTGATAAACCCTAAGAAAGAGGCTAGCCCTAAAATTTGGGAGAATATTTATAGAGGGGAGGGCTGTCTCTTGGCTGGCCATAGGGTTTAGATCTAGGGTTTTGCCAAGTTGGTTGAGTCCTAATTAATTTAAGTCATGATTTTGACTTGTGACTTCACAAGCCATTCTTAGGCCAAACTAACTCCTAATTACCCCAAACCAATTCTAATGAACTTGAAATGACTAACTTGGGTCACACTAGGGTTTCTTAACTTAACCTGGATGTCTTGACTTAGGTTAGCCAATAGGACAGTCTCCTAGTCAACATGAGTCAAAGTCTCTAAAGCACCCAAAAACAATTATTCTAAAAATCACTCAAAAATCACATTAATTATTAATAATAATATTAATTCCAAATAAATTCTAAAATTTTAAAAATGACCAAAATACCCTTATTTGGAAAACTGGGTGTTACACATACATTACATATTGGATGATCATGAAGCTAGTCGTACAAAATGTCAGGACTAGCAAGAGTTTTAGTCAATACATGATCAACCCTAGGATTTGTCAATCATGTTACAGCCCGTAGGCAGACAGTAAATAATGGTGCAATACGAGCTAACACGTGCTCGTCGGCTAAACGCCTCAAAAGAATAATTTTACAAATAGAGTGGGAGGACAAAAGAAACCCACTCGTTGCCCTAGTTACGCCTGGTGGTCACCATCGGACTGGAAGATAGGTGGATCCTCTGGTGCTGCTCCGATATCTGGCCACACAAAACCAGCTGGGTCAGACCCCAGAAAGAGCAAGTACCACAAAGGAGGCTTCACTTAGGAACTAAAACCAGCATATCACAATAGAATATTAAAGATAATAAATAAATAACTGATAATAATAGAGATAACAACGGTAAACTGAGTACGAGGAAACTATTCAAGTAGCCAGGTCACAACCCTTAAACCAAACAAGGACCGGGGTTGCAGTCCTTCACCTGAATAGAAACCCGTCTCAAATACTATTGGTACAGTGAAGACAATAAACGAAGAGAGGACACAGAACTGCTCCGGGAGCCAGCTTACAACCCTTAAACCAAACAAGGACCGGGGTTGTAACCCTTCGCCTGAACAGAACTGGACCCCTGATCTTTATTGTTAAGGCCAGCATAATTAATCATGGTATTAAGGTAAGGAAAAACATGACGAACATGGCATAGGATTGCAATAAGATAATAAACGAAGAGAGGACACAGAACTGCTCCGGGAGCCAGGTTACAACCCTTAAACCAAACAAGGACCGGGGTTGTAACCCTTCGCCTGAACAGAACTGGACCCCCGATCGTTATTGTTAAGGCAAGCATCAATAATCATGTCATGTCACAATCTTGCACAGGATCAGGATAAGACTAAGCTAGAATAAACTATATCCAATCAATCACGGCCAATCAAGAGTACGGCTTGATACTTTTAACTAACTAGGGTTATCACAGGCCTAGTTACTAGCAAGATGCAATGAGATTATCCCAACAGCCACAAGCCCTGCAGACCATCCGGTTATCTAGGTCGAATGTTCGTTTGTGAAGAATGCAACACGTGACTGTGTGCTGGAAATGTGCCCTACTCGTCGGTAGGCTACAAGTCCACCTAATGCGCCTAGATAACGGGATTGCCTGTAGCTGGGAACCTCTTCATGTCTACTGAATTATTCTAGTTTATTAGCCTTAGTCAATTGCTGTAGGTATCCCTGACCGTGGTACTCAGGGATCCCTATCCTAGACATGATGCAAGACAGTACTGGTTTATTTGTACAAACACAATCGCCCACGGTGTCCAGGTCGTTCCTACTTGTCATGTCAGGCTAGATATCGTAACAGCATGTCGAGATATATCATGTCAGTTTACTTGCCAAGAGTGCGCCACAGCGGACCACTATCATGTTCTATTCTTACATTATCATGAATGAGAAAAATTGCATAAAATAACTAATAACATATTCTTGAAGCCAAGGAAAAGATCTACAACTTTCATGTTGGGAGTTGGGAGAAATTCTGGCCACAATTCAGCCAAACATGACTTAAAACAGCCAAAAACAGCCAAAATATGCACTATGCGGCACTATTCAGCAATATACGGCACTATTCAGCACTATGCAGCACTTCCATATACGGCTTGACACTATGCGACACTATA
Organism: Iris pallida; assembly: GCA_029216955.1. NCBI lineage: Eukaryota > Viridiplantae > Streptophyta > Magnoliopsida > Asparagales > Iridaceae > Iris > Iris pallida. Next base: position 30,621,648 of record JANAVB010040218.1, on the reverse strand, counting down.
CAGCACCCTTATGCGGCTCGGCACTATGTAGCACCCTTATGCGGCTCGGCACTATACAGCACCCTTATGCGGCTCGGCACTATACAGCACTATGCAGCACCCTTATGCGGCTCGGTACTATACAGCACCCTTATGCGGCTCGGCACTATGCGGCACTATGCAGCACCCTTATGCGGCTCGGTACTTTGCAGCACTCTTATGCGGCTCGGTACTATGCAACACCCTTATGCGGCTCGGTACTATGCAACACCCTTATGCTGCTCGGTACTATGCAGCACCCTTATGCGGCTCGACACTATGCAGCACCCTTATGCGGCTCGGTACTATGCATGCGGCACTATTCATCGTCCCTGCCAAAATCAGCACAGATGAACATAGAAATGGCCAAAAATGATTTTGGCCATAACTTCCTCAAAACAAGTCGAAATCTAACTTTTCAAAGGTCTATTTTGGGTAAAATTGAATTCTCTACAACATGAAACAATCAAAACATAAAAATAATAAAGTTTAATAGATCAAAACCCAAGAAAATTAAAAATAATATAAACTTAGATCTACAAGAAAATATCCATCAAAATGGAAAATGCCAAGTTCTAAAGTATCTTAGAATCAAGTAAGGAAGAGAATGGAACAATAAAACTTGAGATCCATCATGAAGCAAGTTTGCACTTGCCTAAGCTCTTTCTCTCTCTCTCTTCCTGGTAGGTGTAGAAGTAAATGTGGAGAAGAAGAAGAGTAATGAAGAGAGAGAATGAGGGAATGGGTTAATAAAGGATGATGGTGGTGGTAGGTAGGGGTTCTCCCCTTGGTTCATGATGAACCAAGGCAACCCAAGCCTAGCCGAACAAACCCAAAATAAACCGAGCCAAGCCAAGAGATATGCGATACCAGATAAAATACGTACACGTATTCCAAGATACATAATACGAACTACAGGCATTACAATATATATATATATATATATATATATATATATATATATATATATATATATATATATATATATAGCCAATGACCTATAGTTCAAGTGGTTAGAGTGAGGCACATCCTCCCAAGAGGTTGCAGGTTCGAGAAATGAGAGAAGCACATTTAATTTCATGTGGAGGAAGAAATGTGGGTGCGGTTCGGATGCAGTGAGATATAAGTGCTGGTGCGGCCCTTCGGGTCGAGCCTGATGCAGTGAGATACAAGTATGGGTACGGGCATTCAGGCCGAGTTTGTAGGCCTTCGGACCAGGAGTCTGTAACACAATTACATGTTCCAAATATATATATATAATATATATATATATAGACACACACACACACACACACACACACACACACACACACACACACACACACACACACACTTGTTCTCCCTTGCTACAGAGAACTTGTGATTATATAGGGTAACCAACCCTTATAAGCCCACTACCCATTATGGGCAATTAATTCGGAGAACAACTCCCCGGTTACAATAGTGACCCCCACTAAATGGTAGTTACTTTCCACGAGCAATGAACAACACAACACTATTTCTGCGTGGAAAACGAGCTATGTGCAACTCTGTGCGCATACACCTCAGCACCCACATGCCTCCGTGCCTCCGTATCTCCGTGCACCTTCGCGCTATAACCACACGAGTTCTCCTACACGCCCAGTGTCTACGCACCCAACACTTGCTTTCTATGTGCCCATTGTCCAGTGCCTACGTGCCCGTGCACCTACGCGAAGTGGAAAGTATGCTATCAAAGGTCTCTTTGGACCATTCGCCCTAGTCGCTAAGCTCCTTCGAGGCTCATCTCCTAAGAGAAATTCAAAAGAAATGAATGACAAAAAATATAAATGTTTCTATGATGTCTTGATCCTTTCTCTCAAAAAAAATATATTCCACCATCTTAACCGCATGGACTACTACTGTCCATGTGCACAAGTAAATAAAAAATTGATCTTATATTGAAATGCACACTTGGGGTTGCCACATGGATGTGAGATTATTTTCTAGAGTTCAAGATCAAAAAACCCAACATGAGTCACATACAACCATGAGCTAGCAACTCATCACTAGTCAATGTCCCATTGTTGGCCAGACACCAAATGTACCTCTTGCTTTTAAACTTTGGCATAACCTTCTAAGCCATCCTCAGACCATTGTGATAAGAAGAATTATAAACATTTTCAGTTCCCATCCTTTAACAACTTACAACATACCTAATGGTCATCTTTGTATCTCATGTTCCTAAGGAAAATTCATTACAAGACCTTCAATCCTGAAGGTTGGCTTTGAATCACCTCCTTTTATCTATAGGATTCAAGGAGACATTTGTGGTCCAATTCATCCCCTAGTTGACCTTTTAGATAGTTTATGTATTATTGATACCTCAACTAAATGGTCCCTTGTCTGCCTTTTATCATCTTGGAACTTGGTCTTTTCTAGTCTTTTGATCCAAATCATAAAGCTTCGAACCTATTTCCCCAATCAAGCTATCAAATTAATAAGACTAAGTAATGCGGCTAAATTCACCTCTCAAAACTTTAATAATTTTTGTCTATCCTTAGAAATAAAGTTGAGCATCATGTTTCTCATATAAAATCATACTTGTTTGGCAGAATCCATAATCAAAGACTCCAATTGATAGATAGACCTCTCCTAATGTAGTCAAGGTTGTCCTTCAGTACTTGGGGTCATACAATCCTCCATACTAATTCCTTAATCAATTTAAGGTCAACATCTTACCGTGAGTTTTCTCCTATACAGACATTTAGTGTCTGGACATCAACCAAGTCTTTCTTGTCTTCGAAAATATGGTTGTGCAGTATATTTCTCAATTACCCCATCTAAGAGAACCAAAATGGGTTCCCAACGCCTAATGAGAATTTATGTTGATTTTGAGTCTACTTTGATTATTAGATTTAGAACCATTGACATCATATATGTTTACCGCAAGATTTGTGGACTCTCACCTTGATGAGACAATATTCCCGCCGTTAGTTAGTGAGGATAAAAAGGAAGATAAATACCTCATTTCAAACGAACGTCGTGAATTATCGTAACATTCTTCCACTTTATCTCATCTTGACCCAAGAACTTCCCAATATGAATAAAAAAATATATGCAAATTATCCCTTGCAATCTATTGCAAATGAATTATGTGATGCATTTAACAATGCTACAAAAGTAACAAGTCACATATACCATCTATGAATGTACATGCTAGAATAGAAGCACCAAAAGAACCGAATAAGGAAGCAAATTAATCAGTTCCATATCAAGAACGTGGAAGATCTAAATGTTATAAAGATTTAGCTCCCCGAAAGAAGTTACTGAATACTATTTCTTTAATGCTCTTGGTCAAGTATGCCTCAGCTCCCCGAAAGATTTAGCTCCAATTAATTTATCTAGAATAAGCATATCGCTTCGGTCAAGTATGCCTCAGATCCAACAAGAGACTAAGAAATAGGTACCGGTACCAAAAAAAAATAAGAAACTTGTGTTTTACATATACTCAAGAAAATTTTGGAATCAATTTTTTTGTCACGGATGACATTTTCTCATATGCAATTACAAATGAGATTAAAATGGGCTGTAAAAAATATGGATAACACTAAATCATGAACAATCCTTGAATGTCAAAATAATACAACATTGACTAAAATGGAAAGATGTAATTCAAGCAAAACTAGATTCACTCATAAGACGTAGACTGTTCGGTCCTGTAGTGCAAACCCCAAAAGAAATAAACCATAAAGGTTTTAAATGTTTGTTTATAAGGAAAAAAGAGAGCACGATTTGTCACTCAAAGATTATAACAAATACCAAGAATAAATTACGAAGAAACATATTCCCAGTCATTGATATCATCACATTTAGATATCTGATAATCTCATTGTTTCTAAAAAACTAGATATGAGACTCATGGATTTAATGACAACATACCTATATGGTAACCTAGACAGTGATATATATATATATATATATATATATATATATATATATATATATATATATATATATATATATATATATATATATATATATATATATATATATATATATATATGTAAATTCTTGAAGTATTTAAATTACCAGAAACCAAGTCTGGAGATGTGCATTGTATTAAATTAAAATGAGCCTATATATATGGACTAAAATATCCGGAAGAATGTGGTACAATAGGCCTAATAAATATTTGTCTAGGGAAGGATATAATGATGATCTTATATATTCATGTGTATTCATTAAGAAATTTCTGAATTGGTTCGTCATAAAAGCCATCTATGTAGATGACATAAACTTGATATGATCTCCCAAAAAGATTGAAAATGTAGCTACCTATCTTAAGAAAGAATTTAAAATAAAAAACTTACATGAAACAAAATTTTATCTTGGCCTGCAGATCGAGCAATAGTAAAAATAAAATTTGACTACATTAAGTCAAATAAGCTGAAAGTCTCCTGAAGAGATTTAATATGAGTAGTTGTCATACTTAGTACACCCATATTGGTCAAGTCATTAGAAATTAACCAGATCCATGTCGATCGTAAAAAGAAAATGAACATTTTATGGACCCTGAAGTATCATATTTAAGTGCAAAAAGTGCACTTATTTATTTAGCGCAATGTACTAGACCTGACATATCTTTTTCTATAAACATGTTGATCAGATATAGCTTCGTAATTATATATAGGCACTAGAATGACAAAAAATATATATATTTTAAATACATCAAAGGAACCATTGATCTTTGCTTGTCTTATTCATATGAATATATTGACCTTGTTGGATATGCAAATGAAAGTTATTTATCTGATCCCTATAAAGTATATCACAAATATGATATATTTTTCTTAACAATTGTGTAACTATTTCATAAATATTAGTCAAATAAACCATTGCGAAAATATCGACCAATCATTCAGAAATTATGATACTTAATAAAGCAAGCAGGGAATGCGTATGACTAAGGTTACTAGTTCAACATATCAGGGGGAGTTGCGATCTTCAGGAAGTCACAAACAAGCCTACAACCCTTTACGATGATAATGTAGCATGTATAGAGTAAATCAATAATTCTTTATCAAAAGAGACATGCATATATAAATGTATAGACTGATAGAATATTGGGGTGAGTTGTAATAATCAAATGTATTAATTAGGGGGTGATTTTCCTTTAAGTTGATGTATGTAATATTTTAAGTAATTTTGATGGGGGAAGCTTTATGCAAATGCTAATGGAGACATCCTAAAGAATGTCTTCGCACATTGTACTATTTTTTTTGGACATAATTTTTTTCAACTGAATTTTTCCTTCGAAAGGTTTTTAATGATGTAGTGTAACGCATACCCACTTGAAGTCATGAAAAATCATGTTCCGGAATAATATGTTGTACTCTTTTATTTCATTGTAGATTTTTTTCACAAGATATTTTTTTAAAAAAAGTTTTTAGTTAGACAATGATTAGAGTTGACATCCAAAGGAAGTGTTGTAAACCGTATATTAATGACTAACCACAAATAATGGACGTTCTTATCTAAATACACACAAATCCTAATCATTTTTTATGTGTTAATAAGAGAACTCCAAGTTCAATTTTTATCCTGCTACAACATAGTTTATCTCTTCCTTAATTTTTTAACAATATAACAGACATTCTTTTGCTACATTGGTGTTTGTGTGTATTTTGTTAACATTTTACTACCATTTTTCTTAAAAAAGAACATTAGTGGGTTAGTATAAAGGTTATTTTTGGTTGATAATAATAACGAATCATTGAATAGCTCAATTAAAAAATTTCCTTTTCTTTTGAATCGTAGTGCTCTAATTACCAACTTTTTTTTTAAAACTACATGTACAATTGACACACACACACACACACACACACACACACACACACATATATATATATATATATATATATATATATATATATATATATATATATATATATATATATATATTTCAGGAGTCCCGTCCGCTGAGTCTTGCGGGAGTCCCGTCGTCCTCGTTTGTTGGATCGAGCGGAAGCGCGGCGGGCCCCATGCATGCGGACCCTTCGATCCGATGGTGCAGGGGAGGGCGGAACTTTGGCAGAACTCCGCAGACGGTTCTTTTGATCTGCGCCATATATATATAAACGGGATATGAGCCATAGGCTCATACTCTTATATGAGCCATCTCACGGCTTTTATGTGGACCAATAAAAATAGAGTGATTTGGAAGAAATAATTTAAATAGATATAAATAAAAGATCTCATAAAAGATTTGATAACTAATAACTTACCATATTTTTGCTTAGGAAGTTACCAAATAAGTTGCCTAGGAATTTAAATATGAATAATGACATTTGTCCCTCCAAATTTAAATTTAAATTTAAATTTAAATTAAAATTAAAGTTAAAATTAAAATTAAAATTAAAATTAGTATTAAAATTAAAATTAATATTAACATTAAAATTAATATTAACAATAATATTAACATTAAAAATAACATTAATATTAACATTAACATTAATAATAATATTAACATTAAAATTAATATTAAAATTAACATTAACATTAAAATTAATATTATCATTAATATTAACATTAAAAATAATATTAAAATTAAAATTAAAATTATGGAATTTTTTATTTATATTTATTTAAATTTCTAGGTAAACATATTTGGTAAGTTCGTAGGAAAAGATATGGTAAGTTATAATTTATCAAATCTTTTATTTCTATCTATTTTAAATTTTTTTTCAAGTCACTTTATTTTTATTGGTCCACATGGAAGCCATGTGGAATGGCTCGTATAAGAGTATGAGCATGTGGCTCATATCCCGTTTTTCCATATATATATATATATATATATTATATATATATATATATATATATATATATATATATATATATATAAGAGTATGAGCATGTGGCTCATATCCGTTTTTCTATATATATATTGAAAGAAGGTAATTGTGGCGAACGCTCCCACTGAAAATCGATCTCCTGGTCATTCGGGCCACATGTCTCACCACTACCACTAGGCTAGAGAGTCATTGGCTGCACCATATATATATATATATATATATATATATATATATATATATATATATATATATATATATATATATATATATATATATCCTTTTGACACCAAGATTTATGATACTCCAATTTGAAACCGTCGATACACCGATCTCGATACTCATAGGACGGGTTCTATACCAATATTGGGAACCTTGGTCGGTGCACGTGTTGCTTATACAATTTCTGGTCCGAATCGAGTCATAGTTTTCTAAATACTCGAGACAAAAATTAAAATCGTTTTATATATATATATATATATATATATATATATATATATATATATATATATATATATATATATATATACTTAAATTTTTTTATGTAAAAGGGCATGAGTTCAAAAGCTTGGTAGTCTTGTTTTATTTTTAACAACATTTCAATTTTATTTTAGTATGAGCACTATTTTAATTTTTGTCCCGAGTATTTAAGAAACTATGATTCGATTCGGACTAGAAATTGTATAAGCAACACGTGCACCGACCAAGGTTCCCAGTATTGGTATAGAACCCTTCCTATGAGTATCGAGATCAGTGTATCGACGGTTTCAAATTGGACATAACTTTGGGTGTCAAAAGCAAATAATTATTAACATTTTATAATTTTTTTTACATATTTATGCATAATTTTATGTTTTTTGTGTTATTTTTAGAAGTTTTGAAATTAAATGTTATAGTAGTCACCCTTGCTGATTGTTTACCTAAAATACATAAGTTTTTTTACATACTTTTACAACATTACTGCGCTTTTACAATTTTGTTATTGGTCATTTTTTGTTTAGTTTTATTTACCGAATTGAGTGAAAGAGAGGCCTCCATTGTCGGTATCGTTTACTATTGAGTATCGGTCGATATCGAATCAAAACATGGCCGTCCTTGGTCCAGCGAAGTCAGGACGACCGTCCAGGACCCACGGATCATGAGGACCAAAAAAATAGTTTAAACATAAATATATTAATAATCGTGTATAAATAGAACTAATATGTATCATGGGCTCTCTTTGACATAAAGTTATTGTGGTTTAGTGATTAGTACTTTAGACTTACATGCTAAAGGAGTTCAATTTTGGTGTTTTTTTACACACTTTTACAACATTATGGTACTTTTACAATATTGTTATCGTTCACTATTGAGTATCGGTCGGTATCGAATCAAAACATGGCAGTCCCTGGTCCAAGGAAGTCGGGACGAACGTCCAGTACCCACGGATGACGGGGCCAAAAAAATAGTTTAAACTTAATATATTAATAATCTTGTGTATAAATAGAACTAACATATATTAGGGACCCCTTCGACATAAAGTTACTGTGGTTTAGTGATTAGTACTTTAGATTTGTATGCTAAAGGTTCTTAGTTCAATTTTTTTTGATTTTTTTTTTTTTATATTATGTATGGAGATCCTATTTTGAACATTTTTTTCGGACTTTCATGAGTTCGTATCCATATCGATAATATCGAATTGGTATTGGCCGATACTGTAAACTATGACACCGACTCTGAATATCATACTAACCCTACTTGTATCATGATGCCCAATCTTGGTAAATTTCCGGTCAAACACTCTCCGGGACCTATCAACGTATATAGAACAGCTGGAAGGAGGAATAGGGATAGTTCTGTTGATGTGTGTGTATGTGTGCGCGCGCGTGGAGACGAAAAGGACCTCGCCAAACTGCCAAACCTGCAAACCCACTAGCGACCCTCACCGGAGGGGTGGGGGCCCACAGCCGCGACACGTGTCGCCCAGCGGGTGGTATTGTAAGAACGTGCGTTGCAACGTGGGATTGGGCGGGCGAGCGAGCGAAGGGTAGCCAGGCTGGCATCGGCGGGCATGATTGGAGGTGGGGACCACCCTCCCCTCTGGCAAACCACATGGGAGAGGATACGGTCCGACACGAAGACCCATGCACTCATCTCTCTCCCCCTCTCTATCATCAAATAGTTTCGTTAAAATCTCATGGTAGAAAGCACTTTGATCACTTACCAAACATATTTTAATTTTCGTAAAATGAATAACAATGAGGGGATGTACCAGTGATAAAAAATCATAAATATATACCACATTTATCCTTCGTTTCCTTTACCAACCAAACAACAATGGCAAGCTTATAAGACCATCTCCAATGGGGGTTTCTATCTTTCCTATTTCTATGGAAAAAATTTATTTTAGAAAAAATTTCTTCCAATGGTGATTTCTATCACCATTTCTATCCTATGTGGCAATGATGTAGGATGAAAACTTTATAGGAGGGTTTCTACATGTAGAAACTCTCATAGAAATTCTTCTATCTCTAATGACAATTATTATTGGGTCCCACATCATTCAATTGTTTATTTTACTATGTGACACATAGGATAGAAATAGAGAACCATTGGAGAATATTTTTTGTATGTGTACAATTTCTATATAGAAACTCTTCCAACTAGGATGAAAATCTCCTTAAGTACAATGACAAGTAGGATAAGAACTCAATTTTAGAAATCACCATTGGAGATGGTCTAATTACAAGAAAATACTTCCCAAAAAAAAAATTTATGAGTTGACCGCTGGCCTAAGAGCATCTACAGGAAAAGTGGTTATAATTACTACTGCATTTTAATTTTAGTCAAATTTTATATTTATAGTAATTAAAATCTAAAGTGGACAAATTGTTAAAGAGCTAAGAGACACTTTATATTTGGAACATGTTCTATCTTTTCTACATTAATTTATGGGCCAGCAAAATTAATCGTTCTTACAAAAAATTGAAGGAAAATAAAGAGGGAGAAAAAGTCTTACCAAACATGGAAGGAAAGAGAAAAAGGAGAGAGAAAAAAGACGAGATTAATTTGAGGAAAAAAAAGACAAGATTAATTTGGAGTATTTGTTTGGAGTGTACAATTGTGTGTCAATATCAATGAGACACTCCAAAACTAATAAATTTACACCATTTTTAATAATTTGGAGTATGTATTTGAGTATCTCTAATATGGATACTCTAGGATCAAGACGCTATATATCTAATACGGATGCACTTGGACACTGTTTGATTTAGGATCTGCTTGGATTGAGGGAAAAAAAAGCATAGTTAAGAGGGGTTAAATGAGGAGAAGTAGAGTCAATACATATAACCTTGCTTGGATGTGAGGGAGAGTTAAGTGATGTATGTTTAATAACTCTTGTTTGTATTGGAGGTTTTGAGTAAGAGCAGGATTAAATAAAAATATATTAATTACCAAAATATTCTTAATACATATGTCATAAAATTAAATTTGGTTGAAGTTTTAGTTAGAACTTGTCAAAATATCTTCACAAATAAGAAAGCTATGGAACATAATGTTGAAAACAAGAAATAAATAAGAAAATTTATTATATTTTATAAAACAAATAAGGAGTATTTATGTTTTTTTAAACAAAATTTCTCAATCCTTCTTGTTAACCCTCCGATTTGGAGGTTAAAATAATAGACAAAAGAGAGTTAAACAAACCCTCATTTAACCGACTATAATCCATCCTCTTAAATTTTTACCTCAAACTAAGCATAATTTTATTGTCTCTTACTTAACTTCCTTTACTTAACTCTCAATCCAAGCAGACCCTTAGGCCTCGTTTGGTTGGCGGAATCTTCGAATTGGGAAAGAAAAATGATTACTTTCCTATGTTTGGGTGTCCAAGGAATTGAGGAAGAAAGGAAAGTGATTCCCAATAAAAGGGAAAGTAGAAGGGAAAGTGATTCCATCCATCCAAACAAGGAATCACTTTCCCACATTGAAGTATTCACTTTCCTTCCCAAATTTTTTGACATTGTCAAACATCGGAAAAGAAAATCAATGAAAATTAAAGTTTTCTAAAAGAAAGGAAATGACGAGGAATTGATTTTCTTTCCCTTCCATTCCGCGAACAAAACGAGGCCTTAAGGATTTAGATAGTGAAGTGGACATTTTTTTTAAAAAATATCTTGAATGCATGAATAGTAAATAATGTCTTCTTCTAGTTCCTTATTTTGACAATTTTATTTTTTAGAATTATTTGAGATTCTCTAAAATGAAAAAAGAAAATCTTTGTTCCTCCGGGGAAATTCTACTATTAAAAGAGAATCTCACCTATTATCAAAAGAAAAAAAAAACTATATCACTCATCTACTACAACTTTTTCACAAATCAAATATAGGAACTACAAAAAGTTACATCTTTCAAACCATTTTAACATCTATCAAAACACAATTTAAAAAAAATTCACTTTTAACCTCCCTTCTTCAAAACACCCAAACTTGGAAAATATACATACTCATGACATATTTACACAATATGTACACAAATTATCGATTGGAATTTTTTTACTAACGGTTTGTTTGGTTGGGCTTTTTTTTCATGAAAAATATTTCTATCACAATTTTTTTTTACCAATTGTAGTGTTTGATAGCTTATATTTTCATGAAATTATTTATTAAAAAATGGATATTTTAGCAATTACTCCTATTCAAATGTGAAAACTAAGAAAACTCCTCACTATTTTAAAATTTTAAGAAATACCCCCATATTCAACATTTTTATCAGAAAATTTAACAAATATCCCCACTATTTTAGTTCGATGTTCATTGGAGATATTGAGAATGTGGGTATTCTTAAATTTTAAAAATAATGAGGACATAGTTTTCTTTGATAGTCCAAAAAACTATTATTTTCATATTTTTTTTTTATAAAATGGTGGAAATAAAAATGGTCAAACTCATAGGTTAATTAATATGATCTTCTCTGCATTCGTAAAAAATAATGACAATCAAATATCCAAAATAAACATTTCATTAAAAAAATAATTTTTTTTAAATTTTTTAGTAAAATAATTTAATAAAATTAATATATTTTCTATATAGTTTTAACCTTGCAACCCTTGGTTGATCAATCAATCATTCATGACTTTATATTGTATCTAATCCATTTGTTACTAAGTCGGGCAGTGTCCACCTGGCATTGATGCGGAGCCCTCAAAATTATTTATTTATTTAGAAGTTAGAAAATATATTATTCAATTAAGAGATGGGCTGTTGTTAGCTGGAGGTGAGAGAGGCATAGATGCCTAGGAAGGACATTTCTCTCTAATTTTTTTTTTTTTTTGTTCTTTTGTTTTAACAACTTTTTTTTATTCCAATCAACCAAATGTTTATTTCCTGATGACAGGCGTTTGTTGCAAATTAGTTTATTTTGCTCTTTTTTTCTTTTTCGAAACTCTGGTTTTGACAACCACCTGTGGTTTTGAACACTCACCTAAAACTTATGTGGGACCCACAATGGGTTCTGGTTTTATTTTGTTTTTTTCCAGCCTGGTCCCTCCTGTAGGTGTGTCTATGCTGTGCTCTTGCATCATTCATTCATTTATTCATTTCTCCCTTTTTTTATTTTATTTTACTTGCCATTTTTATTTGTTCTTCAGGTTATTAAGCAGGACTCCTCCATTCTTTCTTCAATAATAACTCTCTCTCTCTCTCTCTTTCTCTCTCTCTCTCTCTTTGGAGTTTGGAGGAGGAGCAGAGCTTTGTGCTCTTCAACTGTGCTGCCCCCCCTCTGCTTCTGGGGTGCTCATGAAGAGGCTAGTAAGTACGTTTGTTACTTTGATCATATATATATTTTCTCTTATTTCTTTCAATTTTTGAAGCAAAGGAAGTGACTTTCTTAATCTTCATGGTGTTTTAACAACTTGGTCATCTTTGTTTTTCTCTAATTTGCAACTCCTTTATTTTTTCGGTCTACACTGTCTATTTTCTGATCTGGGCTCTTGCTGATCTTTGCTCAATTGATGCTGATATCACTAGAATTTGTCATCTTGGTGTAAAAGTTGCAATCTTTCAATCATGGTAATGTATAAATCTAAAATCTCTTAGGAATTTGAGTTTTTGTTGTTGGCTAGTTTCTTGATGTTGGTCTTCATTGTGTTTGCTGATCTTTGCTCAATTGGTGCTGGTATCACTAGAATTTGTCATCTTGGTATAAAATTACAATCTTGTAATCATGGTAATGTATAAATTTAAAATCTCTTAGGAAATTTGAGTTTTGTTGTTGTTGTTGTTGACTAGTTTCTTGATGTTGGTCTTGATTGGTTTGTGTTTTTAGTACTTTTACATGGTTAATTTGGTGGGCTTATGATTATATGCTTTGGTCTTGTTCATATCACTGTCTCCATGTGTTAGTGAATTCTAAAAATTAAGAAAAGAAAAGAAAAACTCAATCTTTACATGGAAGGTTGTGTTCTTCAGGTACCACTAGTGCTATTATTAGCTGTGGCAGTGTTGAATGGAATTGAAGCCAATGGAGAAGAGGATGGGCATTGCAAATACAAGAGGGACTTGGCTCCTAGACCACACAGTGTCTCTATAGTGGAGTTTGGCGCGGTCGGGGACGGGCAGACGACGAACACCATAGCCTTCCAGAATGCTGTTTTCTACGCGAGGTCGTTCGCGGACAAGGGCGGAGCTCAGCTGTACGTCCCTAAGGGGAGGTGGCTCACGGGGAGCTTCAATCTCACCAGCCACCTCACCCTGTTCCTGGAGAAGGGTGCTGTTATCCTCGGGATACAGGTGTATATTCGATTTAACCATGGTTATGCTCATTCTAGAAGTTCGTCCTCAATTTCCGTAGTTTTTCTACCAACCACTTATTTTGTTGCTGCTAATAATAGAAATTATCGGTTCGATGTCATTGTTATTGCATTGTAATGGTAATGAGTTGTTTTAGTCCAATGGAGTCGATTAAGCTGGCAATGATCTATGAACTCTTCAGTAGCATGAAAGCACATCGTAAAATAGGATTTCGGTTTGTAGGAACTAAAGGCACAATTAGTACACATTATGACAATAAAAGCAATGTCTGCTAGATTCAACACAGTAAAGGAAATGCCAGATGTAATTATGGTGAACTGGGGCATGCTCTCTAGTGCTTAGGCTCTTGAAGACTGCATGATATCTATACTGACTTTTTATTGACGGATTGGTGTTTAGCACTTAGTATGCTCTTCATGTTCCAGTAATATTTTCTTTGCCGATGTTCTTGTTTTAAAGTTCCAACGACATCAAGATGCTTCCTTTTGTTCCTATATTTCATATGATATATTTGACTTTTACCTGACGGGGATTGAGCTCAATTAGGACTGCTGAAATTGTTGGCTAGTAGGATCATATCGCATACAGAACAAAGATGAATGTGCTTTTTCTGTAACTTAAAATGCCAGAAAAATACAGATACAAGAACCTACATTTGTCGACTTGTTCCATTAACTTAATGATTTTGTATAACTCTAGTAGAAAATGTTCTATTTGTAAATGCCGAGAGCAATACGTATTTGATAATATCTGTTTCCTTCCTTGTAGGACTCGTCTTCTTGGCCCATTGTCGAGCCCTTACCTTCTTATGGTCGTGGAATAGAACTTCCTGGTGGAAGGCACCGCAGCTTGATACATGGACAAAACTTGACAGATGTTGTTATCACAGGCATGAATTCGTATCTACTTCTCTCATTGTCACAATTGAATTTCCATACTCATGCGAAAGCTTAGATTCGTGATCTCTTGTTACAGGCGAGGATGGAACTATAGATGGTCAGGGTTCTGTTTGGTGGGAATTGTCCAAATCGCATAGCCTAAACTATAGCCGTCCTCACCTTGTGGAACTCGTGGATTCCAATGATGTCGTGATTTCAAACCTAACCTTCTTGAATTCTCCTGGTTGGAGCATCCATCCTGTCTATTCTACGTTAGTTTCTGATCATATTAAACTAATATTTAGTCTTCTGTCATGCAAATGAAACCTGATACCTAGTTTTTTAAGGCAGTCTTTTTTTTCAAGCGTTGAACAAATTTACTGATTGTGTATTTCTTTTTGCATGCAGCAATGTTGAGATTCTCAACATAACTATTCATTCTCCCTCTGATTCTCCATTAACGAATGGTATAGTCCCAGGTTCGTTTCAACTTCCCTTATCTTTATGTTTTACCACTTCCATTCATTCTTCCTGTTATATAATTAGGACAGAAAGTAATAAGAGTTAAACTTCGGAAAATTTTATCCTTAGAACCGTCTATCAGAAGTACTGCTGATACCCTCTTCGTCCTTGTTCAAACTTAGAAGTTAGGGACTGTACATGAATTGCAATACCTAACGAGAAAAACAAGGTTTTGGAACATGCTGAGCGATTCATTTTGATTGTCCAAGCATAACATCGGGCGATAAACCAATGAATGCTTAAATCCGTTTTACTTAGTTTCTCCCTCAAACAAAAGGTAAATGAAGAAATTTGAGCTAGGTCACTAACTAGATGAGAAGATTGTTCTGATTCCACATACTCTCAAGAAGTAAATCACATTTTTTAGGCTTTTACAAGTTCTTAACCGTTTTAAGAGAGAGAAAAAAACTCAATGCTCAAGTTTTAGAATAACATCAAGGGTAACTAGAAGCTCATAAATCTTGTTTTCTGTCTGAGAGATCCATAATCTCCTCCCTATTTATATGGATGAAATCTCCAAACCTTTTTTTGTTTCTAATCATGACAATGTCATGATTTAGTTTCTCTCAAGTAAGACAATGCCATGCATTGAGACTTGGAAACTACTCATGGGTTGGTAAGATCTTGTTTAAGCATCCTCATACTAGAAAATTTGTGATTTCCATATCTCCTACTCCCCATCTTTAGAAACAATCATTAAAAGTCCATTTTACATACCGTAACCATGTATCCTTGAGATATGCTTTGGAAATTACGTTTCACGAGCCTTGAACCTGAATCCAATATTGCTATCATACTCCTAATCCTTCATAATAATGCTGCAATCTACTATGGAGTCCTGAACAATTTTTCCGTGGAAATAAAATATTTCAGATTCTTGCTCGAAATTATGCATTGAGCACTGCACCATCAGCAGTGGACATGACGCGATTGCTCTCAAGAGCGGCTGGGACAAATATGGGATCACATTCGGAAGGCCATCCTCCAGTATCCACATCAACAACGTCTCCCTCACGAGCCCCGCAGGCTCTGCACTAGCCTTTGGAAGCGAGATGTCTGGTGGGATCTCCGGTATCCAAGTCGACCATCTCCACATCCACGATTCAAAAACAGGGATAAATTTCAAGACTACCCGAGGCCGAGGTGGTTTCATGGAGGACATAGCCATATCTGACGTGGAGATGGAAAACGTTGAAGTGGCAATCGGGTTGTCAGGCCACACCGGCGGCCACCCTGACGAACAGTTCGACCCGGCTGCTGTCCCGTCAGTGAACCGAATAACGCTCAAGAATGTGGTTGGAACCAACGTCTCTGTTGCCGGGGTCCTCGATGGGATCAAAGGCAATCCCTTCTCCGCCATCTGCCTATCAAACATCACATTATCCGTCAGTTCTACCCCGTTTTGGACCTGCTCCAATGTGTCAGGGTTCTTCGACTCTGTCTCTCCACGACCGTGCCCTGAACTTCAATCAGATTCTTCGCTCCTCTGTTATTCCCTCACCAGCTACCTTCCTCTGGCCGCAGCCTGAACAACCATTTGTAAAATGAGGTACTCTTTGAAATTCTTGGTCCTCCGTCGCAAATTCTTTTTCCAATAAGTCCCAACAAATTCAGACTTTCCCTTCTGTCATCCATTCAAAACATCGATCGGAGTCTAGCAGAAAAGACCCATGTGCAGAGAAGAAGGACCCTTGTGTACAGCTCCATTTCTTCATTCATCTGTAAGAAAAGAAGAACACAAATTTTGCTTAGGTTGGTGGTTTGATATACTATTATTGAGATTATGGAGGTGGTATGCTTAATGATTGAGATTTGTATATTCCTGTCATGTGTGATTCTTCTGCATTTGAACTATAATACAAGGGAGCCATCATGTGATTGAATAAAAAGAGGGGGGGTGGTTGCTAGTCTAAGCTAACATTACTATTATACATATACAAGTTTGGTGTGGACTTCCTTGGTGATGGCTTCTCCTTTGAGTTTGTTAGCAACCTTCCCCCACATGAGCTCATGGCACCAGTAGTACTGGTGGTGCTGGACCAGCTCATGTGATCCATATTAGCTGTGGTTTCAAATTATGTGTCCCAACAGCTAGTTTGGCAGGTTTTGGTTCTTAGTACTATTTGGATGACCCCATATGGCCACATGAAGCCACAGTTTCTTATGATGCCCTCTTCATTATTGAAAGAGACGTGTTGAATGCAAATGGGATTGTCATTCATTCACTCGTTAGATGGGATTGTCATTCATTCACTCGTTAGCTTAATGTACGTAGAGACACGAATTCAATGCCGACAGGTAGGTGTCCGTATCTGTCATGTTGTCTCGTCACTGAGGTTTTATGACATGATCCTCTTGTTTCTGTAGCTACCTTGATTAGGAATTTGGTATCAACATTGGCGTAAAACTTTACCAAATCTTTTACGGTTCTCATGGGAGGGGACTTAGAATGATGATCATGAGTACATGACAAATGAAAATGAAAGCAACATATGTTGAGAGCCAGAGTGGCAGAGAGAAGCCTTTTATGTCTTGCTGGAAAGCAGAACTATACTGATGAGAGCCAGTCTTAGTGGCAGATGTTGTTAGAACAGGGATTTTTTTTTTTAAAGTTCTATTATTGCTAGGAATTTTGTGAATGAGGCTCCTGCTCAATTCAAGGGATTTGTTCTTGTCAAATTCCTGCACCAGACAACATGGGATGCATGTACTCCCTAGTTCTTACCTTCCAAGAAGAAGACAACAAGTGGACTGTGGTAGACTTGCTTGGATGGTAGAAGCCCTTTATTTTTGTGTCCATCTTCAATTATTGACAGCTGAAATTAGAAACTAGTTCTTTTTTTTCCTTTTGCTATGCATACCAACTTTTACTTCTATGTAAAAACACCTCAATGATTAGCCACTTGAATTCATCTTCACTGCTAGCAAATGTCTGATGAAGTATTTACTATTTAGTGCATGTGGAACATTTATTGGGCCTTGAAGTTTTTAGGTCCCCCGGAAGCTTCCTCCTATGCAATAACCCTGGCAACAAAATTTCAGAGAAAAACTTGGATTTTTAACCCTGGCAGTAAAAGTGAGGAGAGACCATAATTTTTAGGTATATCTGTATTGTTCTTTCTCTCCATCCCATGCAAATGGTGTCTTCTCCCCTATTTTGTTTTAGTTGTGTTGAAAAGTTGGCTCAAGTTGATAAACTTGATTCGAATATATATATATATATATATATATATATATATATATATATATATATATATATGCAAATGACCTCTAGCCTAGTGGTTCAAAGAGATGCATGCGGCCCGAGTGGTCAGGAGATCGATTCCCGGTGGAAGCTTTCGCCACAATTACCTTCTTTCAATATATTACAATACATCCACCCTTTTTGGATGCATCGATACATCCGAAATCTGGACCGTTGGATGTTAATCCAACGGTTCAGATTAAATTCAGATGAAATAATGCAGGAGACATTATTTAATGCTGTTTTTGAATTTTGACCTCTTGTTAACTTGCTATAGTAGGTCATTCTTCAATGCAATTTTTCAATGAATACCCTA
Source organism: Iris pallida (assembly GCA_029216955.1). Lineage (NCBI taxonomy): Eukaryota > Viridiplantae > Streptophyta > Magnoliopsida > Asparagales > Iridaceae > Iris > Iris pallida. The sequence continues at coordinate 30,603,070 of JANAVB010040218.1, read as the reverse complement.
AGTTAACTCATATTTACTTTCTCTTTCGTCCATGTAATTTAATATTTTGTACAACTACGTATATAAAACAATAATTGTGTGTCGGCCGGAAAGGAAGGACACAGTGTGTCCAGGTCTGTAGGCTATGTAGACGACGACACCACCGTCGCTGACGATCTAGATGGTGACACCGACGACGAATGATACATTTAGGACGGAGAATGGTACATTTAAGAAGCCGATAAAAGTTCGTTCTCTCAAATCTCTTCTTTGTATAAATTAAATCCAAGGAGGACACAATCCCTAAGGACACAGTGTGTCCAGGTCTGTAGGTGATATAGACGACACCACCGCCGCTGGCGATCTAGATGATGACACCGACGACGAATGGTATATTTAGGACGGAGAATGGTACATTTAGGACGGAGAATGGTACATTTAGGAAGCCGATAAAAGCTCGTTCTCTCAAATCTCTTCTTTGTGTAAATTAAATCCAAGGAGGATACAATCCCTAATTTTAGTTATTGCTTAGCAGAGTCTGCTTAGTTGTTGTAAAATTGTGGTGTTGCTTCTGTGACACTTTTTAATCTCATGTTTTCTATGAATATGTGTTATGTTTAATTTTGATTTAGTAATCTTTCCGTATTAGTTTTTTTGTTTCATCTAACAATTTAATATTTTTGTTACAAAGCTACATGCCATGGTGGTGGTGGTGGAAGGAGAAATGGAGATGAAGAAGGAAAGAAGAAGAAGAAGTTTCGGTTCGCGGCGGACTTCGTCGAGTTCCTCAATCAAACATAATTAAACCTCTTATAGAGTTTCTTAATTGAAGTTGATCATGATAACCTTTTGTACTTTTCAAACGGCTAATAGAATCTTCCTCGAGCCCTCCTCAATCAAACGGCTAGTAGATTGTTTGCTAGTCTCAAAATTTATTTGTCTTTCCATCTTTCTCACTTTTTATACTTCTCTCTTGCTATATATACAATAATTTTCTTGTTTCATAGTACTATTATTCATTCTAAAATACATAGAATAGTTGTCTGAAATACAATAGTTTTCTTGTTCTCAAGTTGTCTACTCGTGTGGTGGGAAATGTAGAAGACGTAGAAGATTGGTTGCCAGCTCCAAATGAAACCTTCATTTCGCGTATGTTGCGCAGGATTAAACAACAACTGTCGACGATTTCAGCTGATGTTGCATCGATCAATTTTAAGCTTGGTTCAATACAAATTGAACAAATGAATTTCTCTCGGTGTTTGGAGAAGATTGAAGAATCTCCAGCTTTGAAGGAGGCATTATCATCTGGAGTATTTAATAATGTGAAGGTGGTTTTCGTTGAATCTTCTTCCGATGAGGAGGACGTGGTACTACAGAGTTATAGTAAAGCATTGGACCGAATTCTCGCATTGTGTCCTACAGAAGAAACTGACTTTAGCAGTTCTTCGAAAAGAATGCATGAAAATTTAGATCCGGTCACACCATCGAAAAGTTTAACAAGGGGTTCAACCTGGAAGCCTAGCAATTGTACTAGTGGTTCTTCGAGTTATTACGACTATATTTTTGCCGATGATAGACCTGACGAGTAAGTAATATGAGTTTTGACTTAATTCCAACAGTTTTTTCTCCTAATTTATTCATTTCTTTTCTTAGAAAAATAATATCATCTTGCAATAAAATCTATGTGTCTCGGTTTGAGATGAAGACCTTAGCTCCTTTAACGAGAATTAAAATTATGGTATGTATAGATAGTATATTTCTTCTTAGATGACATCTATGTTTACTTCGATTCCATCGCTGACATTTTTAATAATTTATTCAGATTGTAGGCATTGTCTCTGCTCTTCTCACCGCGGAGGAACGGAAAAGAACCTCCAATAAAGCTAATGTATGGTTTTTACCAATAAGAATATCGGTGAGTGAGCATTTTATTCTTCAATGCATACGCATTAACAATTTTCTCGTTTGTTTGTCCTTCGTAATGTATTAATTGATGTGTATGTAGAAAGAAACGTTACCTACATCCGACAAAAAGCTTCATGAAATATGGAAGAAGTACAAATATTTTCAGGATTACATGGGATCTTTAAGCACTTGTAACGAGGTATTAATGTATTTCTGTTTAAATATTAATCCTAATTTTCTAAAAATTTACTAATTTGTTTTACCTAATTAATCCTGATTCAAATATACATATCCATTCTTTTGGACCGACACTATACTCTTGCAAGAGTTCTGGTTAAAACAAGGACTGTTGAAATTTGGGACTCACTTGCATCTAAAGATGATCTGATTCAAAACAAAACAGTCATAAAAGAAATAGTAAGTTCATATTCATCAATTTTTATGAATTGGGTACAAGATACGCGGTATACTAATACATATTGTATTCTGGAATTGTAGCTTTCAAATTTGGATCTCTTTCTCGAAGAAGAGATTTTGAAGTTGAGAGATGCTAGGTTCAGCTTTTCTACATTTGCAATAAAACATGTTCTTATGTTCCCCGCCAAGGCAATTTTGTTGATTGTGGGATTTTTGTAATTGCATTCATGAAAGACCGATGTGATGGAGGGCAGTTACGTGCAGCCAACCTTGAGAATGCCATACTCAAAGAAAAGCTGAAAGAGCTCGAGGCAGAAGAAGCGCAACAACGTGCAGTCAACGTTGTGATGGAGGGCTCTGTGCATGAACGAGAGGATTTGAGAAAACAGAATTATGTTCTTATTGCAGAGCTACATGCACAATGTAAAATCTTTTCTATTTTAAATTTCTGATTTATAATCTTCCAGGAGAATGGCTATTCTCCGTGTATTATAACCCGGAGAATGGCATTCTCCGTGTTATTTGAAACAGATAATTGTTATTCTCTATCATTTCGATACTGGAAAGGTTATTCTCCGTGTAATTCCAAACGGAGAATGCTATTCTCCGTATTATATTATACGGAGAATGTCATTCTCCGTGTTAGATTCACATCATACATTTTATTGTTGTTTATTTTATTTCAGTGCGAACAACCGAGCAACTCAGAGAAACAAATAAAAGGCTCGTTGAGGAGAAAAGGGAGCTTTAAAATAAAGTTGAATCGTTCAATATTGAAGCCATTGAAAAGGATGAGAAAATCGTTGATCTCGAAGCCATGGTTATAGCATTGCAGCGTCAGGAGATTCAAGCAGCTGCTGAACTTGCTGCTCCAAAAGAAGCCAAAAGAAGAGGAGGATCGGGGGGAAAGAGGTTCAGAAAACCATCAGCGCCATTAGCCGTTGAAGATGTTACTCCCTTGGAAAAGAATACAGTTGGAGAGGCTAATAAAAAGCGGAAGATTAATGACGCTCCGAAATCCGGAGGAGTCGCCAAAATGGCTGAATTAAAGAAGAACCGTGTCATACTAAGGGAATGCGATGAACTCTTACTTTGGAAATATGCGGATGAAGAGCTGAAGAAACAATACATCGACATCGTAATTCCCAAAAAGAAGTGTCCAGAGTATGTGTTCTGAACCCTTTTTTTCTTTTGTTTTTTCTAGACTTTTTTCACAATTATGTAATGAGAATCTATCTTTACTAATTTAATCTAAACTAAATTTATGTGCAGTGATATTGTATACTTATTTTTGCAGAAAGAGGGAGAAAATGAAGTTGCAGTCCAGCTGTCGGCAATAGACCTGCAAGACATACTCAACTATGAAGACATGGAGGCTGGCATACTGAACCTAATAATAAGGAAGCTGAGAGAAATTCAAGAGATTAAAAGAAGGTGTGCCCCGTCTAGTTCAAAGGACGTACCATTGATCCAGAAGCAAAAGCCGGCGCCCCAAACATTGAAACATAAGTGGTCTGCATTTTTGATGCCCCACACATTGGTAAGAATCCAAACAGAAAAATCCATATTCATGTGTACACCGATAAAAATGACAGAAAAAAAATTACTCATGATATTGTGTTTTGTTTTTGGGAAACAAAATATCGTTAACGTGCCACTGAACCAGACGCAAAATCCGGCGCCCTTGAAAACTTCCAAATAGATGTAGTAGACTTCGTCATAGGTTTGGAGGACGACATAGAGTTGCTATTCATCACACTCTTTAATTTACCCATCAAACACTATACTCTGCTCACATTCAACTTTATCTCCTACGACAAGACACACTACAACTCCTTGAGGCAAACCATGTACAAAAAGTGCAAGGTGGATGCAGAATTAATGAAGAAGACCTTAGAGCCTATCGTCAGGAGAAAAGTTGATATGATGAGGGAGAGATGCCCGACGAAGATGGAGTATAAGAGCAAATTGCTGAATTGTTCTCCAAATTGCCCACAACAACGGGCACCCAACTGCCTCTTGTACACGGCGTATTATATGCATATGTTGATGACTAGTCCCTTCGAAATACCGGAAGAAAATGACGATGAAACTCACCAGAAGATTACAATGATGAGGTTGGTATGGACTAAGAAGTTGCTTTCAAACAAATATATAACACAAACCAAGCAATGACATTGTAAAACAACAATGTAATTATGTAATTGGGCAAGGAACTTCTGTCTTTTATAAGCTCTGTCTTTTATAATAAAATTATTTTTGAATTACATTTACATTGTCAAAACCACAAAAAGTTTGACTTTTATTTACATATGAAAGTCTGAACTACTACATAAAATCATACTACCCAAAAAAGTTGAATAAGACGGAGAATGACATTCTCCGTGTCATTTGAAACGGAGAATGCTATTATCCATTTTGAATTAGACGGCGAATACCATTCCCAGTATTAAAACGATTGAGAAATGTTATTCTCCGTTTAACTTGAAACGGAGAATAACTTTCCCGTTTAAATTAAAACAATTGAGGATTCTATTCACCGTTTATTTCGGAACGGAGAACAGAATTCTCCGTGTACCTTGAAACGGAGAATAACATTCCCTGTGGTCAAAGGAACTCCTTGAGTGCCCAGGAATTCCTTTGCTTCTGTTCCTGTGCCTCAAGGAATTTCTCTTGCTCTTGCTCTGACGATGCACGATGAAGTGATTTGCCTCAAGGAGTCATCCAACGGTTCCTATGCTCTGACGATGCACGATGAAGTGATTTGTCTCAAGAAATTCCTTTGCCTCAAGGAGTTCCATTCTTCTGACGATGCACGATGAAGTGAATTAATACCAATGAATTCTGCCAACTTTGAGGGTTTCAATTTTACTCAAATATTAATCAAATATTCGAAAATTAATACCAATGAATCTGTCCCTTATCAAATTTTCGAGTATAGAACGGCTCATTGCAAAAAAAAATACGTTAAAAAATTTAATCAAATATTCGAAAAATAGAAATATTGAGATTAGAAACTTCACATTCTTAAATATGTTGTCAAATTTTCTTAATTATACATGTTTCCACCACGTTTTTTGTGCCAATTAAACGGAGTATGGCATTTCAAGAGTTAAAACAAAAAAATGCTATTCTCCGTATTTTATTAAACGGAGAATAGCATTCTCCGTTTCCAATTACACGGAGAATAGCATTTCCAGTGTTAAAACGATTGAGGATTCTATTCGCCGTTTAATTTGGAACGGAGAATGGCATTATCCGTCTAACTTGCAACGGAGAATAACATTCCAATGTTAAAAATACATTAGAATGTTCATTCTCCGTTTTAATTTAAACGGAGAATGATATTCTCCGTGTCATTTGAAACGGAGAATGTTATTCTCCGTTTTGAATTACACGGAGAATGCTGTTCCCAGTATTAAAACGATTGAGAATGTGAGCATCTGTCTCTTCAAAATGACTTTTATACATATATAAAAGATGAAGTGAAAAAGTTGTCTTGGAATGTGAGCATCTGTCCCTTCAAAATGAAGTAAATAAATGCTTTTTTATCTAATTGGCAATCCATTGTAAACCTATATAAAGGCCATATTGGATGAATGAAAGGACACACAACTTTCTTCTCCATTTTCTCTTGTTGCCCTCTCTCTAGTTTACAATAATTATATTATTTTAAGTAGTAGTTGTAATTACGTTATGAGAGTATAAATGGTAGTAAATAATAGAAACCCTCAGAATCCATAAATTTTGGGTGTTAATAAAGACAACAAATTATATTGCACTGGTTTTGGAGGGTTTATAGAAGCATGAAAAAGGAGGGATATTACTTTTAATCCCACATCGGAAAGGAGAAGAAGAGATGTCTCATTCTACTCTATATATAGAGCCCTCGTGCCTCCTTTGAAAAGGGCACCAAAATAAATAAAGAAAAGGGAACCCGTTATCCAGGGAGCCCGTTCGAGCCACAAAAAGTTGCAGCAGTTCTTCTATTCTTCTGGGTTGGCTGCAAGTTCTTCACTCGCTGTCAAGGCGAGAAAAAGTTGGATTCTGAGTACTATGCGCCTTCGCGGGCTAGTACGAATAACTCCAAGGCGGCACGGGCCATGCACCTCAAACGTGTTATGCCAGCAGTGAGCCAGAGGCATGCGCTCACAGTCATGCGCGCTGTCAATGGTAAACTATACAAGGTTGACTCGGGTGCTTCTGTGCCAGAAACGAGCCGACCTTCAAAGTCCTTGTCACACTTGGGCGCATCTGTTGCATTCGCAACCAAGTTGTGCAAGGCAAACTCAGTGGTCTTGAACCCTCGCGCCTACATTGGTTGTGCGTCTGAGGCTGGTTCAAGTCACTCTAAATGTTGGTCCCCCACTATTGATCTGGATGCAGCTTTTGCGTCGGATCAGGGGGTGCAACATTCACTTGACCACCCCGAAACTTGGCCTTGCCATGCGCTTGATGGGGGTGTAAAGGTGACGCATCACTCATACACTCACCATGACGCTTGGCTTTGCCATGCGCCTGATTAGGGTACGAGTGTCACTCATACACTCACCCTGACGCTTGGCTTTGCCATGCGCCTGAAGAAGGTACGAGTGTTAACATCTCTTCACATGATTTACGTAATGTGATCACTCACAGACGTAGATCGGAAAAGACGACCATCATGTACAACTCGCCCCTCACGGGACATACTTGTGCTACTGTCGCCATCAACTGCTGCTGCCGCAAGACAGTGGCTCCACCACCAAGGCAGTCTATGTTCCAGCAGTTGCAACATGCTGTGCCTGTCTCCCAGCGCATCACTCCGCCCCGTCAGAGTGAATCACTTCCTCGTCAACGCACAGGCGCATCTGCCAGCCTGGGGCTCTTCCATCATCAAACCCAAACCATGCATTCAACTTGGCACTCGATGTCGTACCAACAAGCGGTTCGAACATAAATTGCTATGTCTATTCAAACTCGGCGAATCTCAATATTCTGAAGGAGTTTACCGTCAAAGCTTCTTCGAACAAGGAGAAACATCATCCATAGTACAACGACTTGCCAAGGAGGAGGATCAGTCGAATCCATCCTCGTCGAGAAGTCAAGGGAGAGACAACAAAACTCTCTCAAACTGTTGCTATTTATAGGCCAGGGCAAATCAAACCCATGTGCCAAGTGGCAACCTTCCCGAAGAGTGCAATGAAGTTGAACTCAACAGACGGACCAACGAAGATGCGCCATGCAACATATGCGCCCATCAGCACCAAGCGTCCCGTAAGGATGCGACCAGCGAAGCACAGATCCATGCGTCCTAATCAACATGGACCCATGTGCCCATTTCGGCTCGTCATCCATCAAGCAATTAATGCTCAAGTGACAGAGTTGGCAGCACGTCCCCCGAGGACTGAACACTTAGCAGCTTTTTCAGAAGACGAAGTGTCGCTGACGTCAGCATCATCATTTACTTTCCTCCGGCGGTTACAAGCCACGTGGCTGCCCAACCATTTCGCATGCGCCTCTGCAGCTATGCGCCCAAATCTCTGCATGCGCCTCAAAAGCCATGCGCCTCAGACTTTCCTCTGATCCCTAAAGACAGAGGTCAAGTCACTACTGAAGCCTCGTATGTGCCTCAAAAGCCATGCGCCCAGACTGGTTCGTGACTCCTAAAGGTTACAGGCCAAAGTCGACTCATACGCCCAATCCTAGGCGCATCCTGTCAGATTACTCTCCACTAAATTCGAGATCTTTGAGTTACGGATACGCGCCACATGTCTTTTGACTCAGTTCAGCCGATGAAGGGGTGCTAATCACCCAAGATCTCAGCAACCGAAAGATCTTCTCCATTGCTACGTGTCAGCTCTGCCGTAGCCCACAAATGCAACAAGAAGAGTTCAACTCCTCAATCCGAGCGCGCCGTCCATGCGCCTCCATCAGCAATTACCATGTGGCATCCCCAAAAACAGGCGTATCCTACATATGCGCGCATGAGCAGCCAACCTGCTGCTTATAAATAGAAGGATCATTCCCTCTCACACACGCACAGAGATACACAGAGACTGTCAGAGATCAAGACATACAGTCAACCAAAGCATCAGAGTTTACTTCCAGAGATCGGAAGAGACACTCAACGTCTTCTTCCTCTCCGTAAGCTCCATCACCCAGAGCAATTCAGACCTTCAGAGAACCGAGAACCGTCGTCAGATCGTCAACGGAGTCAACGCATTACCACTCGCTCCATCGGCACAAAGGACCCAGATAAACAAAAGTGTACTCCTAGGACTACATCTAAGTCCTACATTGTAACACTGTTCTGTTTGTATTGAAATTGCATCAAAAGATTTTAATGACAAACAAGCTGGCGACTCTGCTGGGGACCTCTTTCTTTTCCGCCGAGAAAGCTGTGTCGCAATCCGACGACGTGAAGGTGGGCTCCTCCCACAAGACGCTGGTCGTACGCCTCAATCAACAGGTGTATGAGGAGTTCATCTCTGAAGGTAGCGCAAGTCCTTCGAAGCGGCTGCCAAAGCCGAAGAAGACTCGCCAAGTCTGGGTGCGCAAGGTCGACGCCTCTCGAACCACAACCGAAGGGGATGTACCGATGCAGCCTACCCTTCCTGCTGACGTCCTTAGCAGCCAAGATGCGCCCACCGCCAATAGCGCATCTCTCGAGGAAACGTGGGGCCGACCACATTCGCCAACCATCTTCCTCTCAGACGAAGGAGATGCGCCGACGGAGCGGGGGCGCAGCTAATGCCCTGCGATGTAAAACCCCTAAATTTCTACTATTTTTTTATTATTAAATTTGGTACTGATTTAAAATTTTGTATTGTACGTCGCGTAGTCATATTATACGTCGCGCACGAAATTTTATTTTTTGAATTTGCTCGACGAGCGCGATTATGTACGAGCGTACATATTTTAGAAAATATATTTTTTTCTATTTTTATAGTTTCAAAATAATATATATAATAACTATTTTAGCTATCGCACTAAAATTCCAAGCTCATTAATTTATTTATTTTATTTATACAAAGCCTTTTGTTTATAACAATTATTGATAATATTTTTTGTGCATACATATATATTTCTTAATTATTTTATTAGTTCATTTTAAATAATAAGGTAATTTTTGAAATTATTATTATATGTATTTTTAGAAAATGTATATTGATATTTTGTGGCAATTTAAATCTTTGATTGGATTTTATGGAATTGATTTAAATAGTTTAGATTTAAAGAGAAAATTTATATTTAAGTTAGATTACCTAGATTTAAATTGGAATTTAATTCGGATTTAGATTGATTATATTAAATTATTTAATTTAATACATGAATTATCTAATTGTGTTTTTAAATATTCCAAATCCTATCCAAATGGGAATTCTCACATCCTATAAATAGGCAGGTACTTTTCCATAATTTTTTATCATTCACAAATAATCCACAAATATTTTCCCACCCATATGCAGTGCATCGTGTCTACGTTTTCCTCCATCCAATATCTTATTCCATGTTTATACAAATACAATGATTCCGTGTCGGACACCCCCGACCCACACAAATTCTAACTATTCTGTCTTGTTCGCTGCCCTCTCCTTTGCCGTACCCGTCTCCTGCCACCAACGACTACCGCCGCCGTCTTCACCTTGTCCCGGCCACCCCGGCCAACGCCACCAACACAACCATCAACTTCATCATCACCACAAACTCGATCCCCCTCACCATCACGACAGCCACCCCAACCCGATCCCTGACCAAGCAAACCACCACCGGACCGCCTCCGACCCTGGCCAACTCCGGCCAACTCCCAGCCCACACAGCCGCTGCCACCCGACATCACCACACCGCCACCAGTACACCACCCTATTCACCACCGCCACCACGGCAGGACCTCCGCCAGTTCGTCACCACCACCACCATCACCAACACCACCCCAAGCCACCGCCAGGATCGGCAACACCAACACCCCGGCCACCCGAACAACCTTCGCCACCACCGTCAACAAACACAACCACCAACATCCACAAAAAAATAAAAAAAACCCTAACTCTAAAACTCACCTCCGTCCGCTCCGCCGCCTCCTTGCGCCGTACCGCCGTGTGGCCGAACCCCCGAACACCCCTCCGTGAGCCTCCCTGGCCGCCCGTCGATGAATCCCCACACGCCCCCTCCGCGTCTGCTCCGTCTACAACCCCCTCCGGTCATCGCCCAGCGCCGCAGACCAGCCCTAGCCGCCACCCTCGAGCTTGGCCGTCGCCGGCGACCGATCCAGCGCTCGGCCGACCGCCGCCCGCTCTCTCCGTCTTCCTCCTCCCTGTGCATCCCCGTCGTCGTACCCCGCTCTTCCGCCGCCCGCAGCGCCGCCTCATCCCGCGCGCAGCTCCGCCCCTTCGTAGACCCCTTCGCTCACTCGATCTCTCTTCTCTCTCTCCCTCTTGATTCTTCTCCCTCTCTCTAATCTCTCTTTCTAACTATTTGCTGTTTTCTTTTTGTACTGAGAGTCTGAGAAGTGTTCTCCTCGAAAGAGGAGAACCAACTTTGGTTTTTTTATTTTCATTTATTTATTTGTTTATTTATTTTTCTTTTCTTTTCTTTTCTTTTCTTTTCTTTTTTGATTATTATTATTATTATTATTATTATTATTATTATTATTATTATTATTATTATTATTATTATTCCTATTATTAATTGTTATATTATTTGCTTTATTATATGAGACTATTTGTATGTGTAGATACATACATATATGTTATTATCCTTATTTTTAATATTTTAATTTTACTAGTATAAATTTGCTACTTATTATTAGTATAAATCTCTACAATATATTATTGTTTAAAGTATAGTTTTACAAAATATATTATGATATAACGGTTTAAAATATAGTTTTAACCAAAAGAGTATATTTGATATAATTAGAGTGGATCCTAAATTTATTTTTCTAGTATTAGATATATATATACATATACTTTTGACCCATAAAATATAGCTTCCAAAAGATTTTAAATAAAATTTTAGACTTTTAAAATAATATTTTACTAATAAAATATAGTTTTCAAGGATTATAAATTGTTTTCTAAAAATCGTCTATATGTTATTTATCTAAATTTCCTTCGACTATCCTTCCACCCTAACTAATTCCCATTACTCCTATACCCTCACCAATCCGTACCACCTTATGTCCTTCCAAACTAATCTGACCATTCTGGACCCAATGGAACTGTCCGTGCCACCACTCGAGGCCACCTTGCATAGTGGTTGCACCGAAGTCACAGTTCGTGTCACCATGATTATCGCAGCATACCAGGCGTCCTACCAGGCAAGACACCTTGCCATCCGCTATTTATTTATTTTAGCTCATAATTCATGCGTTATTATTTTTTTTATGCAAAATAAACTGTGATACATGGCATAACCTGTTAGAACTTACTGTTCATTTATATTTTCTGCTATGTATTATTTTTCTTACACATTAAACCTAGATTTAAGGGACCACCTTGTGTGTTGCATTCATTGGCCTTGACATGTTGTACCACGAAGTTGTGTGTCGCATGTAGAACACGGACATGCGTGACTGGCTGGCCACCGGTACGTATAAGCCGTACGATAGGAATAACCGCTAATAGAGATTGCATGCTAGTTTGACTTAGCGGTTATAGTGGTTTTGTGTTGTGGATACAACACAGTAGGCATTGGGCACGTAGGACAATTCCTTAGCGTATGGGCTTCGATGCACTTTTCCTTGTGACCCGGATTCTCCGCTGGAGATACGGGGCTGATGACCCATGATTACTGACGGCCACTGACGTTCTGCGGAACGTTATGCTCTTACTAATGGGGCCTTTGGTGCCCCAAGGGGGGACTATGCCGATCCTATTTAGCCAGGGCCCATGCGTAGGAAGGTTTGTTCTTAACTACATTTCACTTAGAATGGATAGGCACATTTATCCGTTAGGTACGAGTACTTTTGGTTTGTGTACTTGTATCTGACCGTGGCTTGGAACAATAACTTGTCGCGGATTAGTTTGTCACATCTTATCCTTGTTTGGTTATAGGTGTGACTTACTACTTCGATGAGAAGGTATTGAACCTTGTTGGGGTCCGGATACCATTTTGGATTCATAGCATGGGAAGATACGTTACCATGAATTAGTTTACCATCTCTTGTCCTTGTTTGGTTGGGGGGATGGTAAGCTAGTTCAATAGGTGCGCATTGGACCATGTTATAATTCAATTAACTTATTTATTTGAGCAATATTTATTCAGTTTATATGGCATGATATTATGTGTCTTGTTACGTCCCTCTGAGGACCTGGTTATCTCTCAGGTGCGTGCTATTGTCTTTCGCAGGTGTTCTAGCTTTAGCCGTGATTATCGCTATTTCTTCGAGGATGATTGCACTTGGATCGTCTTCGCTTCGCCCGCCAAAAATTATTTTTTTTCTCATGTATTTTCCTTTACTTGTTGGTAGTGGATTTGTCTCCGCCCAACATATTGTATCAAGACAATTCATTTTCATTATATATCTTTTATTCTTACATTTTGTGGATGAGATTAGTTAGTTATGTTTCTACTGCATTTTACAGCTTATGTATTCATACGAGGAGTCCATATATTGGAGTGTACTACGTATGAATACAGCTGGCATGTCTACGTTCCTTATCCTACATATTTTGGAACTGGGGCGTTACATGCGCAGTAACTCTGATGCGCCACAGAAGGTTTCTGTCTTTGACAGACTCACTCGCTGTCATGGCGAGGAGAATTTGGACTCTGAGTACTATGCACCCCAGTGGGCTGGTACGAAGACGTCCAAGGCGGCACGGCCCATGTGCCTCAAACGTGCTATACCAGCAGTAAACCAGAAGCATGCGCTCACGATCATGCGCACTGCTGATGGTAAGCTGTATAAGGTCAACTCGGGTGCTTTTGCGCTAGAAACGAGCCGAACTTCAAAGTCTTTGTCTCACTTGGGCGCATCTGCTGCGTTCGCAACCAAGTCGAGCAAGGCAAACCCTGTGGTCTTGAACTCCCATGCCTCCATTGGTTGTGCGTCTGAGGTTCGTTCAAGTCACTTTAAATGTTGTGCCCCCACTACTGATCTGAGCGCATGTTTTGCGTTGAATCAGGGGACGCAGCATTCACTTGACCACCCGACGCTTGGCCTTGCCATGCGCCTGATGGGGGTGCGAAGGTGGCACTCTCCTCCAACGATCTGCGTAACATGATCACTCACAAACGCCGATCAGGAGAGTCAATTGACAAGCACAATGCGCCCTTCACAGGGCACACCTGTGCTGTAGTCACCATCAACTGCTGTTGCAAGACAGCGGTCCCACCAAGGCAGTCGGTGTTCCTGTGGCTGTAATCATCAACACCTCTCCAACATCGCCTCGGGAAGAAGGTGTCAGCTGAAATAGAGCCAGAACTACAGGTTGCTTCTTGCAACGTAGTCTCCAACTCTCCATCAATTCGGAAGGCAACTGGCAGCTCCTTGTCTTTGTCCTCCTCCAAGAACCAGTCGAGGAAGACCAAGACAATTGTCCCGTCCTCAGGAGTGTTTGAGGGCACTCGGGGGAGAAAGAAAATCTCAGAAGAAGCTGGGGGTAGTCTAGCCCCTGTGGATCTTCATCCTGGAGACGAAGTCAGCCTCCCAGACATAGCTGGGGGTAGTCAAGCCCCTGAAGATCTGCGTCCCGATGACGAAGAAGTCCTCCAAGATAAAGCTGGGGGTGGTCAGACCCTTGCTAATACTTCTCCCGAAGATGAAGGTGTTCTTCAGAACCTAGCTGGGGGTAGCCAGGACGAAGCTCAGAGGGAAGTTCCTCCTTTACAAGAGAGCGAGGACGAAAGCGAAGCCTCAACCGATCCATCCACTTCCAATCGCGTCATGACGGTGTACATGATGGGAGCGGGTGATACCGAGTCAGATGTGCCGCCAGTAGACCTCGTCCAGCGCATGGATACCTTGGAGGGATGACTCAAAACCCTCTCTCCCTCTATGCAAATACTGATTCAAGCAGTATTTGAGATACGGTCAGCTTTGGCCAGGGCACCGTCTACCGGTCCTGGCCTAGGGGCCAATGGAGAATCAATTGTACCCCTTCAACGGGTATCCTTGGATACAGATCGCCGCGAGGCACCTCGGACGTCGGAGCCGTCAAATGCTCAACTCTAGACTGTACCACCATCTTCGACTCCTAGCTCCACAGAAGACGTGATAGAGATGATCAGGGACTTACGAGAGCGCTTCGAGTCGAAGAATAGACATGAGGAGCACCAGAAGATGGGGATCCCCCAACCATATCCCCTCGAATGGAATAAAGTGGTTTATCCTCCCAAATATAAACCGCAAACTTTGACGCCATACGACGGGAAGGACTCTCAACGTCGTTATTTGACATACTTCCAGTCTCAAACGGGACATCTTCCAAAAGAAGACGCGCTGCTCACTAACATATTTGTCGGGGCACTGAAAGGAGTGGCTTACGACTGGTATTGCAGTCTCCCCGACAACTCCATATCTTTCTTCGACGACTTGACACGTCTCTTCCTCGATCGTTTCTACGACGGAGGGAAGGACATGACAATGGCGTCCCTCATAGAGATACGTCAGAAGGAGAAGGAAACAGTTCGAGCATTCATCGAACGGTTCCGACAAGCCTGCTTCAGACTGCCCCTGGGTATGCCAGAACATGCACTCCTCTCCTCCTGCAGCATGAACATGCTGCCTGCGATCAAACTCTGGCTTAACTCCACTCTTCGTCCCGACTGGAGTTCCTTGATCATCGAGGCCGAAGCAGCAGAAAAGAAGGCGTCCAATGCTCGTCTTCTGGGAGTCAGTTTTCCTGCTTTTGAAGACAAGGGAAAACGGCCTGCTGCCAACAACCTTGGACGTAAGACGAAGGGGAAACATGCGTTGACTGCCAATGCCTCCAAAGGTGCACAAGCACCTACTCAGAAGCCTCCGTTTGCGCCAAGGCCAAAGGAGGTTTATTCTTTCAATGATGAAGACACCCTGCAACTCTTCGAGATATTAAAGCAGTGTGACAAGATCAAGTTGTCGTACCCGAAGCATCCCGACGAGGTTGGGAAAGTGGACAATCCGAGGTACTGTCACTACAATTGGTTTGTCGGACATCCAACTAAGGACTGCTACGTCCTTAAGAACTACATCCAGCGCATGATCAATGCGGATATCATCTTCGTCGACTACGAAGAGAAAACGGTCTCGGCCAACTTGGTGTCGCTCCAATTTGGCATCTTACCACCAACCACAACACAAGATGGCGTCGTCTCCTTTCCAAAGGCGACAATGGAGGTGGTCAATCTACCACCTACTCGTGACAACGTGAGTGGACTCATCCCACTCACCACATCTCGGAGAGAGATCTTATAGGTTCACCCCGATCTCGTCTCCGAGGTTACTCAACTGGAGGTACGCTCTACCTCCAAAACCAAGGGCAGGAAGATCAAGTCTTACCGCATGGTCTCTTCCTCTGCAGAAGAGGCTCTTCATGTACAAACCCGTTCGCAGCTGAACGTCTAACTCGACGAAGCTGCCGTTGAGGTGGTGCCTCCCTGCACTGTCCCTGCTGCCGAAGAAGGAGGTCTATCTAAGCCTCCAGCGTTCAATAAACAGAAGCATGTAGAGGCCCGTTTTGACAAGCTTTTGCAAAAGAAGAATGCTTCGGGGCTAGCCAAGCCCCATAACTTCGACATACTGGCACAACTTGCCAGTACTACTGCCCGCCTATCCCTGTTTGAGCTTCTTCGTCTTTCCAAGGACACTCGTGAAGCCCTCTGTGAAGTCCTGAAGGATGCTGAATCCTTCATCAGTCAGGTCAAGTAGCCTGAGGATACCCCGATCACATGTGCGCACTGCCATTGTGCGGATGAAGTTAGCCCCAAGCTTTCACCCAACAAGACATGCTGCTCAAGCACAATCGACACAACAAACCACTGTATTATACAAGGTATGTCGGCTCTGTCAAGGTGAAGATGATTCAAATCGATCCAGGGTCTTCCCTCAGCATTATCCCGAAGACGCTACTCTTAATATTGGGGATCCCAATGTGCCGTCTGGTGCCTTCCAACACCACAATCAGCGGTTTTAATGCTAGCAAAAGTGAACCGCTGGAAAAAATACGGCTAAAATGTCATATTGGTAACCTCCGAACCGAGGTGACTTGCTAAGTCGTGGACGCTGACGTCAACTACAACTCCTATTGGGTCGTCCGTGGCTGCATTAGTACATGGTGGTGCCATCTACATTCCACCAATGTATGAAGTACGTGTCCACGAACGACATCCTCCGGACAGAGTTCGCGGACATTGACCCTTTCAAGAGGGTCGAAGCCTACTTCACTGATTCGACCCTGTACAAGTCGCCCGACGAAGGGGAAGCCAATAATGCTGACGATGAAGCAGAAACGGCAACAGAACAGGACATGGAGCCAGAGGTGATTCCCGATGCTCCCTTGAAAATTCGACTCAAAGGGAAGCCGCCTCAGACGCTGCCTCCCATGACCATCAAGCTACCTGAAAAAGCACCAACTTTTCTAGGTAGAACACCTACTGAAGTAACCTTGAAGATACGGCTCAAGGGAAAGCCGTCTCAAACATCGGCTCTCCTTGTGGCAAAACTACAGGGGAAGGCACCTGTCATCGAAGGCGCAGTCGAGGCACCCCTGAAGGTGCATCTCAAAGGCAAGCCTCCGCAATCATCCAAGCTGCCGGAGAAGGCCCACATAACCCTCTCGGACCCCAAAGTCAAAGCTGCGGTGGACTCTTCCGAACCAACTCCAGTACTCACAGATGAAGAGCTAGGGGAATACATATCTGCTGATGTAGATGCACCCTCTCTGGACAATGTAATCCCGCGGGATAAAATATCGTGTTTCATCAATAATAGAGTGTCTTTTAATTATTCTAGTCTTCCACATTGGAATGCCATGTATACATTAGATAACGCTCTACGGTCGTTGCAAACACAAATAACGACCGTCAATTATGTAAATCGAGTAGTCCTGTCCCAAGGGGTCTGTTTTATAGTCCCGCCGCAGAATCGAGACGAAGAATCCATCATCTTCGGCAAAGTCGAGCGTCATCAAGACCTCCTGCCACTCGAGCAAGAACCAGATACCGTTAGAATACAAGTCTATCGGTACACGGACAAGGCAAAGTACCTCATCCAAAAGATGGGTTACGATCTGAAAAGCAACAAAGGCCTGAACTACGGCAAAGGCCGGCGTCCTCCTCTCCGGCTCCCAACACCTAAAGGAAAGCCGCAGGATTACTATCATCGAACTCGACGGGGGGTAGGCTATGTAACGCCACCGGTAACTCCAGAGAGTTCGGAGGCGGAAGAAGTAGAACATTCTCATTCATCCGAAGCATCAACTTGGGATTCCGATACCAGTATCGGCTCAGTCTTCAAGAAGGTGCTATCAGTCAATATGGCATCTGCACAATCTCAAGAAGATGAAGACGAAGACCAAACGCCAGAATTCTTCGAGGAAGAACCTTAGGCTCAACGCCTAAGAGCGCAGTGGGAGTCTCGTTTTGAATTACGCGAACCCCCTACCGAAGACAAAGTCGAGCAGATCGACCTTGGGGATGGATCTTCTTCCAAATCCATCTTCGTCAGCAAGAGTCTAAAGGGACCAGACCGGTAATCTTTAATCCAACTGGCTAAACATTATATCGACGTCTTCGCCTGGAGCTATGAAGACATGCCGGGACTTGATCCTCAGATCGCGATGCATAGGCTTAACATCTTACCTGATGCCAAGCCTATAAAGCAACAACAGCGACGTTTTTGCCCGGACATCATGAACGCTATCGATCAAGAGGTAGACAAACTCCTGACCAGCGGGTTTATCCGTGAAGAACAACGCCCAGATTGGGTGGCCAATATCGTCTCTGCCACCAAAAAGAATGGGAAGATACGGGTCTGCATCGACTTCAGAGATCTCAATGCTGCTTGCCCGAAAGATGAATTTTCGCTTCCGATCACCGACGTAATGATCGATAATACATGCGGCTTCGAATGCATGTCTTTCATGGACGGGTACTTGGGCTACAATCATATTAAAATATTTCTCGATGACGCAAAACACACGTCATTCAGGACGCCGAAAGGTATTTTCTGCTACACAGTGATGCCCTTCGGTTTGAAGAACGCTGGTGCTACATACCAACGAGCTATGAGTACCATCTTCCGTCAACATCTTCGTAAAACAGTCGAATGCTATGTCGATGATATCTCTGTCAAGAGCCGTCTCAAAGGTGATCACCTACAGGACCTAAAGACAGTCTTCGATCTCATGCGAGCGCATCAACTCAAGATGAACCCCGCTAAATCCTTCCTCGGGGTTTCTAGCGGAAAGTTCCTGGGCTTCATTATCACCGCAAAAGGCATTCATGTCGATCCCGAGAAGACCAAGGCCATCCTTGACATGGACCCTCCGAAGAATCTCCGAGAACTTTAAGGCCTACAAGGACATCTTGCATATATCCGAATGTTTATAGCAAACTTTTCCGGAAAGTGTCAACCCTTCACCCAGCTCATGAAGAAGGGAGTCTCTTACGTCTGGACAGAGGAATGCCATATAGCTTTCAATGATATCAAGGCTTACTTGACGAGCCCGCCAGTCCTGGTGGCACCCGTCGCAGGCAAACCATTTCTCCTCTACGTTCGTACCATGGATCATTCCCTCGACGCTCTGCTGGCTCAGAACAGCGATGCGGGCTATGAGCAAGCTATCTACTACCTCAGTAGGACACTGATCGGGGCCGAACACCGATACAATCCCGTAGAAAAGGAGTGCCTAGCTTTGGTGTTCGCCATCCAGAAGACTCGCCATTATGTCTCGGGCCAGACAATTCATGTTATCTCACGAGTCAATCTGCTCAGGGTTCTCAAGACAAAGCCATGATCATTGAACTCCCGGCTAGCTACATGGACGATCCTGTTGACGCCATACAACATGGTGTTCGTTCCAAAAAAAGCCATCAACGGTCAAGCTATGGCCGACTTTTTAGCTGCATACCCCATTCCAGAGTCCTCCAGACTCTATGAAGACATCCCGAATGAGGTCCAAGAATCAAACGTCACCGAAGAAAGCTCCGTCTGGCGGATGTTTTTCGATGGCGCTTCAAGAACAGGCCCCAAAGGCCAAATCATCGCCGAAGTGGGGTAGTCTTAGTCTCCCCCGATCAGCTGGTCATCCAGCGTGCTTACTCCCTTCACGACTAAAATTTGTTAAATCAGCGACGCCACAGGACGTCGCTAAATAGGGAAAATACGTCGCTAATATCGATTAGCGACGTATTTAGCGACGTTTGCACGTAGTCGCGATTAACCTAGTCGCTAAACAACAAAACGTCGCAATACGTCGCTATTGCGACGACACTCAGCGACGCGGACACGTCGCGAATTCAGCGACTACCAGCGACGTAAAACGTCATCATTTACCGACGCAACCTAGCGACGTTGAGCGACTTGATATGCATCGATGCTGACCTGGCTTGGGAGGCAAATGACGACGTTCTGTGACTTTGTTACGTCGCTATAGTACCGACATATAGCGACGTCTAGCTACGTCTTACGTATCGACGTTTAGTGACGATCAGCGACGGTATTCATCACAGTTAGTGACGTTGTGATACTTACTTAGCGACATTACCTTCGTCGCTGAACGTCGCTGAGAGTCGCTGAACGTCGCTAATATTGAAAAAAATACAGCATTTGCAGCATCCCCTGTAGCATTTGCAGCATTTGCAGCATCCCCTACACCATTTGTTACAACAACGACGGTGTGTATCTCGAACACAGTATCAAACAACACAGATACACACAATCACGAACACGTTTGAAACACAATCTCATCAATCAACACAGATATATGAAAATTTGTAACAACAATGTCAAACATAATGGTCCACAACTTAATTGCCAAGTATGGGAACGAATGGCTCAGAACACAACCCAAAATTTATTCTAGCATACATTAGTGTGAATCATCTATGTTCTGTACATATGGTGTAGTATATGTTCTTATCGTTTCTAGTATCTGAAGAATGTAACAGAATCAAGATGAACTCACATAATGTAATACTAAGACATCATCTACTACTATATAAGATATAGTGATAGGTTGTCGTATCATCATTGCCGAGGGATGAGGGTCGGAGGACAAATACCGCTCGAGTGAGCCAAAGGCATGCAGCCACTTCCCTCCTTCTCTCACGCTATCAACGTCACAACTTTTCCACCTCAAGTTCTGATCAAGCATCTTCCTTCTCCTCTCCTCCACCATGGCTCTGGACCCATCTGCTCCTCCCTACTTCCTTTCTTCTTATTTGACTCTCTCAGGAACATATGACATCCACCTTAAGTGTAGAGTCGGGGGAGAAGAAGTGGGCAGGAAGAGGAGGGGGAAGCAGCACAGCCGGCGGCATGACCCGGAGGAAGTATAAAGGTTTTCTTCAACATCAGTAGGAGAACTATAAGGATATATCTTTTTACAACATATCACCTTGTCAAAGACCCTTAATGTGACAACCATGTTACCGCGGTGTCGGAAGACTAACATGTCATAATTTTCTAAGCCGTGTATTTTGACATAATCCTCCAAACTCTTTCCTACTATGTTGTCACCCCCAGTTTTCAGAAACAGGGATATTTTTATCATTTTACATTTTGAATATTTTTAAAATTTATTTTATTATTTATGATATTATTTTGGGGTTGAAATTTATTTTATTATTTATGATATTGTTTTGGAGTTATTTGAGTCGGGTTCGAATTTTAACTCAATCTGACTTGAAACGGGGACCCGGGGGGGGAGGGGGGGTAGTTTGACTCTACTGGGACCCACACACTAGTTAGACATGGCCCACACGATATTAATTTTAGTCCACATGATATTAATTTTAGTTAGTAGTTAGACTAATTATTTATGGATAGGTTTAGTTTAATTAGAGACTTAAAACTAGACTAATTTGACTTCAACCTTTAACCCATTCTTAATTTAAATCAAATAGGTCAAGTGGGGGCATTTTGGACTTTTCTAATGGGGACACCTCACCCTTTTTGGGCAGCCACCTATGGGGGGGATAAGGAGTGAGTCACCATCTCTTCCATTTCATTTTATCCATCCATTTTCTCTCTCTTGTTCTTCCCCAAATTTTTAGAGAACAACTCCATTGATTTCATCTCCAAATCCACCATTTCTTCCACCAAATCTTCTTCTCTTCTCCTCTACTCCATAGTTACAGGGTGCTAGCCAAGTTTGGGAGGATTCGGAGCTCGTTCGTGTCCTTTTGGAATCTCTACGTGTCGGTGTCGAGTCGGGAGGCTTTTTCCTTTGAAACTCTCTCCCGGAAGGTATAATCTCTTCTCTAATCCATCCCTACATGCATATAGGAATATTTGAACCCATAGGAATGACTCCCATGGTTGTATCTCCATTTGTGTGCATTTTGTGTCCATTTGGAGGTCATAGGAGTGTCCTTTGTGTTGTGGTTGTGTCCTAGTGGAAAAAACCCCTATTTTGGACACTTGTATGCATATATATATATATATATATATATATATATATATATATTGTAGGAATGATTAATTAGTGTTTTAATCTCAGATTTATATTTTTAGAGAGTGGATTGATCTTATTTAGGATGGTTAGAATAAGTTTTATTTAGATAGCTATGTTGGTATCCAAGTATTTTGGCCTACATGTGTTTTTTTGTCCAAACAACCCAAATTTATCATAATTTTTATCCACGTTTTTAGTAGCTAGAGCAACTTAGAAATGTCATAACTTTTAGCTCATAACTCCAATTAATCTTCCATTTTTTTTAAAAAGAAGCGTATCGAAGTTAGCTTTCCAAAAATATATTTTAATAAGCTAAATTTATTATATAACTTTCTGTAGAATTATTTGAGTGTCAGCTGTATGAAAGACGAACGCGTTTCGGTATTTTTGCGATTCCGGGAGCTTCCGGACACGAAAATGCGATCTGTTTGAAGTTTCGGAAAGCTAACACGAAGAACTATAACATAATTTAATCCTAGAATTTTGTGAAAGCCCAATTGGTACAATATTGATTTTAAGTAGAAGAGTGACTATGCGACGTAGGTATTTTGTGTAACTTATGAGCCTAGTATAGATATCATATGAATGTAGGTATCATAGATTGTCAAGAATATGTAAGATATATATATATATATATATATATTATTGTTATGTAATATATGTTAGTATAGTGTGTTTGTTTGAATGAGATAAGGATGTGTGTGGTTAGTGGAGAGAAGTGAGATTGGTAGAGGATGTGTTAGTGTGTTTGATATTGTATATATGGTAGTATAGTGAGTGTAGGTTGTGAAGGTGAGAGAGTTGGGAGGATCATGCCATCCTATTTGACTTGAGGCTAATGTGGTTTGTTGAGTGATTTGTGTTTTGATTGAGTGGTAGTGTGTTTGTATATAGATGTGTGTAGGTATGTTAGAAGAGAAGGGTGGTGGATTTGGTATATGTGTGTGTGTGTGGTTAGATGGTTAGAGAGTGAGAGAATGAGCAGAAAAGCAGCAAGATAAAGCAGTAAGCAGTAAGCAATAAGCAGTAAGCAATAAGCAGTAAGCAGAAGCAGTGCAGGATAGTTTTTTGGTGTTTTTGTGGTCTCGAAACATCCCCTTTTGACCCACCTTAGCCCCAAATACCTACCCACACTTATCAACCACATTTAGTACTACGAAACCCCTAAGTTAGAGAGTGTTTTTAGTGTGTTAGGCGGTTAGTAGGGTAGTGTTTATAGTGGTAGAAAATAAGGTTTGTCAATGTTAGAAAGTATGCCATATTATGTTATCTTGAGGGTAGTTGTAGATGTTTGAGTTAGTTTTGAGAAGTTATTTTAGAAGTAGAATTCTAAGTTAGATGGGGGTTATATAGATGTTGTTTGTGAGGGAGAGTGAGTGTGGTTTAGAAGAATGAGTTATGTTAGATGTGGTATCTTGATATCTCAATATTACCTTAAGGTAATGTGTAGAAGAGTAACATAATAGAAAAAAATAGTTTTGATGCCCAAGAACCCTAGATTTCTTGGTTGGTAAACCCTAGATAGGATAGTATCTAGCTACCCTAAGGAGCCTAGGCTAGTATCTTGAGTATTAGCGGGATTTTCTTTGTAATGGGCAAGGTATCGGGATTACCTTGGTAAGGGTAAATGTAGGTAATAGGGTATAGTTAAGATATTGAGTTTAACTTCTAAGATATAGTTAGAATTAGGTTCTCTTGGTTGGTAATGGTTAGGATTAGTGTCCTTAGACTAGTTTTGACAACGGTTGACCATTTTGACCAAAAGTCAACAAAAGTCAACCAAAAGTCAAACTTAGCCTACAAGTGACTAGAATTGACCGAAACCAAACCAGAGTTGACCAGTTGACTAAAAGTCAACAGTTAGTCAATATTTGACAAGTTTGACCTAGGGTTGACCCAGGGTTGACTAGAGTTGACCAGGGTTGACCAGTTGATCAAAAGTCAACTGTAAGTCAACCTTTGACCCCGTTTGACCTAGTTTGACTTGGATTGACTCCCCGTGACCTAGTATGAACCAGTATGACCCAGTTTGACCTAGTACGACTCAGTTTGACCTAGATTGACCTAGTTTTGACTTAGACTTGCATTCATGACTTAAATTAGTTTTCTTTTTCAGTATAAAATCCTGTTTAACTCATAGTATCTCATTTTAGGTCTGTGATTTACTCTGAGCGTCTGTTCACCTTATCAGCTCAGGACCAAAGGCGAGTACATTCACTGATAGTTTTCATTGTCACGATATCTGCTATATCCGATTCAGTTGTAGTGTCTTACTTGATTTTCAGACACGATATTTCACGGACTAGTATATGTCGGATCCTGTCATGAGATGTTGTTCCCGGATTACTTGGTATATTGGTACAAGACTTGACTTGTTACTTGTACTTGTATAGACATGGACTTGGGAGTGGGCTGATCACCTGTTTTTGAATCTCATGTCATGACGTGTTATGTCCGGATCATTTATACTATTCGGGGATGGGGAGTTATTAGTGGTTGTGTGATCAAAATCCCCACTTGTTGCTTCACACTTGTACTCGACACTTGTCCATAGCTACTTGTTCACAACTTTCCATGGTGACTGACCTTATCTTCACACTTGTTGCTTCACACTTGTTATTTGGTTGTAGCCGGTCAGATGGAAAGCCTGAACATGTTTTTCCCCAAGTCGATCACATGACGCACTAATAATTCAAGGCACTTTTTATATTTATTATCTGTGGTGACTAAGTTCTGTTCGGGAGAAGGGTTACAACCCCGGTCCTTGTTTGGTTTAGGGGTTGTAACTCGGCTTCCGAATAGTTCCCAAGTCGCCCTATATACATTCATATCGTCATCCTTTTCAGTACTCACATCATGATATGTATTTCCAGTTGATTTTGTCTTGTATTTCATTACACTGTCTCTTATAGAATTTGCCAATTCATATGGAACTGCTGTTGGTGTTTGTACTTGCTCATTTTTTTGACAGGATACCGTTGACATATTACAGATGATTCTGAGGCAGATTGTCCGACCTATTATGGGGTCGAGTCTGATGGAGTAGACCCGGGCTGTGGTTTTTTAGTAGAGCCACTAGACTTTGCTCACCCTGAGTAGTATAGCTTAGTTAGGTTTGCCTGGCCTACGAGCCAGCTAGTACTTTTTAGACTGTAGTAGTTTTTATATATTATGTGATTCTTTGGGTTGTTTGTGTATAGCTCTGGACTTGTGTGGATCTTGGACTTATTTTCTATTCTCATCATTCGTATTTTCCTTTCCATATTATCTACCTTAGTTTTACATTTGTGATTGAGACTGTATTGCTATGTCACTTCCATTCGGAGTGTATATACTGTACAGGTACATTTATCTATTTAGTTGTAGTATTTATAGATGACCTAGACAGCGTTCTACCGCCGATGCTGCGGCGTAGGCTGGACGTAACCACGTACTCGTGCCCCTAATCAGGGTGCGGGTCGTGACATATGTAGTAATGCAAGATTACTATATAGGAGGAAAGAGTTGGGAGGATTATGTCAAAATACACGGCTTAAAAAATTATGACATGTTAGTCTTCCGACACCGCGGTAACATGATATTCACATTAAGGGTCTTTGACAAGGTGACATGTTGTGAAAAGATATATCCTTATAGTTCTCCTACGGATTTGAAGAAAACATCTGTACTTCCTCTGGGTCTTGCCGCTGGCTGTGCTGCTTCCCCCTTCTCTTCCTGCCCACTTCTTCTCCCCCGACTCTACACTTGAGGTGGATATCATATGTGGCTAAGAGAGTCAAATAAGAAGAAGGGAAGTAGGAAGGAGCAGATGGGTCCAGAGCCATGGTGGAGGAGAGGAGAAGGAAGATGCTTGATCAGCATTGTCTTTCGGATCGTCTTCATCAAGGTATAACGGGCTGCTCGGCGTGCCCAGCTTCTTCAACTTCTCGCTGGCTGCAAAGTCAAAATGGGAACGGGTCATCTTTGCCGGCCAGGAGCTCTGACTCGCACTCGTCGCCTCGCTACCGGTTTTCTTTCCTCCTCTGATGCGGGTCATAAGAAAAGAAATTTAGTACCTCTTCTTCACATAAATATCATTGCCGCCTTGTACTCGAGCCTCCTCGTCTGTGACGCTATCCAACTTCTCGGTGCCTACATTGTCACTCGAATCTCCCCTTCGACTCGTATCGTCCTCTTCTTTGCCTGTCTTTTCTCTCCCTGTCTTGTAATATCTGTTATCACCGCCGACTCATTCGACTCCTTCTCCGAGTCTTCCTTCTCCTCCTCCTCCTTCTCCTCCTCGGAGTTATCGAAGAAGGAGTCGAATGAGTCGGCGGTGATAGCAGATGATTGCAAGACAGTGAGCAAAAAGACAGGTGAAGAAGAGGACGATACGAGTCGAAGGGGAGATTCAAGTGACAATGTAGGCACCGAGAAGTTGGATAGCGTCACAAACGAGGAGGCTCGAGTACAAGGTGGCAATGATGTTTATAGGAAGAAGAGGTACGAAATTTCTTTTCTTATGACCCGCGTCAGAGGAGGAGAGAAAACCGGTAGCGAGGCGACGAGTGTGAGTCAGAGCTCCGGGCTGGCAAAGAGGACCCATTTCCATTTTGACTCTGCAGCCAGCGAGAAGTTGAAGAAGCTGGGCACGCTGAGCTGCCCATTATGCCTTGATGAGGACGATCAGGAAGACAATGCTGATTCAGTTTTGCCTTCCTTGGATGGTATTGATTCTGTAGATCCGTATATAAAAGAGGAAGAGATTGGGAGTAGAGTGGACCCGGAGGGAAATGAGAGATTGGAAGCTGGGTCAATATCCAAGATGCGAAAGAGAGTCGAGGATTCTAATTTTGATGGCGTAGAGGAAGAGGTTCGCGACATAACGAGAGGGACAGGGAAGGAGACAGATGAAGTGAGGCCGACGACGTCGAAAAGAAAGGCAGCACTGTCGTTAAAGGAAGGCGAAATGTTCAACATCCTCAAGAATACCATCTGGAACGACAAAGGATACTTTGACAAATGAGACCACCATGCTGTCAGGAACATCATCTACTACTATATAAGATATAGTGATAGGTTGTCGTATCATCATTGCTGAGGGATGACGGTCGGAGGACAGTCAACTTTATCTACGGCTATATAGTTTCTGCCTCGCCAGTCGAATGACTGCATGGACTATGTCCTGATCACCATGTCGTACCGTAGATTAATGCAAATGGAGCTGGAGCCAAAATACAGAAACCAAAATACAAAATACAGAATCAAATCCCTGGGTTCGCCGAAAATACAAAACACAGTTCTAATTCATATGTATTTTAAGTGTGAGAAAGGATGGCTCAGAACACAACCCAACCGGAGAGGATACTCTGAGAGATCCATCTGAGTAGGACGAATACTCTGAGAGATCACCTTTACAAGAATGATATCAGTAGCGGGATTGAGTGTGTACGTCCTACTCAGATGGGTCTCACACCGTTACTATTTTTTTTCTGACAGCATGGTGGATGTGCTCCGTCAACAGATTCTTGCTCCGAGCCAAAAATTTGCCCCGGAGCTCAAGTGGACATCCTTCGTGTAGAGCTCGAGTGAGAGGTTCCTGACAGCATGGTGATCTTCTTTGTGAAAGTATCCGTGCTCGTCCCACAACCAAGGTGTGATGAACACGGATACTTTGACAAAGGAGACCACCATGCTGTTAGGAACCTCTCACTCGAGCTCTACACGAAGGATGTCCACTTGAGCTCCGGGGCAAAGTTTTGGCTCGGAGCAAGAATCTGTTGACGGAGCACATCCACCATACTGTCAGAAAAAAATAGTAACGGTGAGAGACCCATCTGAGTAGGACGTATACTATGATAATATTTCCTCCAACACTCAATCCCATTACTGATATCATACTTGTAAAGGTGATCTCTCAAAGTATACGTCCTACTCAGATGGATCTCTCAGAGTATCCTCTCTGCTTGGTTGTCGTATCATCATTGCCGAGGGATGAGGGTCATAGGACAATCAACTTTATCTACGGATACATAGTTTTTACCTCGCCAGTCGAATGGCTGCAGGGACTATATCCTGATCACCATGTCATAGTCAAATACAATCCAGAGATTGACACAGTACTAATTCATATATGTAGTCCAATACAAATAGTCTAATACAAAAACAACCCAATACAAATAGTCAAATACAAATAAGTACTAATAGCTAATGAGAACCACACAGCTCACGCAAACGCTCAGTGATACGATCATGCAACCACCTAAAAAAAGTGGGATCTTTGGCGTGAGGAGAGATGTAGTCCCTTGCAAGTGCTGCATGAATAGAACTCCCGGTCACACTAGCTACCGGTGCTGGATGAATAGAACTCCCGGTCTCACTAGCAACCGGTGCCACTTCCTCCTTAATTATAGGAGGAGCCACCTCAGCATTTACTGTTTCCCTCAAACGACGTGCCGCTCCTCGGGTCATGGGTGCCATCTGGTAAGATCGATATTCACAAATAATATAATTGTAACATAAGCAAGCTAACCAAAGGAACTATCATGTAATTTGAGTATATTTTCGAAAGCAGATAAAGTACAAAAAATTTAATTTTTTGCCAAGTATGAGAACGGATGGCTCAGAACACAACCCAAGATTCATTCTAGCATACATTAGTGTGAATCATCTATGTTCTATACATATGGTGTAGTATATGTTCTTATCGTATCTAGTATCTGAAGAATGTAACATAATCAAGATGAACTCACATAATGTAATACTAAGACATCATCTACTACTATATAAGATATAGTGATAGGTTGTCGTATCATCATTGCCAAGGGATGAGGGTCGGAGGACAGTCAACTTTATCTACGGCTACATAGTTCTTCTGCCTCGCCAGTCGAATGGCTGCAGGAACTATGTCATGATCACGATGTCGTACCGTAGATTAATGCAAAGTCCTTATAGCAAATATCGTACATAGATTTCTACCTCACCAGTCGAATGGCTGTAGGGACAGTGTCTGACTTGGTGTATCTCACCATTTTTCTAAAATGCCTGACATTCTACCTCGCCAGTCGAATGGCTGTAGGTGTATTTCTACCTAGGTATCCA
The DNA here is from genome assembly GCA_029216955.1 of Iris pallida. NCBI lineage: Eukaryota > Viridiplantae > Streptophyta > Magnoliopsida > Asparagales > Iridaceae > Iris > Iris pallida. Next base: position 30,574,106 of record JANAVB010040218.1, on the reverse strand, counting down.
GTCTCTCATACAGGACCTACCTATCTGCCTTTAACATTAAATTATACAAATCAATCTAGTCTTAAATACTGGTACTAACTGCCTGAACATGACAGTCCCTAATTTGTACTGGATTTATCCTACCTCTGAGTTTCACACATATTAAAAAGGAAGGCATTTACTGTTAACAAAATAACCTGCCATGAATTGAACAGCAGGCAGACTTAGATTTAGGATTTAAAATATGGTATTCAGGTCAACTTAATTCAATCAAAGGGCACTGAACAGAAAGTCTAATTAAGACTTTCAACTATGCAGGCAGCCTGGACTGTTGTTCAGAACTTGGCAGGCAAAATTCCATACCATCTGATGACAAACCTATACACACCCTTACCCAAACCATTTGTTTCAGTAGGTAAAATATTCCAGGTTACTCAAGTAACCTGTCGCACAACATTTGGTGTCAACAGCATTCCTTGTTAATTATAACATGCATACTATCATATCCCAAGTCTACCAAAACCTGACCAACATACCCTACACTAATCATTCCATATTTCAGTAATGTTAGTGAGCTAAATCATACTCAACTGTCGAGAATACTTAGAAGAAAACTCATTCACATGATTAGTATCCATCCTTCGTGACATAGCTGAAATTTTATAGGGCTCGATAATAATTATTAGTCAATTTATTCATCATTTCAAAACCCTAAAAATGCCCAAAAAACTTCCAGTATCAGTAAATAGGGCTCGAACCCTAAATTAGAATTCGAATCCAAGCAAAACATCAAATTGACAGTTGATATGCCTAAAAAACTCCCAGTATCAGTATATAGGTGTCACACTGTGAGTCTCGTGTCCATACAGTGGGACACGACGTGTCCAAACCAACAAAATAGGTGTCACACGAACTAGAAGCGAGTCCACGCTCTCGTGTCCCCCGCAGCGAGTCCACTGTGAGTCTCGTGTCCCCCGCAGCGAGTCCACGCTCTCGTGGACACGAACTAGAAGCGAGAGAGAGCTAGAAGACGAGGAAAAACTGGGAAGCGGGGACAGGGGAGAGTTACCTGAGGAGGAGCTACCCGAGGAAGGAGGAGGAGGAGAAGGAGGAGGCCGGAGAAAGGAGATCGCCGGAGGAGTGCCGCAGAGGAGGAGGCCGGAGGAGGAAAATCGTCGGAGGAGCGTCGCGGAGGAGGAGAGCACGAAAAATTGGGGGAAAATTTGTGAATGATCGAAAAGGAAACCCTCGCCGCCTATATGAAACATTTAGCGACGTCCTTCTCGGCCGTCGCTAAACGTCGCTGATATTTAATAAACGGTGACGATGCTTAAAATGCGTCGCTACACGTCGCTGTATCAGCGACGTATACCGACGAACTTGCGACGCAGATTTCCATTTAACAAATTGTAGCCGCTAGACGTCGCTATTAGTCGCTGTTGGAGACAAACATCGACATCTTAGATAAACGTCGCTAAACCCGCAAAAATTAGCGACGTTCTTTCTTGGAGTCGCTAAATACGTCGCTGATATGACTTATTTTGGTAGTGTTCGAAGTCGTGCTCCAACAATGATGTCGAGTACAACACTCTCATCATGGGACTCCAGCTGTCGCAACAGCTGGGGGTTGATCATCTGAAAGCCTACGGCGACTCAAAGCTCGTCGTTAATCAGATCAGAGGGCAATACGAAGTTTGCCATGGAGATCTGGTTCCTTACCATGAAGTTGCATTGAACATTATTTCAACCTTCACCAAGTTCTTCATAGAACACGTACCTCGGTTACAAAATCTAGAGGCTAACGCTCTGGCTGTCCTCGCAGCCTCATTGGCAGCACCCCTCGGGACTCAGCACTACATCACGGTAGTTGGTCGAGACTTGGTTTGTCCTAAAACAACCTATGCTCACAAATGGCCCATGCCATGTCAACAAGTGCTGGTATTATTGTTCGAGACTGGAGGTTCCCGTTCATCGACTTCGCTGTCTACGGAATTCTCCCAGAAGACCCGAAAGAAGCCGTCTCAGTTAGGAGGCATTCCCTTCGATTCTATTACGATACAACTACTAAAATGCTGTACCGATGCTCCTACGATGGACTTCTTCTTCGATGCCTGTCCAACGAAGAAGCAGAAGAAGCAGCCGAAGTCCTTCGAGAAACTCATGATGGAACTTGCGGGGCTCATCAACCTGGGCCTAAGTTGCAGGATCGACTGCGATGCATGGGTTACTACTGGCCGACCATGGCAGCCGACGCTGTCGACTATGCTAAGAAGTGCTATGCTTGTCAGCTCCATGTCGACTTCATCCATACACCATCGGAACCACTACATCCTACGGTCGCCTCCTAGCCCTTCGAAGCTTGGGGTATGTACATTGTAGGACCTATCACCCCTTCTTCATCGAGGGGACACTGCTTCATCCTAGCCATCACCGACTACTTCTCCAAATGGGTAGAAGTGGTTCTGCTGATGGAAGTGAAGAGCTCTTGGGTGATCAGCTTCATTAAACATCATATCATCTATCATTTTGGGGTACCCCGTAGGATTATCCATGACAACGTTCCACAGTTCATCATCCATATTTTCAGCAGATTCTGTGACAAGAATCGCATTCAGAACGTGGCATCGACCGCCTACAATCCGACAGCAAACGGATTGGCCGAGGCTTTTAACAAGACTATCGTCAGGCTACTCAAAAAAGTCGTGTCATCTAACAAAAGCGATTGGGACAAAAAGCTTGGCGAATGCCTTTGGGCCTACCGTACAATGGTACGAACTACGTCGGGCAACACCCCATTCTCCTTAGTCTACGGAAGCGAAGCTTGGCGAATACCCTCACTCCGCGTAGCGATCACAAATCAACTAACAGAAGAAGAAAATCAACGTCGCCGTCTGCATGAATTGGAGGCACTTGACGAAAAGCGTTTCCTAGCTCAACAGCGCATCGAAATCTATCAAGTCCGTATATCACAGGCTTTCAACAAAAAGGTCAAGCAGAGGACTTTCCAAGTAGGCGACCTGGTTCTGGTAGTCAGGAGGCCGATGGTGTTGACACACAAAACACCAGGAAAATTCAAACCCAAATGGGAGGGGCCTTTCATCATGGAGACGGTATACTCAAACGGTGCTTACCGCCTCGCCCGATCAAACGGGGACTTGTTCATGATGCCCATCAACGGCAAGTTCCTAAAGAAGTACTACTCTTGACATCTCTCAGATGTGTACTTACACCTCTACCTAGCAAGGGAGTCAGTGGACCTGTTCACCAGAGCTCACATACACCTCCCTCTCACAAAAATCCTATGCTTTCGAAATCCAGTTGTTCCATTGCATTCTATCTCTAGTAGAAGGACAACCACGTCCACATTACCTCTGAGTTGCTCCTCTACGCCCCACGAAGCGGAATCTTACGCTCCGTAAGACTACGCTACCCATCATATTTACCACGTCCACATTATCTCTGAGTAAACATTCCGTACAGACAACCCCTGCATTGCCGTACATTGATCGCAGAACTTCCATGTCCATATTACCTCTGAGTAGTTTCGTGTATCTCCCCAGAGTCACTCCTACCACGTCCATAATACCGCTGAGTAGGAAGATTTTGACATTTGAACCCCATATTTACCACATCCACATTATCTCTGAGCAAATATGTTGGTTCCCTCAAACTTATTATATGTCCCTAAAAATCAAGGTGCACAAAAGATAATAGGTCCACACAAATTATCAAGTTCATGACAGCAAGAATGAACACACCACAAAACTCTTTATTCTTTATTCTAAAGTAAAGGATTACATCCCCAGCAGGAGTTACAAATTACACAAAATAACAAAAAAAAGGTAGAGGCTACAACCCCTAAGCATCACCGGGATCGGCTGAAAGCTCTTCGATCCGACGCTTCAAGTCTTCCGCCCGAGTCTCTACAGTCGCCAGGACTCGGCGTTCGGCTTCTTGACGCATCATTTCTTTGGCCTCAGGGGAAGTTTCATCCTCATGCTTCTCGTCCAGCTGTTGCCGCTGCTGGGCCAAGAAAAGAGCATGGCGGGTGAAAGCTGCTTCCTCCTCCTTAGATGCTACATGTTCAGCCTGGACTCGCTCAGAATCTAACAAAAGTTGGGCCCACTGGTCTTCAAGGAGGTGAATCTTGGCATTAACCTCCGCTATACTAGCGTCCAACGCCGCTCGCAACTCCACCTTCTCTTGTACGGATTGAGATAGCCTCTCCACCGCAGCCTCAGCGTCAGCCACCTCGCGCTCCCAGTCAGCCACGGTGGCCTGATAAGTTGTGTCACGACCTGTACCCTAGAGTTAGGGCACGAGAACGTAACAACGCCCAGCCTACGCCGCAGTATCGGCGGTAGAACGCTGTCCTAGGTCTCAATGCATCTAACAGTATAAGACTAAACAGTTTATACTCCCCGAATGGCGGTGACATAGCAGAATGTAAACTCAATCACATCTAAGGTAGAGCATAAAGGAAGATAGATAAAACATGAAATCGAAAAGAGATACAACAGATAGAAGTCTAAGTGTCTAAGATACAAACTCAGAATACATCTCAAAAACCAAATACAGTAATCCATAAATACAACTCAAGATGACTGAAAATAAACTATAAGCAAAAACCCTAGCTATCTATGCAACCTCTACTGTCTCCTCTAGGCTAGCAGGCAACCTCCAGGCTATCTGTAAAATTTATCAACGGGTCCAGTCAGGACTGGAGCGAGCACAATACATCTCAACAAGTCATAACAGGATAGGAAATGTAATCATGCTAGAGAATAAATACAAGATCTGAAGAAATAGCATAATGTAAAAGAGAGACTGTAAGTAAATATCTATGATATATATAAAGAGAGACAGTGCTAGTGATTCAGAGTACTGCATAAACATGTGAATGGCTAAGGACTAATTCATGATTACACTACTGGAAATTGATTCATGATTACACTACTTGGATTTATTCACATGTTCACTTATACTCTCCCATTCCCAATCAATACACAAGGATCCATTCAAGTTACGTTAAGATTCATGATTATACTACGTTGCCCATAAAGGGTGATTCATGAATTGATTCGTGAAGGCTCGGTGATCATGAGGGTACATGAGTCACTAGCTGATTCCCGAAGATTCATGATGATAGAAGCATATGATATGTGATGTAAGTGAAACACACATGACAAAAGTATCTGATGCTCCCGAGAGGGATAACATCTCATGAAGGGATCCATATAGTACCAATCCGTGTTACCAACGTGTCAGCATCAAGTAAGATAGTCTAAAGCAGGAAATATAATCCTAAATATGATATAAAATGATCAGAGAATGTACTTGCCTGATATCTGAATGTCCAAGGTAAAAATACTATCCGAGGAGAGGTGTCTGGCTCCTAATTAGAACAGCACAAGTCACAACATGTCCAGAAGGGTAATATGAAGCACTACAATGCATTCTACATGAATCTAGGTCAAACTAGGCCAAAGTCAACCCTTGGTCAACTCTGGTCAACTGCACTAGTCAAACTAGGTCAAACTAGGTCATGTCCTAACCCAGCAAGTCTTACTAGGCCTAACCAAGACTATCCTAGCAAGCACACATCAATACAAGGCTATACAAGCCAACATACACCCAACTCTATATAGCATGCAATTATTCAATACTCAAATAGGCAAGAATTCACATTGGATATACACTAGGTAATCTATTACTTTAAGCTATATATGTCTACACATATATACACATGCATATATTGGTATTCAACATTAGGTCTATAATCATGGAATTTCAAATGGTTATATAAACTTATATATTACAACACAATATGCTAACATATATATAATATACATACATAGCTAAGTTAACTATATTCATAAATACTTATTTAAGAGGCTATGTGTGTGTATGTGAACATGGCAAAGGGACAAGTGAGGGTTAAATGGGCATACATAGTGTATATATATCAAAGAGTGTCAAAGTGTAAGTGAACAATGTGTCAAGTGTGATAGTGTCAGCACAGTGTAAGGGGGTACATGAGGTAATATATGATTTGTGTTAACATAGAACATTACATCTCATTAACTTGTATATTGCATATATTACATCTATTATTATATTATATTCATGCTTGCATTCATTCATCATTCATTTATTCCCTTACACCTCATACATCATTTATTTAACCATTTACTCATGCTTGCATTCTCTATTTAATTACAGAATGTATATACATTAACATGAGTTAAAATCAAATAGAACATTATATTATACACAAGGGTGCACAAAATGCATATGCCGAATAGTAACTCCTACTAATAATCAATACTGTACCATCTCAGCATGAATTAAAATCTAGGATTAAAGTATGTTATAGATCTATGTGTTAGCTTTCCGAAACTTCAAACGGATCGCGTTTTCGTTTCGAGAAACTCCCGGAATCGCAAAAATACCGAGAACGCGTTTGTCTTTCGTACAGCTGACACTCAAATAATTCTCTAGAAAGTTACAGAAAGAATTAGGCCTATTAATACATGTTTTTGGAAAGCTAACTTCAATACGCTTGTTTTAAAAAAATGGGAGATTAAACCGAGCTTTGATCTAGAACTTATGACATTTCTAAATTAGGGCTGAAATTAAAAACGTGGATAAAAATCATGACGGATTTGGATAGTTTGAGACAAAAGAACACAAGTATATAACATAATATATCAAGAACTCACTCTCTACACTAATATATATATATATATATATATATATATATATATATATATATATATATATATATATATATATATATATATATATATATATATATGAGACACTATAGAACACATCTCCAATACAAAAATATGAGATTAAACATGTAATAATTCATTCATACATAACAACAACACATAGTGTGTCCAAATTTGGGATTTTCCCACATGGACACAACCACAACACAAAGGACACTCCTATGACCTCCAAATGGACACAAAATGGACACAAATGGAGATACAACCATGGAGGTCATTCCTATGGGTTCAAAATAGACCTATATGCATGAAGAAATGAAAAGGAGAATGGATTTATACCTCCCAGTAGATCGAATCGAAGAAAAGCCTTCCCGGAGCGACACCGACACGTAGAGATTCCAAAAGGACACGAACGAGCTCCGAATCCTCCCAAACTTGGGTAGCTTCCTCCTTTGCTAGAATGGAGAAGGAAAGAAGAAGATTTAGTGGCAAAATATAAGGATTTGGTGGAGAAATTGCTAGGGATTGCTCTCTAGGAATTTGGGGAAGAACAAGAGAGAGAGTGTGTGGATGAGAATAATAAAATAAACTTGAGCCTATCCTCTCCCAAAGTGGCTGGCCATATGGGGCTATTTGTCCTATTATGGTAAGGTCTAAAATGCCCTCACTAACCTATTCTATGAGTATTAGGAAAGGGCTAATTGGTTGGGGCTAAATTAGTCATTCTAAAGTCTCTAATCACACTAACCTTATCCATAATAATTAGTCTAACCTCTAACTAAAATATTTCTATCATGTGGACTAAATTTAATATCATGTGGGCCATGCCTAACTAGTGTGTGGGTCCCACTAGAGTCAAACTACCCCCGGGTCCCCGTTTCAAGTCGAATTGAGTTAAAATTCGAACCCGACTCAAATAACCCCAAAATAATATCATAAATAATAAAATAATATCAAAATAATTCAAAGAGGTCAAATGCAAAAATATTCTTAGGCCAAAAATGACATTAAAATATTATAATCACATGGTTAGGCTCTAGGTCAAACAGTCTCTAGGGTTTCACTAGCAAAACGTCAAAACCACAAGTCATTGATTTAAATAATTTTAAAATGATTTAAAATCACCAAAAATTATATCATGAATTAAATATCATTATTAAAATAATTATAAATACAAAATTTCAAAATTACCCTCATTTGGGAAACTGGGTGCTACAAGTTGACTCAGTTTCAGCGATCAACTTCCCCTTTTTTGCCTCTATCAGAGCGGAGAGATCATTTCGCTGGATACTCTGAAACTCGGAAAGAATCTGGTCGAGCTCATCCACCGACGCCTCCAGAATCTCAGCCATATGATCATGGCCCCAGTGGAAGTACCCAAACCTATCACGTCCATACTACCTCTGTTAGGATTGTCACACCTAAACATCTATACTATCCATGCTTCTTGTTCAAAGTATTTCAAAACTTGTCCAAAAGTTTTAAAAACTTTGAAGGGGGTCTTGTAGAAGCATGAAAAAGGAGGGATATTATTTTTAATCCCACATCGGAAAGGAGAAGAAGAGAGGTCTCATTCCACTCTATATATAGAGCCCTCGTGCCTCCTTTGAAAAGGGCACCAAAATAAATAAAAAAGGAGCCCGTTATCCAGGGAGCCCGTTCGAGCCACAAAAAGTTGCAGTAGTTCTTCTATTCTTCTGGACTGGCTGCAAGTTCTTCACTCGTTGTCAAGACGAGAAAAAGTTGGATTTTGAGTACTATGCGCCTTCGTGGGCTAGTACGAAGAACTCCAAGGCGGCACGGGCCATGCGCCTCGAACGTGCTATGCCAGCAGTGAGCCAGAGGCATGCGCTCACAATCATGCGCGCTGCCAATGGTAAACTGTACAAGGTTGACTCGGGTGCTTCTGCGCCAGAAACGATCCAACCTTCAAAGTCCTTGTCACACTTGGGCGCATCTGCTGCGTTCGCAACCAAGTCTTGCAAGGCAAACTCAGTGGTCTTGAACCCCCGCGTCTACATTGGTTGTGCGTCTGAGGCTGGTTCAAGTCACTCTAAATGTTGCTCCCCCACTATTGATCTGGGCGCATCTTTTGCGTCGTATCAGCGGGTGCAACATTCACTTGACCACCCCGACGCTTGGCCTTGCCATGCGTCTGATGGGGGTGTAAAGGTGACGCATCACTCATACACTCACCGTGACGCTTGGCTTTGCCATGCGTCTGATTAGGGTACGAGTTTCACTCATACACTCATCCTGACGCTTGGCTTTGCCATGCGCCTGAAGAAGGTACGAGTGTCAACATCTCCTCACATGATTTACGTAATGTGATCACTCACAGACGTAGATCGGGAGAGACGACCATCATGCACAACTCGCCCCTCACTGGACATACTTGTTCTACTGTCGCCATCAACTACTGCTGTCGCAAGACAGTGGCTCCACCACCAAGGCAGTCTATGTTCCAGCAGTTACAACATGATGTGCTTGTCTCCCAGCGCATCACTCTGCCCCGTCAGAGTGAATCACTTCCTCATCAACGCACATGCGCATCTGCCAGCCTGGGGCTCTTCCATCATCAAACCCAAACCATGCATTCAACTTGGCACTCGATGTCGTACCAGCAAGCGGTTCAAACATAAACTGCTATGTCTATTCCAACTCGGCGAATCTCAGTCTTCTGAAGGATTTCACCGTTAAAGCTTCTTCGAACAAGGAGAACCATCATCCACAGTACAACGTCTTGCCAAGGAGGAGGATCAGTCGAATCCATCTTCGTCGAGAAGTCAAGGGAGTGACAACAAAACTCTCTCAAATTGTTGCTATTTATACGCCAGGGCAAATCAAACCCATGCGCCAAGTGACAACCTTTCCGAAGTCAGTGCAATGAACTTGAACTTAACAGTCGGACCAATGAAGATGCGCCATGCAACAGATGCGCCCATCAGCACCAAGCGTCCCGTAAGGATGCGCCCAACAAAGCGCAGATCCATGCGTTCTAGTCAACATGGACCCATGCGCCCATTTCGGCTTGTCACCCATCAAGCAATTAATGCTCAAGTGACAGAGTTGGCAGCACGTCCCCCGAGGACTGAACACTTAGCATCTTTTTCAGAAGACAAAGCGTCGCTGACGTCAGCATCATCATTTACTTTCCTCCGGCGGTTACAAGCCACGTGGCCGCCCAACCATTTCGCATGCGCCTCAGACTTTCCTCTGATCCCTAAAGACAGAGGTCAAGTCACTACTGAAGCCCCACATGCGCCTCAAAAGCCATGCGCCCAGACTGGTTCGTGACTCCTAAAGGTTACAGGCCAAAGTCTACTAATGCGCCCAATCCTAGGTACATCCTGTCAGATTACTCTCCACCAAATCCGAGACCGTCAGAGCTAAGGATACGCGCAACGTGTCTTTTGACTCAGTTCAGCCGATGAAGGGGTGCTAATCACCCAAGATCTCAGCAACCGAAAGATCTTCTCCATTGCTATGTGAGAGCTCTGTCGTAGCCAACAAATGCAACAAGAAGAGTTCAACTCCTCAATTCGAGCGCGTCGCCCATGCGCCTCCATCAGCAATTACCACGTGGCATCCCCACAAACATGCACATCCTACATATGTGCGCATGAGCAGCAGTTTATATTTCAGTTGTAGTACTTATATTATATTTCTGAGACTTTGGACTTGTGTTAGCTGTGACTTGTTGATACTTTCTGGACTCGTTTCCTGTTTATTACTATCATATCTTTTTCCATGCTTCTACCTTAGTTTTGATTATGTGATTGAGGCAGAATTGCCTTATTCCTCCGTTCGGAGTGTATATACTGCACAGGTACATTTATCTGTTTAGATGTAGCATTTACAGACCCTATATACAGCGTTCTACCGCCGATTCTGCGGCGTAGGCTGGACGTAACCGCTTTTCGTGTCCCTAATCAGGGTGCGGGTCGTGACACATTTTTGTGGTGGCCCATGCAGGTCTGTGTCATAACTAGTGCGAACTCGTAATGGTGCTCGACTTAGAGTGCTAATTACGAGCCTGCGATTAGGATATAGGATTAGGGTATGATAGGAGTTACTCAATCACATTTTAGGAAAAACTTTGATCTTTTGATTACCATGACAACTCTTCTTGTATTTGAATTCAATTGTCCTCCTTTGATAATGTCCTATCATGTGCCATATTGATCTCTTGGGTTCAATTCGTCTTCAGGATGACAGTCACTCGTTCTCCAGCAGCGGGTTCTAGCGCAGTTCCAGAGAGGTCAGATCAGGGAGGTCTTCCACCTCCGGCTACGGGACCGACAGTCGAGAGTGCAGTAGCATCAGTTCCTGCCCTTCAGGCAGGAGTAGCAGCGGCAGTTCCCGGAGGTCTTCCACCTCCAGCTGGGGGAGATGCAGTCCAGGGAGCAGCCCCATCAGTTCCTGCCCTACCGGCGGGAGCACCAGCAGCGACGGCTTCAGGAGGTCTTCCACCTCCGGCAGCGGGACCGTCTATGGTCATCCCAGACATTTTTCCACCGCCGCCCCAGCTACCGACAGACACCCAGGGGATGATGGCCCTCCTGCAGCAGATGTTGCAGACGCAGCAGCGCCAGACAGAGGTGCTGAGACAGATCATGGAGAACTCGCACCAGTTAGCCATGGCAGCAGTAGAGAGGGTTGTACCGGGTACAGTTCAGGATACCCCAGTTCAGTATCAGTGTCAGAGACAGAGGCCAGCAGCACAGTGCCGCTTTTGCGGGAGGCCAGGGCACACTGTAGAGGTGTGCAGGAAGAGATTGGGCGCCTGTTTATACTGTGGGGCGTCCGATCACCAGCTGAAGGACTGCCGTTCCCGGGGAGCCCGAGGAGTTCAGGACAGAGCGCAGCCGGCCAGAGGACCAGCAGTTCAGCAGAGAGGTCCTCCACTTCAGACGCAGCAGCAGTGTTTTCAGCAGCACCAGAGGGGAGCCCGTGCGGACAGAGTACGTCAGGCACTAGCACGTGACGACCAACAGCAGGGTCAGGGCAAGAGACAGGTCGTCCAGTGTGCTTTCTGCAAGAAGATAGGGCACACCCGTGATGTTTGTAGGATGAAGCTGGGAGTTTGCCTGTTCTGTGGAGCTCCAGATTACCAGATGAGGGACTGTACTGCCCGTGCAGCCAGACAGGCAGGCCAGGATAGAGTACGACAGGCTAGAGGAGGCCAGCAGGGTCGTGCGTTCGTCATGGCAGTTGAGCCCTCTCAGGCAGTAGCAGAGCGGAGTGCAGGTTCCGATCTTTCGATCTCCTTTCCGCATTTGCTTCCTTATTTACTGTTTGAAATTCGATTCCATCTGTTCCTTGTCTGTTTGATGAAAAATTGCTCTTGTGATGTGGTTTTTTGAGATAAGTCGTATGGGCTAGGTCGTCTCGATTATGAGATTTTAGAATCCTCTAGGGTCATGCTAGCAGGCATAGAGAGGACATATAGTCGGATTATGGTCGTATTTCTCGGGTGTGGGAATTTAAGGTTTTCGCTGCCAAGCATGCGGCAATGCGAAAATTTTAAATACCATGATTCTAGAGGTATGTACCATAGTCGAGGACTCTGTGATTATCGTAGCCTTGCTCACTGGCATGACAGAGATTCTGAGTATCATGATTTTGGGCAGACGCATATGATTATCGAATTGCATGAAATTTTCTGTGGTTACTTGTTTTAAATTTTTGAGGATGAAATTTTTAAGGTGGATAGGCTTGTAGCACCTAGTTTCTATTTGAGTATAATTTTAAAATGCTATAATTTTAGTCATTTAATTATTGTGATTTAATTCATGCTTTGATTTCGGAGATTTTAATCATTTTAAATTTTTAAGCCATGATTTGTGATTTGATGTTTTACTAGTGAAACCTTAGAGACTGTTTGACCTAGAGCCTAACCATGTGATTAGGATATTTTCAGTATCATTTCTGGCCCAAGGGTATTTGGTCATTGGATCTCTTTGATTTATTTTGCATTGGTGATTGTTGATTTGGCTTTTGATAGGTGAGATTTTGTGATGGTTTCGTGTCCGTGTCGGACACGTAACAGTTTTTATTTGCAAGTGTTGTTGTGTCTTAAGAGATTTTTATTTTTGCAATTTTTTTTTGTTTTTGGAGGTGTTCGAGAGGGATTATTTTCTGCATGTGTTTTTCTGTGATTGCTTTGTTTTAATTTCGAGGACGAAATTTTTTAAGGTGGATAGATTTGTCACCCCCAGTTTTCACAAACAGGGGTATTTTGATAATTTTTCACTTTAAAAATTATTTTGAAATTATTTATTTATTATTTGTATTATTTTGGGGTTATTTGAATCGGGTTCGAATTTCAATTCGTTTCGACTTGTTTTGACTTGTTTCGGGGACCCGAGGTATTTTGACCTTAGCGGGCCCACACACTAGCTAACCATGGCCCACATGTTAGATATTTTGGTTAGAGACTAGACCATTATTTTAGTTAATTATTAGTTAGAGATTAGTGGTTTCGGTTTGACTAAACTACCCCCGGTTTAACCATTTCCCATTTTTGGACCATTTAATTAATTGGAGGGCAAACTTGTAATTAATCAAATAGGACAAAAATGGGGGAATACCATGTATGGCCGGCCACATAGTGAGAGGATAGGGTGGAGAGAGAAAATCACTTTTCATTTCATTCCAATCCACATTTTCTTCTTCTTCTCCAAAGGCTCCATTTGCTTTTGAAAGCTCCATTGATTTTTGCTCTCAAACCAAGGTGATTTCTTCCCCAAAACTTATTCTTTTCTCATGTAGATCATGTAGGAACCCTCCATGATGATTCTTAGGGTGGTACCATCATTAGAAACCATTTTTGTGTCCTTTAGACATTTTTAGGAGTGTCCACTTGTAGGCTTGTGTCCTATTAGGAAAAAGCCCCCTTTTTGATCCATGAATGATGTTTAAATGTTGCTTTTGTGTGGTTTTCCATTTAATCTCAGATTTTTAATGTTGTAGAGATGATCCATGAGAGTATCTTAATGTATCATATTATTTCTATGTGTTTTGGTATATATATAGTTATATATATATCATTCTCTCTCTCTCTCTCTCTCTCTCTCTCTCTATATATATATATATATATATATATATATATATATAAATGGTGATTAATTTATGTGATGTTGTGATGTTTTATATGGCAATCGGGGGCTGTCCAGATTTTGGGCTGAATGTTGGGGGTGTTTTGGTTGAGTTTTGGTAGCTAATGCTTATGTACAATGAGTATATGCATCTATATATATATATATTGATATAGATATATATATGGTTATATAAGGGGTATATTTTTATGGATAAATTGGTGTTGTGGTGATGTTTTAGAGGGGGAAAATGCTCCCAGAATTTCAGGTTCAGATTTGTGAAGGGATTGGTTGTGGGTTTAGTCTATTAGTTTTACATCTATCTAGTTATATATATATAGGTATATATATATGTATTGTTATATATATATAGAGGGGTTTATATATGGATGTATATATATATTAGTGGGGGATGTTTGTGAGATGTTTGTGAGGGGAGAGAACCCAAATTTCAGTCCACAACAACCCCAAAAACAGTCCACATTAGTTGCTTGTGTGTGTGTGTAGTTGAGAGGGTGTTTTGTGAGTTGTGTGTGTGTGTGTGTGTGAGAACCTATTAGTGAGTGCCTATAGTTAGCCTATGTGCAAACTAGTAGGAAACCTATTAGGAAACTTAGGGAGAGGTCTATATGAGGGTGAGGTGTTGTGTGTGAGTGTTGTGTATGAGTGTGGGGTAAGTGTGGTAGATAGAAGGGTAAATTCATGACGTAGAATAGGTAATAGGGTAAACCTATACCCCGTATCCTAACATGACCTAGATACTTAGGATACCCAATTTTCTTGGTAGGTAAACCTTAGATAGGTTGATATCTAGCTATCCTAAGGAGCCTAGGTGAGTTCCATGGGTATTTGTGAGGTTTCATTGGTTTTAGGCAAGGTATCGGGATTTACCTTGGAAGGATAAATACTAGTTTTTGCCTAGAAGTGGGATATTGTGTTAGAAGCCTAAGATAGTGTTAGAACTTGATCCCCGTGGTTGGTAATGATCAAATATGGTACTCTAAGACTAGTTTTGACGTCGGTTGACCGTTTTGACCAAAAGTCAACAAAAGTCAACCGAAGGTCAAACTTAGCCTTAAAGCGACCCGATTTGACCGAAACCAACCGAGACTTGACCAGTTGACTGAAAGTCAACAGTTGGTCAACATTAGACTTGTTTGACCTAGAGTTGACCATAGTTGACCATAGTTGACCAGGGTTGACCAGAGTTGACTTTTGACCGAAGTCAACTGTAAGTCAACCGTTGATCCCAATTGACCTAGTTTGACTTGGAATGACTTCCAGTGACCTAATAAGACCTAGTATGACTCAGTTAGACCTAGATTGACCTAGTTTTGACTTAGACTTGCATTCATGGCTTGTATTAGTTTCCTTTTTCAGCATTTAGTCCTGTTTGACTTATAGTATCTTGTCTTAGGTCTGTGATCGCTCTGAGCGTCTGTTCACTCTATCAGCTCAGGACCACAGGCCAGTACATTCACTGATAGTTTTCATTGTCTTGATATCTACTATATCCGATTCAGTCGTAGTGTCTTACTTGATTCTCGACACGATAGTTCACGGACTAGTATTAACGGACTCTGGTCATGAGATGTCATTCCTGGATCTCTTGGGATATTGGTACTTGATTAGTCTTGATTCTTGTACTTGTATTGACGTCGATTTCAAAAGAGGATTAGCTCCCCTCTTAGGGAATCCCGCGTCATGACGTGCCATGATCAGTTCCATTTATACTATTCGGGGAAAATAGGGGAATTATTAGGAGTTATGTGATCAAACCCTAATATAACTATATTTTGCTAGCGTCACCCTCACTCCACGTAGGGTGTCGCAGATACCTCACTCTCGGTTATCCAGGTTGGGCGGCATGATTCTCCGTTGACGTTCATCGCGGATTGCCGTGCCAAATGGATAACTTGGCCTTACTACCTATTAGCCGATCACATATCACTCTAATAATTCAAACCACTTTTACTTTATTTGTCATGTCTTATATTCTAGCTTCAGCTTTACTTACTATACTTTCACCCTGCTATGATTCATTTCTTATATGCTCTACCTGCTTTTATACCGTACTTGATTATGGGACTAGGTTCTGTTCGGAAGAAGGGTTACAACCCCGGTCCTTGTTTGGTTTAAGGGTTGTAACTCGGCTTTCGAATGGTTCCCAAGTCGTCTTTACTCTTTGTCTTGTATTTCATTATTACTGTTTCTTATAGTATATCTCAATTCACATGGAACTGCTGTTGGTGTTTTGTACTTGCTCATTTTCCTGACAGGATACGTTGACAAATTTTACAGATGACTTAGAGGATGTTTGCCCAACTTATTACGGGGCAGAGACCGAGGAGCTTGACTTAGATAGAGGCTTAGTAGTAGAGCCTCTTGACCTTGCCCACCCAGAGTAGCTTAGCTAGTAGGTTTGCCTGGCCTGCGAGCCAGCAGTTTATATTTCAGTTGTAGTACTTATATTATATTTCTGAGACTTTGGACTTGTGTTAGCTGTGACTTGTTGATACTTTCTGGACTCGTTTCCTGTTTATTACTATCATATCTTTTTCCATGCTTCTACCTTAGTTTTGATTATGTGATTGAGGCAGAATTGCCCCATTCCTCCGTTCGGAGTGTATATACTGCACAGGTACATTTATCTGTTTAGATGTAGCATTTACAGACCCTATATACAGCGTTCTACCGCCGATTCTGCGGCGTAGGGAGGACGTAACCGCTTCTCGTGCCCCTAATCAGGGTGCGGGTCGTGACAAATGAATAAGTGAATGAATGAATGAACAAGTGAAAGAAAGAAAATTAAGAATGAATGAAAGAAAGAGAAGAAAGGCATACAAGAAGAGAAGAATGATTAGCGACAACTCCAAACAATGAAACAACTATCCAAAAAGAGATACAACAGATAGAAGTCTAAGTGTCTAAGATACAAAAACCCAGAAATACACCTCAAACTTATATACAGTAATCCACAAAGTAAATACAACTCCAAACAATGAAACAACTATCTAAACATCCTCTAATGTGTCTCCTCTAGGCTAGCAGGCAACCTCCAAGCTATCTGTAAAATTTATCAACGGGTCCAGTCAGGACTGGAGCGAGTACAATACATCTCAACAGATCATAGCAGGTTAGAAAATATAAACATGCAGTAAAGTAAGATACAAGTATTGAAAGAAGTGCAGTATAAAAATAGAGAGAGAACTGTAATAGAAATATCTACTATAAATAGAGAGCTAACATGTGGCTAGTGAGTCAGAGTACAACATGAACATGTAAATGGCCTAGAATGATTCTGTGAAGACACTACGGAATGATTTAAAGAAGATACTACTGGTGTATTATTCACATGTCCACTTCTACTCCCCCGTACCCCCAATCAATACACAAGGATCCAGCCAGGTTATGTTATATGATTCCATGCACGGCTCCCGAAGGGTGATACATGGATGTCCCATAAATAGGGATTCTGGGGGTTACCCAACAGTGTAAGATTCAAGAGACTCTGTGATCATGAGGGTACATGTCACAAGTAATCAAATGAACCAAGAAGCATAGTGATACGCCATGTAAGTGAGACACACAGAACATAGAGTACCCGATGCTCCCTAAGGATAACATCTCAAGAAAGGATCCATATAGTACCAATCCGTGTGACCATCGTGACAGTACAAGTAAAGTAATCTACTGCAGGAAATAATTCTAAGCAGGATATGAAATGATCAGAGAATGTACTCGCATGATATCTGAATGTCCAAGGTAAAGATATTGTCTGAGAAGAGGTGTCTGGCTCCTAATTAGAACAGCACATGTCACAACATGTCCAGAAGGGTAATATAAAGCACTATAATGCATTCTACATGAATCTAGGTCAAACTAGGCCAAAGTCAACCCATGGTCAACTCTGGTCAACTGCACTAGTCAAACTAGGTCATGTCCTAACCCAGCAAGTCTTACTAGGCCTAACCAAGACTATCCTAGCAAGCACACATCAATACAAGGCTATACAAGCCAATATACACCCAACTCTATATAGCATGCAATTATTCAATACTCAAATAGGCAAGAATTCACATTAGATATACACTAGGTAATCTATTACTTTAAGCTATATATATATGTCTACACATATATACACATGCATATATTGGTATTCAATATTAGGTCTATAATCATGGCATTTCAAATGGTTATATAAACTTATATATTACAACACAATATGCTAACATATATATAATATACATACATAGCTAAGTTAACTGTATTCATAAATACTTATTTAAGAGGCTATGTGTGTGTATGTGAACATGGTAAAGGGGCAAGTGAGGGTTAAATGGGCATACATAGTGTATACATATCAAAGAGTGTCAAAGTGTAAGTGAACAAAGTGTCAAGTGTGATAATGTCTACATAGTGTAAGGGGTACATAAGGTAATATAGAATTTGTGTTAACATAGAACATTACATCTCATTAACTTGTATATTGTATACATTACATCTATTATTATATTACATATTATGGAACCTACATATTCATTACAAGCCATACTTATACATGCTTACATTAGATAGGATACTTACACCTCATACATCATTTATTTAACCATTTACTCATGCTTTCATTCTCTATTTAATTACATAATGTATATACATTAACATGGGTTAAAATCAAATAGAACATTATATTACACACAAGGGTGCACAAAATGCATATACCGAATAGTAACTCCTACTAATAATCAATACTATACCATCTCAGCATGAATTAAAATCTAGGATTAAAGTATGTTATAGATCTATGTGTTAGCTTTCCGAAACTTCAAACGGATCGCGTTTTCGTTTCCGGAAACTCCCGGAATCGCGAAAACACCGAGAACGCGTTTGTCTTTCGTACAGCTGACACTCAAATAATTCTCCAGAAAGTTACAGAAAGAATTAGGCCTATTAATACATGTTTTTGGAAAGCTAACTTCAATACGCTTCTTTTAAAAAAACGGAAGATTAAACCGAGCTTTGAGCTAGAAGTTATGGCATTTCTAAGTTAGGGCTGAAATTAAAAACGTGGATAAAAATCATGACGGATTTGGGTAGTTTGAGACAAAAGAACACAAGTATATAACATAATATATCAAGAACTCACTCTCTACACTAATATATATATATATATATATATATATATATATATATATATATATATATATATATATATGTATATATATATCAAGAACTCACTCTCTACACTAAAATATATATATATATATATATATATATATATATATATATATATATATATATATATATATATATATATATATTTTAGTGTAGAGAGTGAGTTCTTGATATATATATATATATATATATATATATATATATATATATATATATATATATATATATATATATATATATATATATATATATATATATATATATATATATATATATGAGACACTATAGAACAAATCTCCAATACAAAAATATGAGATTAAACATGTAATAATTTATTCATACATAACAACAACACATAGTGTGTCCAAATTTGGGATTTTTCCACGTGGACACAACCACAACACAAAGGACACTCCTATGACCTCCAAATGGACACGAAATAGAAACAAATAGAGATACAGCCATGGGGGTCATTCCTATGGGTTTAAAATAGATCTATATGCATGAGGAAATGAAATGGAGAAGGGATTTATACCTCCCGGTAGATCAAATCGAAGAAAAGCCTTCCCGGAGCGACACCAACACGTAGAGATTCCAAAAGGACACGAACGAGCTCCGAATCCTCCCAAACTTGGGTAGCTTCCTCCTTGGCTAGAATGGAGAAGGAAAGAAGAAGATTTGGTGGCGAAATGGAAGGATTTGGTGGAGAAATGGAAGAATTTGGTGGAGAAATTGCTAGGGATTGCTCTCTAGGAATTTGGGGAAGAACAAGAGAGAGAGAGTGTGGACGAGAATAATGAAATTAACTTGAGCCTATCCTCTCCAAAAGTGGATGGCCATATGGGGCTATTTGTCCTATTATGGTAAGGTCCAAAATGCCCCCACTAACCTATTCTATGAGTATTAGGAAAGGGCTAATTGGTTGGGGCTAAATTAGTCATTCTAAAGTCTCTAATCACACTAACCTTATCCATAATAATTAGTCTAACCTCTAACTAAAATATTTCTATCATGTGGACTAAAATTAATATCATGTGGGCCATGCCTAACTAGTATGTGGGTCCTACTAGAGTCAAACTACCCCTGGGTCCCCGTTTCAAGTCGGATTGAGTTGAAATTCGAACCCGACTCAAATAACCCCCAAAAAATATCATAAATAATAAAATAATATCAAAATAATTTAAAGAGGTCAAATACAAAAATATCCTTAGGCCAAAAATGACATTAAAATATCATAATCACATGGTTAGGCTCTAGGTCAAACAGTCTCTAGGGTTTCAATAGCAAAACGTCAAAACCACAAGTCATTGATTTAAATAATTTTAAAATAATTTAAAATCACCAAAAATCATATCATGAATTAAATATCATTATTAAAATAATTATAAACACGAAATTTCAAAATTACCCTCATTTGGAAAACTGGGTGCTACAACTCTACCCACCTTAGAAAAATTTCGTCCTCGAAATTTAAGATCGATAGTACTCCTTTTAGAGCCTCTAACCTACCCAATATCTAAGGTAACACTTCTTAACACTAGAATAATAAACGGACATCTAAAAAGTGTTAATCTAGGAATACCTCCAATACTGCTCTGTTGTACGGCGGTAATGGAACTTCAATAAAATATGGACTGGAACCTATATCCAAGGGACTGGACATATTTTAAAGTGGTCTTAACTAAGGATAAAAAGGAACTGATCATAGGCTATAGGTATGCTCAAACTATTATCTTCCTATTAACCATCTATTAATACATTCTATTACCATAGGAACGATGATTACTAAGACATATAGGCCCCTATCTCTCATAACACATTTATACTCACCAAAAGACTAGTACATCCTATCAAGGCTGATACTATAATCTCTCATAAATCTCATATGCTATATGTTTATAGACACACATCCCCACATCCAGGACTATTCTATATATATCTACAACTGATACTAATGGGATGACGTCCCTATTTCCCAACAATCAAGGTCTAATTTTTTTATCTAAATCATGCAATTTGAAGGAATAATATACAAGGTCAGGGCATACCGTAGCAGTTGGAAGTCTCACCTAGGTGCACTGGTCATTCTAGGTCAAAACAGTACTGTGGTATCAACACA
Source organism: Iris pallida (assembly GCA_029216955.1). NCBI lineage: Eukaryota > Viridiplantae > Streptophyta > Magnoliopsida > Asparagales > Iridaceae > Iris > Iris pallida. The sequence goes on along the minus strand of JANAVB010040218.1, from coordinate 30,552,996 downwards.
CAAACAATCTAGGGTGTCTTAATTGGGAAGTTAAGGGAACAACAATCATCAAGGTTGTAGGGCTGTCTACCATCCTATATAAAAATTGGTCAATATCAAAATAAAATAAAGGCAACTACCAATTATCTAAAAAAAGGTATAGAAAATCAAATTCAAAAATTAAGGAATTGAAAATCACTTGCATTGAAATCCAATCACAATATATATATAGAGAGAGCGTTAGAGAGGAAAAAGCTAGCATTGTGTGTATGGGGACGTGTTCATATGGTTAGATAGTAGGCGTGTGTGTACGTGAATATACATGAAAGTGTATATGAGGATTTGGATTTCAAACAATAACTATCAAGTTACACTAATCATGGCATATGGGTTAACAATCTACAATATACAATTTATTTAATCACAACTTGCATGGCTAACCACATATATATTTATAAAAAGGTAGAGACTTAGTTATGTATTTATATATTATAACATGTATGCCTAATCTCTATATATATCTATCTAGATATATAATCATAACATAGAGGAGAAGGGTTAGGTTACATGACAGTATATACTATGTTAGAGTGTGTGTGTGTCCTTGTACAGGATTATAGCTTAGTATCAAAAGGTTAAATCCAGTTTTAGTTCAGCATTTACATACAAAATCTGAAAAGATGCTAACATTTAAACCAGTGCAATATTAACATAACACAGTTCAGATTTTAGGGTTTTGAACATCGCAACCAATCTCAATGGTCCCAATACATCCTAACACGATAGAAATGAAACCCTAACATACTATCCATACATTTATCTACGCATACAGTTCAATATTACATGTTAAATCTGAAATTGAACATTTGAAATCAATGTGAAAATGTTAACATATATTCAGTTTTCAGGATTTTGGAGAAATTTGAACATCAAAACCAACTCAATGTTTATCACAACCTATCATGTAAGAATATGAAACCTAACATTATATCCCTACAACAACAATGTACACAGCTCTAAATATTATATTTAAAACAACAATTTGAACTAATACTTAAAATTCAATATTAAGGGTTAATATGCACACAGTCTTAGATTTGACAAATTCAAACACAAAACTCAACTAAATTTTTTTTTTTGATTCGAAACCCTACGTATAACATACATGTGCAGTGATGTAAACATAACTAATAACATGAAATCTATATTTGAATTACGAATTTAAACTGGAAAAGTAGAAAACCAGAAATATTGGGATTTTGACAATTTAAACATCAACCACATATTAATATGTATTTAGATAGGTGGAAAATCAAGTGTAGCATGCATACGTGTCAGGCAAAGAGTCTGTGTCCACTATATATATATTCTCATGTCCCAATATAAAAATCAAATTCTATATCAAGACCAACATTTAGATTCCTACCAAGATTGCAAAGTAGGTGATTGGTGAAATCAAGACAGTTTTATTATTATTATCATTATTTAATACAATAATAATAGCAAGAAGAAATAACAATAAAATCTATTTTGCTTATCTGTTTAAAGGAAGAACCATTTTGAAACCATAGCTATAATACCAAATCTAAGATAAGGTCTAGAAAAATCGTCGATTCATTGTATTAAGAAGAAATTCGTAGTAAGAAGTTGCACAAGGTTCATAAAAACAGCTAAAGCTACTCCTAAGTTAAATAAATGAGAAACAAAACAAAACAAACAAATAACAATTCTCTCTTTCTTTCTTTTTTTTTCTTTTTTTTGAAGGACTGAAACAAAAGTAGAGAAAACATGTTCAAAAATATTTAAGGTACAATCTGATAATCATATGCGTCTTCTTGAAATTATGTTGTCAGAATTCTGCCACGCCAATAAGCATAGCTACAATAAACGATAGAGTCCATAATAAGACATACACCCTATAATCACGTTATCTAGAATTCTTACCACGCCACCCGGTATGACTGCAAGAAAATCTAGATTTCATAACTAAGATAAGTATAGCTATATCAGGCTCTACGTCCTTGTCATGCTAGCAAATATGACTGCAATAAATTCTAAATTCCATAATAAAGTAGACTTTTACCTTTCTCACTGTCCTTATCAAGTATGTCATCAGGTTATACCTTAATTCCAAAAAAATGTATATATACATATAAATATAAACTCAAATTCAATAACTAACATCAAGATTCAAAATTCAACAATAATCCATCAAAATCAAGTTCAATAACAGGAAGTAAAGGTAAATCAAATCAGGGAAAAACCCAGGAATCTCTCAAGGAATCCTAACTGTAATTGAGTACCTTCAAAATATATCCTAATCCTACTGCAGGCTGTAGTGGTACTCAAGTTCGAATATCATACATAAACTCGGACCTGCATGGGCCACCACTAAAAATGTGTCACGATCCGCACCCTAGAATTAGGGCACGAGAACGTAACAACGCCCAGCCTATGCCGCAGTGTCGGCGGTAGAACGCTGTCCTAGGTCTCAATGCATCTAACAGTATAAGACTAAACAGTTTATACTCCCCGAATGGGGGTGACATAGCAGAATGTAAACTCAATCACATCTAAGGTAGAGCATAAAGGAAGATAGATAAAACATGAAATCGAAAAGAGATACAACAGATAGAAGTCTAAGTGTCTAAGATACAAAAACCCAGAAATACACCTCAAACTTATATACAGTAATCTACAAAGTAAATACAACTCCAAACAATGAAACAACTATATAAACATCCTCTAATGTGTCTCCTCTAGGCTAGCAGGCAACCTCCAAGCTATCTGTAAAATTTATCAACGGGTCCAGTCAGGACTGGAGCGAGTACAGTACATCTCAACAGATCATAGCTAGTTAGAAAATATAAACATGCAGTAAAGTAAGATACAAGTACTGAAAGAAGTACAGTATAAAAATAGAGAAAGAACTGTAATAGAAATATCTACTATAAATAGAGAGCTAACATGTGGCTAGTGAGTCAGGGTACAACATGAACATGTAAATGGCCTGGGATGATTTTGTGAAGACACTACGAAATGATTCAAAGAAGATACTACTGGTGTATTATTCACATGTCCACTTCTACTCCCCCGTACCCCCAATCAATACACAAGGATCCAGCCATGTTATGTTATATGATTCCATGCACGGCCCTCGAAGGGTGATACATGGATGTCCCATAAATGGGGATTCTGGGGGTTATCTAACAGTGTAAGATTCAAGAGACTCTGTGATCATGAGGGTACATGTCACGAGTAATCAAATGAACCAAGAAGCATAGTGATATGCCATGTAAGTGAAATGCACAGAACATAGAGTACCCGATGCTCCCTAAGGATAACATCTCAAGAAAGGATTCATATAGTACCAATCCGTGTGACCATCGTGACAGTACAAGTAAAGTAATCTACTGCAGGAAATAATTCTAAGCAGGATATGAAATGATCAGAGAATGTACTCGCCTGATATCTGAATGTGCAAGGTAAAGATACTGTCCGAGAAGAGGTGTCTGGCTCCTAATTAGAACAGCACAGGTCACAACATGTCCAGAAGGGTAGTATAAAGCACTACAATGCATTCTACATGAATCTAGGTCAAACTAGGCCAAAGTCAACCCTTGGTCAACTCTGGTCAACTGTACTAGTCAAACTAGGTCATGTCCTAATCCAGCAAATCTTACTAGGCCTAACCAAGACTATCCTAGCAAGCACACATCAATACAAGGCTATACAAGCCAATATACACCCAACTCTATATAGCATGCAATTATTCAATACTCAAATAGGCAAGAATTCACATTGGATATATACTAGGTAATCTATTACTTTAAGCTATATATATATGTCTACACATATATACACATGCATATATTGGTATTCAATATTAGGTCTATAATCATGGCGTTTCAAATGGTTATATAAACTTATATATTACAACACAATATGCTAACATATATATAATATACATACATAGCTAAGTTAACTGTATTCATAAATACTTATTTAAGAGGCTATGTGTGTGTATGTGAACATGACAAAGGGGCAAGTGAGGGTTAAATGGGCATACATAGTGTATACATATCAAAGAGTGTCAAAGTGTAAGTGAACAAAGTATCAAGTGTGATAGTGTCTACATAGTGTAAGGGGTACATGAGGTAATATAGGATTTATGTTAACATAGAACATTACATCTCATTAACTTGTATATTGCATACATTACATCTATTATTACATTACATACTATGGAACCTACATATTCATTACAAGCTATACTTATACATGCTTACATTAGATAGGATACTTACACCTCATATATCATTTATTTAACCATTTACTCATGCTTGCATTCTCTATTTAATTACATAATGTATATACATTAACATGGGTTAAAATCAAATAGAACATTATATTACACACAAGGGTGCACAAAATGCATATGCCGAATAGTAACTCCTACTAATAATCAAGACTGTACCATTTCAGCATGAATTAAAATCTAGGATTAAAGTATGTTATAGATCTATGTGTTAGCTTTCCGAAACTTCAAACGGATCGCGTTTTCGTTTCCGGAAACTCCCGGAATCGCAAAAACACCGAGAACGCGTTTGTCTTTCATACAGCTGACACTCAAATAATTCTCCAGAAAGTTACAGAAAGAATTAGGCCTATTAATACATGTTTTTGGAAAGCTAACTTCAATACGCTTCTTTTAAAAAAATGGGAGATTAAACCGAGCTTTGAGCTAGAAGTTATGACATTTCTAAGTTAGGGCTGAAATTAAAATCGTAGATAAAAATCATGACGGATTTGGGTAGTTTGAGACAAAAGAACACAAGTATATAACTTAATATATCAAGAACTCACTCTCTACACTAATATATATATATATATGAGACACTATAGAACACATCTCCAATACAAAAATATGAGATTAAACATGTAATAATTCATTCATACATAACAACAACACATAGTGTGTCCAAATTTCGGATTTCCTACATGGACACAACCACAACACAAATGACACTCCTATGACCTCCAAATGGACACGAAATAGAAACAAATGGAGATACAACCATGGGGGTCTTTCCTATGGGTTCAAAATAGACCTATATGCATGAGGAAATGAAAAGGAGAAGGGATTTATACCTCCCGGTAGATCGAATCGAAGAAAAGCCTTCCCGGAGCGACACTGACACGTAGAGATTCCAAAAGGACACGAACGAGCTCCGAATCCTCCCAAACTTGGGTAGATTCCTCCTTGGCTAGAATGGAGAAGGAAAGAAGAAGATTTGGTGGCGAAATGGAAGGATTTGGTGGAGAAATGGAAGGATTTGGTGGAGAAATTGCTAGGGATTGCTCTCTAGGAATTTGGGGAAGAACAAGAGAGAGAGTGTGGATGAGAATAATAAAATAAACTTGAGCCTATCCTCTCCCAAAATGGCTGGCCATATGGGGCTATTTGTCCTATTATGGTAAGGTCCAAAATTCCCCCACTAACCTATTCTATGAGTATTAGGAAATGGCTAATTGGTTGGGGCTAAATTAGTCATTCTAAAGTCTCTAATCACACTAACCTTATCCATAGTTATTAGTCTAACCTCTAACTAAAATATTTCTATCATGTGGACTAAAATTAATATCATGTGGGCCATGCCTAACTAGTGTGTGGGTCCTACTAGAGTCAAACTACCCCCGGGTCCCCGTTTCAAGTCGGATTGAGTTGAAATTCGAATCCGACTCAAATAACCCCAAAACAATATCATAAATAATAAAATAATATCAAAATAATTCAAAGAGGTCAAATGCAAAAATATTCTTAGGCCAAAATGACATTAAAATATTATAATCACATGGTTAGGCTCTAGGTCAAACAGTCTCTAGGTTTCAATAGTAAAACGTCAAAACCACAAGTCATTGATTTAAATAATTTTAAAATGATTTAAAATCACCAAAAATCATATCATGAATTAAATATCATTATTAAAATAATTATAAACACGAAATTTCAAAATTACCCTCATTTGGGAAACTGGGTGCTACAATATAGATTAAGTTGGCTCGATTGCGGCAAATCTGCATGTGAGACCTTGCATTGAAACAAGTAATCCGTAAAATCTGAACAACTGAATGAACTAATCTGAACAACTGAATAATTGAGAGAACATGAACATCTGAACAAAGCTTATGAGTATAACACAACTTGACAAACTCGAATACTTCGTCCACCTGAGGCAGGAACACAACTTTGACACTCTCGAATGCTAATGCAAATCTGTTAAGTCTTTACGTATATAAATATTGGCTAACTCGTTTATCTTGGACATGAAAGATCGTGCGGTAAGTATGGTAAGTTGCGCGTGTTATTCCTATGCAACACTTGATATCGGTACCATGAGATATGCTTTAAATCATTTGCCATGAAACTGATCCTAAGCCAAGATTAGTAAGACAACAACTGATAGATGGTGCACAAAATTAAATTGAACGTGTTTGGTAATGATGGCGAGTTGGGCGAGCTAGCCTCCCCACCAGTGCATAACAATATACTGATAACCACATAGTCTACCTGCAGGGGGTAGAAGAACCTCGTCGGGTGCGAAGACTTCCCTCGAACGTACTAAGGCGTGGAGCTAACTATGGAACCTTGGAGCGTTACAAAGGAACTGAAGTACCATATACAGGACATATTGTATCGCCATGAATCATTCTATCTTGTGAGCCACTTGGTACGCCTTTTATGTTTCAGAGAGAGAGAGAGAGAGAAAGAGCTTGGGCGAATTGTAATCTGATCAGCCTAGTGCCGCTTGTAATACTTCTTGAATATCAATAAAGATTATTGAGTTATTTTAATTTGTGTTCATTTACTCTCCGCTGCAAATGGGGACACTCTGTGCGACTCTGTGACCTAACTCCAATCGACCGTTTCTGGACTTGGCATTGCACGAGCGCAATCTAGCCTCGTGCGGCATCACGCCTTAGCGAGGATGATCGCTCCTCCGTGAGCGGAACATGACAGCCACGTCGGCAAGCAGCGACGAGCAGCGGCGGCGGCATGCAACGACAGCGACGGGGAGGGGGGAGGGCGGTGGTCGGAAGCGAAGGCGGGGAGGGGGGGGGGGCAGTGGCGGTGAGGGGGGAGCGCCGACGGAAGGGGTGGTGATGGAGAAGGGATGGGGGGGGTGTGGGGGGGGGGGGGGGGGGGGGGGGAGGATAGAGGAAGGAGGTAGGGACATTTTTGTTCATTTTTTTTTGACGGATTTCGTCCGAAGTGGAGGATACTGTACATTTTTGCAAAACTTTGGAGTACACCCTGAAATATGATAAATCAAGTAGGGGATAAGTCAAAATTTCTCATAATAGAAATCCTCAAAATTCATGGATTTTGGGTGTTAATAAAGACAAATTACACTACGCTAGTTTTGAAAGTTTTGAGTCGACCGAAATCACTGTCTCAAAATATCAGAGCACCGTAGATCGATAATTTCAATTTGTTTGAAAATCTTTGTTAATCTTTCTTTTTTTTTGTACAACAACAATGTCGAAACCAGTCATGCATAAGGAGCTTGAATAGTCCGTGTATCGTTAGGTCTGATCAAAATTTTCCAAAAACGGTCAAAACAGCATTGTACATTGAAAGTTTAGTATCAAATGGGCAAAAAAAGGTACAAAATGGATATAAAAAAAAGAAAGAAAGAAAGAGATTTGTGGGGTTTATTTCCCTCTCTCTCACACTTCAAATTAGACAAGGAGTGGTGGATCTTGAGTGAAGATCTCTACCACTCCAATGTCAAAAAAAAAAAAAAAAAAACTATACACTCTCTTCTACCAGTAGCTAGTGCATCCTGCCGGGCTGAGTCATCGGCAGGAGGCCCGGAATGTACGGCACGCCGGTGGCCTTGAGCCACAGGTTCCCCTGTATGAAGACTTCCACCGTGTACTTGTGCGCCCGGTCGAAGTCGATCTTCCTGATCCCCTTCCACGTCACCCTCTTCCCCGTGCCCGACCCGGCGCCCCGGTTGTCGAGCTCCGCGTAGTACAGCGTCCGGAGCCCGATGTCCCCCTCCCACGGCATCCACCCCTCGGGGCTGATCAGGTCGTCGATCTGCGTCTGCATGACCACCGTCCTCGAGTACGCCTTCCACGGCCGCCCCAGGTACGCCGTGAAGTTGCCCCGGACCGGGGCGTAGCTGGCGTCCGCGGCGATCGTGCAGTTGTGCAGGATGATACCGGTCGACTCGTGCCGGTCCTTCCGCCCCTGCGCCGTCACGATCGTCTGCTGGTTGTCCATCGGCCTGCGGACGAGGAACAGGCAGTTCTGGAAGACGGACGCGGCGTCCCCGAACACGAAGTCGATCGTGCCGGAGACCGTGCAGTCGCGGTAGAACTGGCGCTTGGTGTGGGCGTAGAGGGTGTCCTGGTACCCGTCCATCCGGCAGCGGTAGAAGACCGACAGGTCGGACTGCACGCGGAGGGCCACCGCCTGGTGCTTCTCCGGGCCGGCCGTGTTCTCGAACCCCATGTCCCTCGCCATGAACCGGTCCCCGATTGCAGCTGTGCCATATTGGAAATTCTTCGATTAGAAACATGCGTTGTTCTCTATTTGTCACTTACAAGTAATTCGGATTTTCGTGAAAAATAGCTTATGACAACTGTGATGTGATGAGTAATTTTTATTGTCACTCGTAAGTTGATTATGTGACACTAGCAACTTTACATATCACAGAAAGTCAATTTTTTATAGTGTGCTGGGTGAGCATTATTTAATTTTGAACCGAAAACTGAATCGAACCGAATCTAATAATAGATTCGGTTCGGTTTAAAAATATTCGGTTCGGTTTCGGTTTTGAAAATACTTTTTCTATTCGGTTTCAGTTTTGATTTTCGGTTTTGGTCCAAAACCGAAAACGAAATAAAAAAAATAGTTTATATATATATATATATATATATATATATATATATATATATATATATATATATATATATATATATATATATATATATATATATATATATATATTAAAAAAAATGTAAATAAACTAAAAAAATCGAATAAACCAAAAATTGAACCGATTTAATTCGGCTCGGATTGATTCGGTTATTGGCTAATTCGGTTCGGTTCGATTTTTCTTATTCAATTTTTGGTCCAATTCGATTTTTGGTTATTCGGCTCGGTTTAAACCGAATTAACCGAGTACTCACCCCTATTAGTGTGTCTACTTACTGAAACTTGCAGTCTTGAAGGTCGGAGTGCCGTCGACGTAGTTCAAGCTCCCGGTGATCTTCGTCTTGTTCGCTCCGTCGCCGAACATCATCACGTTCATCATACTCTTGTTCACCTGCACATGCTCACTGTACACGCCTTCCTTGATGTAGATCACGAAGGTCCGATTGCTCTTCTTCGGGATGACGGCGACCGCTTCGTTGATGGTCGTGCAGTTGCCGCTTCCGTCCTGTGCTACCGTGACGTTAGGCTGTATGCTCTCCGGCGGAGACGCCAATAGCTTCCTCCTTCCAATATCGTCGGCGATCCAATTTGGGAACGCGGCACCTCCACCGCGGACCTCCGGTGACAGGAGGCGGCGGCCGACGGAGATGCCGTTGAACGTAGCGAGCAGCGACGAGACCTCGTTGGCGATGGCGAGCGCGTTGCTCGTGAGCTCCCCGGTGCTGTTCAAGGCCTCCCTCATGGACTCCGCGGCGTCCCCGCTCGCGTTCTGGAACCCGTCGAGGCACGTCTCCTGGTACGTGATGACGGCGCTCAGCCACGACTTGAGGTCGGCGACGGGGTCCTCTACGGACGACGTCCTCGAGAGGTCGAGGGTCCGGAACTTGTCGACGGTGCGTCTGAGGTCGTCGACGGCGTAGTCGAGCAGCTCCTTGCAGTCCTCGAGCGCCTCGGACGTCCGCGGGTCCTTCGCGGCGGCCTTCAAGGCCGCGGAGTGGTTGAGGGCGTCCATGACACGCGCGATCGCGACGTCGAAGGAGGCCTTCACCAGCGCCTTCGGGTCGCTGGTGTTGTTGGCCACCTCGGAGAGGGAGCTCACGCACCGCTCGCGGTAGTCGGTGGGCTGGCATATGGTCTGGATGGACTTCTCCGAGCTGCGGAGGCCGCCGCCGGAGGAACCGTCCGAGTGGCCGCCCTTGGAGAGCGCGACGGCGACTGCGCCCACCACGGCGACGACGAGGATCAGCCCCGAGACGCCGATGGCGGCCATCTTCTTCTTCTTGCGGGACTCGTCGCCGCCGCCGGACGATAGGCTATTGCCTCCTGGAGACATCATTTAGGGTTTGGTGAGCTAGAAGAAGAAGAAAATGGGAGGGTTTGTTGTTGCATGGGAGAAGAATGTGTTGAGCTTTTAAAGGCTTGGTGTTAGTGTACATGAATGAGGGGCTAGACGACAAATTAGGGATTCGTTAGTGGGTTGCATGATCCAAAACAAGACCGTTGGGTTTCTAATTTTGGCGGGAAGACTTGTGGTCAAATTCTTGAGAAGAGCTCAAGGTCATGGAGCTTCCCTAGTGCTCATTTCATTCATTTGGATTCTAATTAAACTATAATGTCATTGATAGATACAAATTAGAGAGGATATGTTGAAGAAAACAAGTTGGTACAAAGAAGAACTCCGGAAATTACCTTTATATACCTGCGGAGGTTGAAGAAAATAAGTCGGTACAAAGAAGAACTTCATAAATTACCTTTACATACCCGCGGAGGTCATGGTTTTAAACTCGTAACAGACTTTTGCTCGACTTTCTCCTCCAGTCAAATTCTGATTAAAGGTGATTCTGAAATGATAATTGATACGACAAATAGAAAGTCAAAGGGATTCCCAAGGAAGCTCAGAATACAATTGGAGGATCTTTGCAATGTCGGCCAGAGGGGGTCACGGAGGGGAGCAGTGTCGGAGCTAGAGGGGGCGCACGGCGAAGGAGGGGAGAAATTTTGGAAGGAATGGGGGGAAATGAAATCGATCTGTTAACCTATATGGACAACTTTAGCGACGTCGTAAAAAAGCGTCGCTAATCGTCGTGGACTATAATATTTAGCAACGTATGGTATACGTCGTCGCGAAACGTTGCTATAATAAAAACAATAGCGACGTTTTACGACATACGGCGACATTTTTGTAATATTATATGTAGTCGATAAGCGTCGCGGGCAGTCGCTAATAGCAACGTACGTCCTCCAACATTCATTTAAGACATCACTAAGTTCATAGATTATAGCGACGTCATAGGGGGTTGCGGAGGGGAGCAGCGTCGGAGCCGAAGGGGGCGCACGGGGAAGGAGGGGGAAAATTTTGGAAGGAATGGGGGGAAATAAAATCGATCTTTTAACCCATATGGACAACTTTAGCGAAGTCATAAAAAAGCGTCGCTAATCATCATGGACTATAATATTTAGCAACGTATGGTATACGACGTCGCTAAACGTCGCTATAATAAAAATAATAGCGACGTTTTACGACATACGGCAACATCGACTTTCATAATATTATATGTAGTCGATAAGCGTCGCGGTCCTCCGACATTCTTTTAAGACATCGCTAAGTTCATAGATTATAGCAACGTCAGATGATGACGTCGCTAAGAATGTCGCTATTTCAATGTATTTTGGTAGTGATCCAGTGTTGTTTCTGAGTATATGCAAGATGTACGATCGTACATGGCCCCAAATTTTTAATCTACGTATATATTACTAATGTGAAATCTTGATTTTTAGATTTAGGCATTCCTTTTTTAAAATAATTGTAGTAACATGGCACTGAAAAGATCATTTTTTAAAGTATTGTACATGGCCCTTAAAATGTTAGAAACGACCTTGTCATGACCATACATACATTCATGAAAACAAGTCAATTTATAGAGAGGCGCCACATTCTCTCTCTCTATACCCACACAAACTATATATGGTTGTCACACCCCTTCTTTGTATTCAAGATCAACTGCTACAAGATACAAGTTTCTCCTTAAATGTTTTAAATTGAATAAAGATGGTTACTTTTTTGGGGAAAAAAAACCTTTTACTATGACTCTTTCTTCCATCTTGAATGAAGAGTAAAAATAGGAAGGTCTTCAAACTATACTAAATAGAGTTTCAATAGTTAAAAGGTCAAGGTACCTTGTAGAGCCACCAAAAGCTTAACCTAAGAAAAATGCTACTCCTAATCTTCCTTACATATAAAATTTTTCCAATTAATGAAGCAATCAAGTAGATATTGCATTAATTCAAAAATCTACGTGATCATCCGCTCCTCACACACGTCAATCTAGTGCTCTTTCCATCTTCTTCCTCCAAATTTATCTATTCTTGATATGGGTTTCTTCGATTGTTCTTTTTTCACCTTGTAGTGGTAGTTCAAGTATGAATGGACACATGCTATCATTGAGGGGAAATCGACAAGGAATAAATGCTAATCTACATAGTTCTATAATAAAAATACAAATCTTAAGGATGGTTAACAAATTTTCACTTAAATAGAGGATACACAAAACTCAAATTTTGAATTAAGTATCGATCGATGTAGTGGATTATCATTTATCTCCTTTGACATAAAAGTTTATTTTTTTTCTCTACCTCACTTAACCAACTCTTTCACTATTAGAGGTACTGAGTCATCAACTTAGAACGATTGTGTTGTATAAATGTGGTTTTATCTAGTGAGTACAGGGTTAAATGGATGAAGTATTAGTAGTATGAAAGGCTAGTGGTGGAAGCAATGACACTACAAATTAGTTGAGATTGACTATGGACATATCCATCGCTATCTTAAATTAGTGACGGAATATAGATGGTAATTAAAAGTACAATCAACACACACTACAAAAAAGAGAGGAATTAACGACTCCCAAATACGTTGTCAATCCCATAAAAATGTCGCTAAACATGTTCAGCGACATCATTAGCAACACAGACATAGAGTCGCATATTTGCTAATAGCATATATGAAATTCATCGCTCTATGTCAATATAGCAACATCTACAGTAACATCGCTATCAATTATCAATAGAGCAACGCAACAACGACAAAAGTATGCTCAGGTGGGTGGTTTTGGTGAACTTGCATCAGTTTGGCCTTCACACTAATAAAATTAATGTTTTCAAATGCACAAGTAAGCTTGATAATAAAAGAGACGAATCCACATAGCTAAGGGAATAATTTCAACTTTGGTCGGAATGAGTTAGAATATGGAAAGGTCCCACAGTCGACATAGAAGTGTTGCACGACGTACTTTCAAAATGACACTCGGTTCTTCGTTCCGTGACTTGGGGGAAGGAAGTTGGTTTAAGTTGCCACAAAGCTGTGAACTTAGCCTAAGTCATAGGCGTCGCACGTATGAATGCTTGATAAAGCATGCACGATCCCATCGTCCAAGGCTTGGCATAGCCCTTGCCCATCCTATAGAATAAGTTTTTGTACGATTGAGTTAGACAAAAGTTATGTTGGGCTGCCGAAGTCATTCTAAGCACTGTTTTGCACTTTCTGCGGTTGTTAAGTCAGATAGTCCTACGATCTCAAGGCTTGTCATATAAAGTATGACTTGGACGATAGTGTCACATAGAACACGAGTTGGGTTAAGGCACGAGCCACGGCTAGCTCGATGAAAAGTTAGCCATGGTCTGTGGCACTTAAGGAGCATATTTTGTTCAAGTTAAGTAGGAAGGCTACGCAATAGTCGTTCCCTGGATTTCAAAGAATGGAAAAATCATGCGACCGTTTGTCGCCGAGGTGGTCCCTCGTTTGGGAGTCTCCAGGAGATGCATGTTTTGCATAGTATGGTTCCTATGCACGTTTTGCATAGTATAGTTTTAAAGCACATTCTGCTAAGTATGGCTTTAGTCGTACCACAAAGTAGGCCATGCATTTACGCGAGTCTAAATATTCTCATAGGTGTGTGGTCATGGACAACTTGTAGACAAGGATTTCTTCCTCGACTGGTATTACGCTGGGGCGTCGGGGCTAGGTCGACCTAGGGGAAGACGTTATAGCAGCGCTGGATTGTACCGCGTGGGTAGTCGGAGGCTTTCCATGAGGCTTGCTACCTTGCATTGAAAGACTCGCCGCCTACGCGAGCTATGTCTACGATGTCTTGAATTGCCAGTGACTTTCATATAGATAAGTTGGTGTGCTAAGCGGCAATCCACATGCACGGTATTGATCAAATCAAAGATAGTGCAAGTACGACATGAATTGAGTTAAGAATGTGTGCACGATTGCAACACCATTATGGGCCTAAGATTTGACTAGAGTACGGATACGTGCTTCGGCACGAAATGTGGCATCGAGTAATAAGTCGTCGGCATAGAGTTACATAAGTTGGAATTGAGCACTTTCGAGTTAAGTCAAGAAGGGTCGTAGGGCAAGTTCGGTTAAGTTATGTTGAGTTGCGAGACATGGCCTCGATATGTTATGGCACGACCACGTTGTTACGACACAAGTATAGGCAAGTTACTAAGTGGTGAGGCACTGCCTCGATTATGTTATACGAAGGAATTTATGGCACGACCAAGTTGTTGCATACCAAATATGGGCCGGAAGGCAAGCACGAGTCGATGACGTTGTTGGCACGAGCAGGGCTAGAGGCAAAGTATAAATAAGTTGTTGGTGTAAGACACGATGATGGTCTAGAGACACAAATAGGCCAAGAGTTTATGTCCTAAAATTGATCCTAAGGCAAGAATAGAAAGATAATCGTTAAAGGATATGTTGCACAAAGTAAATGAACGTGTCGATTTTGTATGGGTGAGCGAGGAGTTCACACCACCAGTACAGTTGAGTACTGACACCTACACAGTGTTTATGTGCAGGCACAGGTAGAAGCTCGTTGGGGCGGAGCTCGCTTGGATGCGTCGAAGCACGGAGTTCCTTGGTATTTCGAGACATGCGGTCACATGAAGTTTGGACTTATATGAGACATAATATATGGACATCGCCTATCTGAAGCATCCGTTGGCTGGTCAAATGGTATTAAAAGATGAGAGAGAGCTGAGTGACTTGTATTGTGAGAAGAGTGAGACTGAGAGATTGTAATCATGGCCTCACGCCACATTGTGACCTTTGTTTCAATATCAATTAAGAGCTTTTTGAATGACTTGTGTTTAGCTTCAAGTTTCATCTGCTGTTTATTCAATGTTTTTGCTTGGAACTTATGTGCGATGACCTCCGTCGCTTAGTCTGTAATCGACCGTTATGGAACCTGCCTTGTACGAACGCAATCTAGGCTCGTGCGGCATCACGTCTTAGCGAGGACGATCGGTCTACGGGACCGGGGCGTGACATAATGGTATCAGATCAAGGCTTTACGTCCTTAGACTTTCGATTAAATTCTTTAACTCTGATGTTGTTTCCGTAAAATCTGATGTTGTTTCTGTGATTGATATCGTTAGTGCGCTCTCTCTCAATATTTCATGGGATGTCCATACAATAAGTCTATGTAATTTGCAAATCGTATGAGAATAGTTTTAGACAAAATAACATATGGTTCACGTAAAGCACGGTTGGCTAAGTCGGGCTGGGCATATACACCAAGATTGCGTTGACCTTAGCAAAGTCGTATGCGGGATTCAAAATATCTCAGACAAGAATGAGTTAGACTAGATTCATAAAAATTGTTGGTTAGTTGCGATAGAGGTGCTATCGTAAGACGATATCGTTAATGCGATATAGATGGAGCGTGCTTGAAATTGAGGAATGGTTCGAACAAAGATTCGAAGAAATCGATTGTGAATCGAATGATAGCTTTGAGAATTTGTCGGATGACTTCATCCCTGAGTGGTGTATGGGAAGCCTCGGGAATGTCGATCGATTGAGGATACGGAGTGCCAATGAGTCTATCAGCAAGTGTCACATGTATGCAAAGCCTTAGATTGAGTATCATTGTGTAAGTTGTAATCTTAAAGTTTATGACGAGTTGGTTCGAACAAACTAGAAATGACGCACACGAGAATTAAATTGCGCAAGTATGAATTGTGAATATGATTGAGTAGGTAGATTGAATCGAGGAAAAGTTAAGGTGTACGAACGGATGACTCGATCGAAAAAATCGATATGAATCGTGTACAAAACGTTAGCACATTTGTATGATAGCGTGCATGAAAATGATTCGAATATTTGAGATTGACTCTAAGGATTGAAATAGATGTTGCTCGGTGATTTACGTTAGCATAGATCGAGGCGTTTTGAGAAAATATGTTGCTTGATGACTTAAGATAGACGGATTAACATATGTGATTATGGGTTTGAACGAATTGATCATGTGAACAATTCGGGGATTATTGAACAAATTTTGATCTTGAATATCGAGGAGATTGTGGTATATCCAATTCGGATGATAGCATCAATTGTACGACTCAAAATTTGTTGCAAATGAAGATCGTCAGGTTATGCATATCATCGATGGTATTGAGGCATATCAAAGATCGATGTGCGATAACTCGGGGGTACTCTAAGTCGAAAAATGACGATCGTGTAAAATATTATTGTTTTAATGGATGCTATATTGGGATTTTGATAGAAATGAATGTTTGGTGAAAGAAAAGTGTCTTGATTGCTCGGTGATAACCACAATGTCGACGATCTTGTCTTGCACGAGCACAAGCCAGCCTCACACATGCGTCACGTCGGATTTGGGATTATTATTCCACGTGAGCGCTATGAGCCCCCTGAATTTTAGGGTTTATTTTAAAATTTTCTAAATAAATTATTTTCAATAAATATTTTTATTTAATTAATTATTTTTTATCATTAAATGTTCTTTTTCGTGACTATGATTTCTGGAGCACCTGGGATGTCAATCTCTGGAAACTTTCTTCATGAGTTTTGTAGTAGATATGATTATCTTCATTTTGATATATCATGTTCCACTCAAACTTATTTTCTTGTACTCTATTTGCATTGTACAACTTTTGGATCAATTTAGGCCATTTGACCCTTTAAAGTAAAACCTGATCTAACTTCCAATTTAATTTCGGGGATCGACATCGGTCCAATCTAACCAACCCAATATATAGTTTTGATCAATTTTGAGCCTACTATGCACGTTCCACTTGTGTGCCACCCAATTGATCTCTCACATGCTCCTAATCCATCAATGATTATAAATGACTAAAATTGTAGCCGTTGACCAAATCTAGCCCAAACTTAACCCAACTTGATCCAACACTCATCCCAATTTCATGTGGCCACTCTCATGACCCACATTAAGCCTACTATACACATGATACTTGTGTCTCATTCAATTTAGCCTCCGTATGCTGCTTATTTATCCGTGATCATAAATGACTAAATTAAGCCATTTATTGCACCAAACCCAATTTTGACCTGACCGGACTCATTTGAACCAAATCCAAGCTTCATGTTATCCCCTTATGAATACCAACACACCAATTTCCCCCTCTTTGTAGGGTACCATGCATCATAAAATAGCTACATTAAATCCTATCCCTTGAATTCTCCTACATCAATCACCACCACCCATTCATGGAAACACACAACCAAACAAGCCTTAATTATATATGCACCCCTTCCCCTCACATGGCAGCCCACAACATCTAGCCTTAGGCCATGTTCCATTTCCTATTTCCATCCAATCTACTTTCCTAAGCTAAGGAAAACTATTTCCTATTCCATGCAAGCACAAGCCTATGCTAACCTAGCCCACATACTCAACCTCTCTCCTCCCTCACTTTAAACAAAAACACACAGACCCCTCCCCCTACAGCCGTCAGAGCACACCCTTCTCTTTTTTTCACTTCATCTCCTTCTTCCATGCGAGAGCCCCCTCTCCTCCATTCTCCTTCTTTTCTTCTCCTTCACCATCATCTCCATTATCATCTTCTTCCTCTCATCCTCAACTTCTTCTTCACCTCCAATCTTCACCACCCTCCCTCGGCCGGACGACGACCATGAGGCAGCATGGTGCATCCCCTACGTCCCGACCAAGGAGGTAGCAGCCGTTCTTGCTGCTGCTGTTGCGTGCTCTTCACGCACAGCTCCGTCCCCTGCCCCTTGCGACCGTGCGGCCTCTGGCGACGTCTGGTCTCCACCGCCGCACGCAGCTGTTTGCAAAAACAAAAGTGTTCTTTTTATTTCACAAACTTTGTAAGAAGATTACAATTAAATTCTGGGAAAGTACAACTATAGGAATCCGATCTGAAGACTATCGCTTTATCCCTTGGACGATGTGAACTGTGAAGACGATAGCCTCTGAAGAATGCAGCAGCACTTGGGCAAGAACTCCTGATTTCTCTGATGATCTTGAATGATCTGGTCTTGATAATGAAGGACTTGAAACTCTATTTATAGAGTTCTGGAAAATAACTAATTAGTAGTTATTTCTGGATTGCGTAGACTGGATTGCGCAGGCATTGGACTGCGCAAGCAGCGAACTGCGCTGGCAGTTACTCGATCGTGGCTCCACTGTATTAGACGCATGGTATTGTTTGATTGAAATGCGCATTGTCGTGTACAGACGGTTGCCACGTGGTGAGCAATTGATGGCATGTAGGCCACGTGTAAAATGTCAGTTATCTTGATGGATTGCGCTGCTTGAACTGCGCTAGCTTCAGACTGTGCTAGGATCGAACTGCGTTGAAGAGGATCTGACAAACTGCGCTTCGGTTAGGCTGGCAGACTGTGCTGGGAGTTGACAGCTGGACCGCACTGATAGCTGTCCTAGGATGCGGCGCGGCTCGAGAAACGAACAGACTCCTAGCTTTTCGGGCTGTCAGTTGTCAGAAAATCTGATTTTGTGTCAGGTAATGATGACGTTGCCACGTCAGCACTGCGCGCTTGGATGTTAGCACGGTTCGGCCTCGCGCAGTTGATTTGTTGCGCAATCTGTCTCCTGCGCAGTTCATTTGAAGGGTGCTCCATTTGATTTTCATTGCTTTCTTGATGGGTACAACTTGATTTATTAGGACCTAGCAGCCTGGCGCACACCAACTCCGGGCAGCACAGTACTGCCCCGTGCTGGCTGCAGTGTAGCAGCGCACAGCAATGCGTGCGAGCAGCCGTGCACAGCGTCGCGTGCAACCAGTAGTACTGCGAATAGTAGCAGCGCACGCAACCGCGGTCGCCAACCGCTTTCGCGACCATCCCCGTGCGACCGTACATCCCCGACGAACCTTCCTTGACGGCCATCGTCCACCACGACGAGGGACATGATCGATTTTTGCGTTTGGAAGTCGATCCCGTCGTGACGCGCGATTTGTAAAAATAGAAATTGTACTTCGTGGCGGCAAATTTGTGCATATTTTTTGGACAATCCGACCGTTGGATTGTTAAAATCTTTGCTCCATTGCAATCTCGGTATATGACCCTTAGCTTTTCTCAAGTTTCAACCGTTAATTCAGTCGTTTGATAGATCAAAATCAGCCTCCAAGTTGCCCGAATAATTGTGTTTATTTTGGAAAATTTTGTGGAGCCAACTTCGTGGACTCGTATCTCCGCCGTCGCAGCTCCGTTTGATGTGCCACCAGTTTCTATGCATAGCTGGTATAACCAACTTCTCGTTCCTTAAGTTTCATTTCATTGTGAGCTTGTTTGATTGGTTGAATTTGATGCCAAATTTGGTCGTCCGAATTCGTAATTTCGAACTTGTAAAATTCTAATTTTGAATCCAGGACTCCGGATTCAAATTTTGACACCACCAGTATACTCATGGCATCATTCTGGAACGAATTCATATAAAGTTTGATAGTCTTGGAGGACGTGAGCCCCGACACATATTTCGGTGCAAAGTGAGCCCCACAGTCCGATTCAACGGGTCATTTTGAGATCGGCTCATCGAAATTCGACTCTGGATATACCGTTGATTTCGTATCGTCGTTCTAGACTCGTTGACATATACTTTGCAAGATCTAGTGGACTTTGGCTCCGACACGTATTTTCGTGCAAACCAGATTCCAATGTCTGGGTCAACGGACCATTTTGTGATCGGGTCATCAGAATCCAATTTCGGATATACTGTTGGGTTCGTATCGTCATTCTAGATTCGTTTATATATAATTTGTTAGGTTTAGTGGACTTTATTCTGGCATATTTTTTGGTATAAAATGGGTCCAACGACGGACATCATTTTGACCCGAAATTATCTTTTTGCCCCTGTATCCAAATTAGACTTATGGATATGCTACCCTAACTAATTTGACCATTCTGGACACATTGGTGACATTTGTTTCATCATCCGGCAATGTCTGTAGATATTTTCTTTATGTATCACTATTAGTTATAGTTAATTATTATTTATGTTCGTATTTCGGAATCTTTGCAACGAAACTGAGATCAGTAGATTTCAGTGATCTCATATGGCTAAAATTGATAAGATGACCATGTGGATCGCTATGATAAGATTGTTAACCTTAAGGTTGATCGTCTTGTCTCGATTTGCGTGTCGTAGGTTTCGATGTACGAATAACGAGGTACAATTTGATATTTTAATAGCCTACTACTTGCATTTCATATTATTATTATTATTATTATTATTATTATTATTATTATATATATAATATATATATATGGTTTTTGTAAAACTCTAATGATTTTTGGGTTTCTAGTATTACCTAATAATATTTTGGTGAATAAAAATTATAGTTTCTAAATATTATAAATGATTTTCTGATAGATATGTATATGTAGTTATTCTTTTTTCCTTAAATCGTAAGTCATGACTATTATAGTCGTTTCCTATGTCTTATCTCTATTATCGTGCCAAATTCTGATTCTGGACTTTTATATATCAAACTAGACTTTTTGGACTATTCTGGACTCAATGGAACTGGCTGTATCATTATCTGGGAACACCTTGTGGAGCATAGCAACAGTACATATTCTGTGTTGACATATTCGTGTCGTGCACGTCGACTTTCAACTAAATTGAGGCGAGTACCTTCTCTGATAAATTTTCTATTTTATGATATCCTCTATGTTTCTTGTATTTAGTGTAGATATCTTTGTTCTCTTGACACATTGTTCACACGGATTGGTATTGTCTGGATCCCGTCATGAGATGTTATTCCATGATTACCTTGGGATATCTTGTGCAAACTTTCTTGTTATTCTTGTACATTGTATGGACACCGATTCTTGCGAAGGCTAGCTACCTTCTCAAAGAATCCAGTGTCATAACATGTCATGGTTGGATCCACTATACTAGTCGAAAGCGGAGAGTATTAACGTAGATATGTGATCAATACCCTCCTTGTAGCAAGTCTTGAACCTTGAATAGTGTTAATCATACACTACACGTATGATTAACCCGGCCATGAACTCTTGTATCAAGTTTCTAAGCCGATCACATATTAAAACTAGTGCTAACTCACATAGATAGTAGTTTTTTGATTCCTGTACATGCACTGTTCTCTTGCTCTTATACTCATTTACAGTCTTGATATGTCTTACCATGTTCATGTATGTATCACTTTACCTTGTATATTCTCTCTATATACTGCTACATATTCTTTATCATTTAACTAGAACTGTTGTTGGAGATATGTGCTCGTTCCAATCCTGACTGGAAACGTTGACAAATTTTAGGAATTGTTATGCCCCACATTATTGGACTACAGGATGATGCTAGCTGAGACGAATCTCGATATTCTTTCACCGTGAGTTATCTCCCGGGAGTTCTAGACCCTTGTAGTTTGATTTTTGTTTCTTTATTGTATTTTACCTCCGATACATTCTGGTCTTGTATACTCATTGTAGACTTTGGTTGTTTCAGATTTATTTGATATTCTTTCTATTTCATATCTTCCTTAGTCGTTTGTAGTGTGATTTGAATACATTTATTATCATAGATCATCTAGATGTTGTCGATATTTATTAGGTACTTGACATCGTTCTACCGTCGATACTGCGATGTAGGCTGGGTGTGGCCCATGTACTCGTACCCGATTATGCGGGTGCGGGTTGTGACAAGCGCTGACATGGTGATTCAGGTCCAACGGGAATGATCGAACTCGAGAGATCAGGACGTGGCAATTTGGATCGCTTCAACTTATGATTTGATACGAAAGTAAATTCAAGGATGGGTCGGACATATGATTGACGATTAAGTAAAACTTGAGGATTGAGTAGATCCAATCTACGTATCGAGAATGAATTAGTCTAGACTCACAAGAGTTACGCCCCGATGAGAACGATTATTCTGCGGAACCGTTGGCATGGTGATCTCATGTCCACCACAGATAATCAGACTTGCGTGAGATTAGGACATGACATATTGTTAAGCTATATGACCTTGCGATCGATTACATGAATTGTGATAAACGACTTAGGGGATATGAAATGAGAATTATGGTTTAGTGACAAGTCGTCTTATGGTGTATTTGACTGGGAAGGATGGATAAGTGGATCGTGTCGAACATGTTTAAGTTGCTGAGTTTGGTTGTGCGATAAAAATATGAATAAGATTTGGTTGAGCGAAACTTACGATAGGATGGTTTTGCTGAACGACTCGGACCCTTTGGACTAAGTGTTGTAAGTATAAATAGGAGAATATATGCTCGATGTTTAGAAATCGGAGTGATGCGAGCTTGGGTAGAAAGTCCCGTATTATCAACTTTGGTTTGACCTTAGGATTGGGGTCAGTGTTGATATTATTGTTTGGGAACTGTGATTCTAATACTGACGATTGACTTTAGCCTGGAGAGATGGGCCTAGAGGTTAGGCGAGACGTCCCTGATTTAAGAGATAGCATATGATTGATTTCAGGATTGATAGAATGAATCAAATATGTGGGATTGGATTCACTATCACGAGGCTTGGTTGAAATACATATATTTCGGTGATGCCTTAAATATGTGCACGATCCAGCTAAGTGACACGTTGAATTCTAGTAAGACTAGAGGAACGACAAAGTATCGAGGATTTTGAAATCGTGTTTCGAAGAAATATTGATGGTAGTGCGGTCATTAGAATTGAAATGAACTTGAATGTTGGTTGATCGGGTGGTTTGCCTAGAACTGAGATTGTCCGTGTGCATGACGAGTGTAAGTTACCAAAGTCGAGATATATAGTTCGTGTCAAAAGATAACCAAAGCACGAGCGTGGCTCAGATTGAAGAAACGCATAGGAGAAATGTGTGCAAGAATTGTTGGATGTTGAATCAAGTATAAGTCGATATGTACTCAGTTAGTTTCGAGGCCAAAACTTTTTCTGAGTGGTGTATAATGTAATGCCCCGTCCCGCTCAGCGCAATCGGAGAAATCGAAACGCCAACGGCATTCGGACTTAGCCATGCAACGGCTGCTCGAAGACCCGCTCGGTCGAGGCGACTCCTCGCTCAGGTGGTTGGCTTCGGTGAACTTGCCTCAGCTTGGCATTCGCACCAATAAAACAAATGTTTTCAAACGCACAAGTAGGCTTGATAATAAAAAAGACGAATCCACATAGCTAAATCCCAACTTGGGCCGGAATGAGTTAGAATATGGAAAGGTCCCACGGTCGACATAGAAGTGTTGCATGACATGCTTTCAAAATAACACTCGGTCCTTCGTTCCGCGGCTTGAGAGAAGGAAGTTGGTTTAAGTTGCCACAAAGCTTTGAGCTTAGCCTAAGCCATAGGCGTCGCATATATAAATTCTTGATAAAGCATGCTCGATCCCATCATCCAAGGCTTGGCATAGGCCTTGTCCGTCCTAAGGATTAAGTTATTGCACGATTGAGTTAGGCAAAAGTTATGTTGGGCTGCCGAAGTCATTCTAAGTACTGTTCTGCACTTTATGCGGTTATTAAGTCACATAGTCCCACGATCTCAAGGCTTGTCATATAAAGTATGACTTGGACGATAGTGTCGCATAGAATACGAGTTGCGTTAAGGCACGAGCCACGGCTGGCTCGATGAAAAGTTAGCCACGGTTTATGGCACTTAAGGAGCATATTTTGTTCAAGTTAAGTAGGAAGGGTACGCAATAGTCGTTCCCTGGGTTTCAAAGAATGGAAAATTCATGCGACCGTTTGTCACCGAGGCGGTCCCTCGTTTGGGAGTCTCCAGGAGATACACGTTTTACATAGTATAGTTCCTATGCACGTCTTGCATAGTATGGTTCTAAAGCACGTTCTGCTAAGTATGGTTCTAGTCGTACCATAAAGTAGGCCATGCATTTACATGAGTCTAGATGTTCTCGTAGATGCGTGGTCATGGACAACTTGTCGACAAAGATTTCTTCCTCGACTGGTATTACACCGGGGCCAGGTCGACCTAGGGGGAAGATGTTATAGCAGCGCTGGATTGTACCGCGTAGGTAGTCGGGAGCTTTCTATGGGACTAGCTACCTTGCATTGAAAGACCCGCCACCTACCCGAGCTATGTCCACGATGGCTTGAATTGCCAGTGACTTTCATATAGGTAAGTTGGTGTGTTAAGCGGTAATCCGCATGCACGGTGTTGGTCAAATCAAAGATAGTACAAGCACGTCAAGAATTGAGTTAAGAAGGTGTGCACGGTTGCAACACCATTATGGGCCTAAGATTTGAGTAGAGTACGGACACGTGCTTCGGTACGAAATGTGGTGTCGAGTAATAAGTCGTCGGCATAGAGTTGCATAAGTTGAAATTGAGCACTTTCGAGTTAAGCCAAGAAGGGCCGTAGGACAAGTTTGGTCAAGTCATATTGAGTTGCGAGGCACGACCTCGATATGTTATGGTACGACCACGTTGTTACGTCACAAGTATAGGCAAGTTACTAAGTGGCGAGGCACTGCTTCGATTATGTTATACGAAGGGATTTATGGCACGACCAAGTTGTTGCGTACCAAATATGGGCCGAAAGACAAACACGAGTCAATAAGATGACATTGTTGGCACGAGAAGATCTAGAGGCAAAGTATAAATAAGTTGTTGGTGCAAGGAATAGTGATGGTCTAGAGACACAAATAGGCCAAGAGTTTATGTCCTAAAATTGATCCTAAGGCAAGAATAGAAAGACAATCGTAAAAGGATATGTTGCACAAAGTAAATGAACGTATCGATTTTGTATGGGTGAGCGAGGAGCTCACACCACCAATACAGTTGAGTACTGACACTCACACAATATTTATGTGTAGGCACAGGTAGAATCTCGTTGGCGCGGAGCTCGCTTGGATGCGTCGAGGTACGAAGTTTCTTGGCGTTTCGAGGCATACGACCGCGTGGATTCTGGACTTATACTGGACATAATGTATGGACATCGCCTATCTGAGGCATCCGCTGGTTGGTCAAATGGTATTGAGAGATAAGAGAGAGCTGAGTGACTTATATTGTGAGAAGAGTGAGACTGAGAGATTATAATCATGGCCTCACGCCACATTGTAACCTTTGTTTTAATATCAATAAAGAGCTTTTTGAATGACTTGTGTTTGGCTTCAAGTTTTCGCTGCTATTTATTCAAGGTTTCTGTTTGGAACTTCTATGCGACGATCCCCGTCGCTTAGCTTGTAATCGGCCGTTATGGAACCCGCCTTGCACGAGCGCAACCTAGGCTCGTGCGTCATCACGCCTTAGCGAGGACGACTACCATAGAAAGAGATTGTTAGAGCATTAATAGTAGATTAGCTCAAGAATGTATCTTGAGGCCCAAATTTGTAATAAAAAATATATATATAATGGGTTGGAAAGAATAGTAAAAAAAATAATCCCGATGCTCAAATGAGATGAGTGGATATATACCCGAGTGCCACGTCTGATTCCCTCGAAACGCTAAGTCATCATCGGGACTGATGCAGTACAATTCTAAATTGTACCTATACAAGGCAAGAACGTGCACGATATTGGAACATCGATAATTTTGATATAATGACCATAATTAACCTCCTTATTGTTTTAGTTCTATTGTTCTACATGAACGATAGGAAGCGCTATAATTGTGAAAGGAAGAAGCTTCCGAAACTTGAAGTACAAACAAAGCTTATAGACCACCTCAAAGAATCCAAGATCAAAGCTTTACTAGTTCTCTAACTGTCTGTATGTGTCTAGAGAATTATTGTAAACACCATGCGTATGGATGACAAACCAAAAGCAAAACCTTCTCTTAAAACAAATAACATCTATAAAGAAGCGGATAATCCGTCGAATTTTTGCAAATAACCGTCAGATAATCCAAATTAAAACAACAAGTATTTGAGGCCTCATTCGGATAATCCGTCGAACTTCTGCGGAACACTCACGGAAGATCCGAACTGAAACAAGTATTTGAGGTCTCATTTGAATAATCTGTCGTACATCCACGGATCACCAATGGAAGATCCGAATTGAAACAACAAGTATTTGATATATCATTCGGGTGATCCAGTGGACGTCCGCGGGTCAGCATCGAAAGATCCGAATTGAGACAACAAGTATTTGAGGTCATCCGTCGGACATCCGTCGGATAATCCGTATTGCGTAGCTGGCTACATTGAATTCAAATCCAACGGCCAGATGTCAGAGCATTTAGTGCATCCAACGGTTATATTTCTATCCATTACTGTTGGGTTCGGATAATCCGTCGGACGTCCACAAACAACCGAAGAATCTTTCGAGTGGCTGTAGGAAATAATTTATGCTCTTAGATTTGTATAAATAGACTTTTCCCTTCTTCATAAATGTTCATCTACTTGAGCCTTAAATTTTCTCATCTACTAAAGAGCTCCTCCTTTACTGTACAAAGCTTTAGTTTGTCATCTACCAAACTGTTAGAGTATTCAAAAGAGTTGTAACTTAGATCTTCCAAGTGTTCACGAAGATCGAAACCTTTTCTCTTCTAAGAAGTTGACGAGTATTCGGATAAAAACTCGTGTGTAAAAAATTGACGAGTCTTCGGATCAAAGCTCGTATTTTACTATTTCATTCAATAGTGAATTAAATTCGGAGAGAGTTTCGGGACTGGAGTGCCCAAGGGAGGCTACCAAGATACATCGAGTGTTTGATTTCTTGTCTTTCTCTTTTAAATTGCTATTTACTTTGAATATTTGCGTCGATAATTTTTATTACCTTATTCACCCTCCTCATAGGATTCTACAAAGAGTGATAATTAAACATCAAGTTAAAATAATAAAAGTAGAAATTTAAAGACACAATATAGGAAGAAAATAACTTTTCATTGATAATTTTGAAACGGAGTATGAGATCTTAAAAACAATAAAAATGTCGCCTCTACTTACATTCATGAAATAGCAAAAAGACTGACAAGCTGCCATGAAATAATACTTTTCGTTTCATACATTATGCCCGTATATATATAGACAAAAAAATGCCTTAAAAAGGAAACAACTTCAAAATACTTCAAAATAGGAAGAGCTGGAGTCGCTTTTGTGAAATTAAACTAGCTTTGTGCACCCGTGTCGATCCTAACACATGTGGAGGAGGGGATCAACACATTAGGAAATGCACTAGTAAGCGGAAACCAACCCACTTGCCCAAACCAATGCTCTTATTAAGAAGCGTGCAATCTAAATGATCTTGCTATTTGGAACTAGAGTTGATTGATTGTCCATAACTGATAGAGTAAAGTGAAAAAATAAAACATATATCATGTTAATAAATATCACTTATACTTAAATATCTTACCAAAATCCGAAATCTCTTTTAAGTACCTATTGATCTAAAATGGAATGTCATTTGTCTGCATTCCTAGACAAGCAAACAGAGTTGTTCATGCATTAGCTTCAGATTCTTTACACTCTTATCTTTGTAATTGAGACCTAGTTTGGTTCACTGTAATGTAATCGTAATCGCAATGTAATCAAATAAAAAAAATATTTTTTTTTCATTTGATTATATTACGATTACGATTTAGTGTACCAAACGAGGTATGAGAGTCCAGTTCTTTAACGAACCGCCTACATGTATTATGGATCATGTCTTGCAAGATACGTCCAATAGATGTTTAACTCATTTGTAAATGCACTTATTTTCCTTAAAAAAATAATTCTAATGTTTTTTTAGGATTCTTTGTATAATTTTTTCTTGTAGGTACTGATGGTTATGAAGTTGTAACGATCTCATTGTACCCTTCTTATTTCTCTTTTTTTTAGAAATGATATCACTCCCCCCACATATTTTACATGCTAGGTAGGTTTTTTTTTTTATGTTACTTAACATCTTGCTTTTGATCCTTATTTTCTTTGTAAAATAAGACCTCTATGTGTGTCATCCACCATTTATTAAAAAAGTACGGCAAAAAAAAAACTTTCCCTCTTTTCTTCCGTGTGTGTGTGTGTGTCTATATATATATATATATATATATATATATATATATATATATATATATATATCCTAAAAACCCTCTCACTCTCAGCCGTCCATTTAATATTAATATTAATGTTAATATTAATGTTAATGTTAATATTATTTTTATTTTTATTTTTATATTAATGTTAATGTTAATATTAAGGTTAATGTTAATATTAATATTAATTTTAATGTTAAGTTTAATGTTAATTTAGTATTTAATGTTAATATTAATATTAATATTAATATTAACATTAATATTAACATTAACATTAATATTAACATTAAATGGACGGCTGAGAGTGAGGGGGTTTTCTAAGGAGGGCTTTTGATCCGCTTCCTATATATATATATATATATATATATATATATATATATATATATATATGAGTGTGTGTGTGTGTGTGTGTGTGAGTGTGTGTGTGTGCAAATGACCTCAAGCCTAGTGGTTAAGAGAGATGCATGCGGGCCAAGTGGTCGGAGTTCGGGCCCAAGTGTAGGCGAGTTTGCCACAATTAATACCCTTTGCTTATATATATATATATATATATATATATATATATATATATATATATATATATATATATATATATATATATATATATATATATATATATATACTAGTCATAACCCGTGCCCATCGGACACGGTTCATTTAAGGTATTCCCCCTCAAAATCTTGAACCCCCAATTTTAAACGAACAATAATAATTATGAGGCCCCCATCAAAATATTAAATCCCAACCACTGCTGGATGTGAATTTTCTTTGGATTCTCCATAAAACTCCACTCTCAATAATGCTATTCTTTGGATTCCCCATAAAACCGCACTGCTAATTCTCCATAAAATGCGCAAATCCCACTGTTTGATTCCCCATAAAATTTTACTCATCCACAACCGTTGATTCACCAAGATTAAATCCCAACCACTTTTTATCTTGGCACAGTCAGCCCTAAGATTCAAAAACCTTTGTGTTTTGTATAATAGATATATATAAACTAAAACTCATTAAAAAGTAAATTTAAAGGGGAAAAAATCAAAAAGCATTTCAATTGTTTAACAAATTTTAATTCAGATATATTTAAATATTTGAACTATTTTTCAACAATATCATAAATATTTATTTTACATGCGACGCACATGAGTGAATTTACTAGTTACTGTAATACGGCTTGGAAACAGCTTAAAGGTAAGCCGTCCAAGCCGCTTGTATATCATGCATTAATTAATAAAAAATAATCCTTAAAATTAACTACCACCATGCCTTATGTATATCCTAAAAATAATTTAAAATTCTTATAACTAGATGTAAAAATAACTTAAAATCCTTTTAACATATATCCAAAATCCTATAAACATACATGTTAAATTAAAATATATTTAATATTTAAACTATAATTAAACTAACTACATGGTATTATCTAAACATATATACAAGCTTTTACAAATAACAAATTTTAATTAAAATATATTTAATATTTAAACTAACTACATGTTATTATCTATATATATATATATATATATATATATATATATATATATATATATATATATATATATATATATATCCAAAAAATTTCTACAAAGTACAAATTTTAGTTAAAATATGTTAAATACTTAAACTATATTTAAACTAACTACATGCTATTATCTAAACATATATACAAATTTCTAATTTAATTTTTTAACAATTTTTTTTATACACGTGCATATCACGTGTACTAATACAGGTGCACGTTACTAGTCTATATGTTACTCTTACCACCTACACTAACAGCCAATCACCTCTATCTCCGGTGGCTGAGGTGGGAGGTACATGTTCCATCTGTCCGGATTTGAATCAGAATAAAAACGTATTATTTCTTACATCTGATAAATGATGAGTGAAGACAATATACGTAAGGGTGCGGCTATCCGCACCCCCACCAACTGCTAAGTACACCCCAATATTATAAAAATTAAAAAAATTCTATTCTACCCTCCAATTGCTGAGCACACCCCAGATAACCACATGCTCGATTTGTGATTGTCGGACACAGCCCAATTGTTCGACATACACCAGTCGAATATATCCATACTGTTCGACCAACAACAGCCGAAATGTACAACAGTATGTCCGACTGAGATTGGTGAACGACAAGAGCAGGTCGAACCAAAACAAAGGTGATCGAATGAGATGGATCGAACGCTTTGTTGTGTGTCCGACCGACCAGGGTTGAACATAACCGTAAAATTCTCAAAAAAATTCTATCTCCTCCCCCGACCTCGCCGCTGCCCCCCGACCTTGCCGCTGCTCCCCCCGACCTCGCCATCCGACCTCGCCGCCCGTGCTGTCGCTGGCTGCTGCTGCGTGAAGGTGGTGGGGAAGGGGGCGGCGCCGTGGGGGACGGGGGCTCGGGGGACGGGGGCGGCGGCGTGGGGGAGGGGGGGTGATGGTGAAGGTGGAGGTGGTGTGGACGGGGGCGGGGGCTCGGGGGCGGCGACGCGGGCGGGGGAGGGGAGGGAAGCAGCGGAAGGAGCGGGGGAGGGGGGGTGGGGGGTGGGGAAGGGGAGGGGAGCAGTGGGGTGTGTTCAGTAGATGGGAGAGGAGAATAGGAATATGACAATTTAAAAAAAAAAGTGGGGTGTGCTTAGCAGTTGGTGGGGTGCGGATAGCGGATAGCCGCACCCTATACGTAAAAGAGATTTTGATGCAGCATTAGTTGTAGAAGTTTCAACATTTACTTTACAAATGCTTGGCATGAAAAAAGAAATCCTAATTAAAGGAACTCATGGGTTCTTAAATTTTTAAGCTCGGGTCATTGGATTACATGCATCTCATCCTCTGATATTTTGAATTGGTCTAAATAGAAAAAAGTCAAAAATCTAAATAGAAAATATTTATAGGTGTTATAACGTGACTGTAAGTTCTTTATTGTGAGTTCGTATTTAAGTTTATGTAGTAGAACAGTAAAAAAAAAAAAAAAAAACTACTTTGATATCTCCTATGGAGCACTCGCTGTGCACGCACAACGGAGACAGCCAAACGGCGGTGCAAGGGCAGAGCGGTGGGGGGGGGGGGGGGGGGGGGGGGGGGGGGGGGTGTGTAGATGGTTGGAAGGAAGGTTGTTGGCGGCGACGTTTGGCTTGCTTCGTCGCACGTGCCTAACAGATGCATTGCAGTAGCGAGTCAAATAGCATTTTCCGGAAAAAGAAAAAAAAAAAAAAAAAATTCCTCCAATACCGTAACCCTAGGATAGTAAAGGAAGAGCAGGGAACTCGTCAATGCATAATTAAGCAATAATTTGACATTCCCACATACATACCACACCCTCCCTTCCCCATCACCATCACCGACACTACATAGCAATTGTTTCTTCTTTAGGCACATCCACCGGGAACTCATCAATGACATCCATCCACGGGTTCCTCTCCCTGCCGTGCTCGACATCCCTGAGAGCCCTCCACACCACGCTGTTGCACTTGAACCCCGACCCGAACGCGATCTGCCACACCCTGTCCCCCCTCCCGACCCTCCCCTTCGCCTCCGCGTACGCCAGCTCGTACCACAGCGAGCTGCTGGACGTGTTCCCGTACCGGTACAGCGTCATCCTCGACGGCTCCATGTGCCACCCGCTCAGCGCCAGGCTCCCCTCCAGCTCGTCCAGTATCCCCCTCCCCCCCGCGTGGATGCAGAAGTGCTCGAACGCCCTCTTGAAGTCCGGCACGTGCGGCTTGCCCCCCTTCCGCCCGCTCGGGAGCCTCCGCTTGACCGCCGCGGCGAGGAACCGGAGCTGCTCGGACACGGGGAGGACCCGGGGCCCCAGCGTGGTTATGTTGGCCTTGAGCGCCTCTCCGGCGACGGTCATGAGGTCCTTGGAGAGGGACACGCCGACCTTCCCCCTGTCGTCCTCCTCCTGCCTCACGCAGTTGTGGGAGGCGTCGCTCGCGCCCTTGTGGGTGCGGACGAGGTCGGAGAGCACGTACTTGGAACGGCCGCGGTCGGAGCGCCGGTTGGAGAGGAGGACCGCCGCGCCCGCCCATGCGGAAGAGGCAGTTGGTGATGAGCATCGAGCGCTTGTTGCCGTAGTAGCCGTTGAGGGTGATGTTCTCCGTGCTCACTATCAGGGCGTAGGAGTTGGAGTGCACCTAAAAAAAAATTACATGCATGTGTTAGTACGAGATTATGCATATACCTATACTCTATACTCCGGTTATTTGAAATTTGTGTTTACGTCTCCATATTGTCGAGAATAGTGTTCAGATTTTGTTCTAAACGTTGACTTCGACTGACCGTCAAAAATGAAGATCTAAAAATGTAAATTTTAAATATCAGAATAGACACTAAAACTAAACGTAAATTTCGAATATGTGAAGACATAAACCAAATGTAATGGTCAACCTAAGTCAACCTTCGAAGATGACATCTAAACCCTCTTCTAGACAATATCGAGACAGAAACACAATTTTTGAATATCATACGAACCACCTTTAACCTAAATAACCATGCGTACGCTTTTGTAGGGCTAATGAAATAGGAAAAATGCTATTTGGCCTGCGATCTTGGACTGCAAATAATGATCGTGGACTTCGTGCCAGCATTTCATAATTGACCCCGTCCTATTTGTTTGGGTAGTCCGCTATCGGTCGATCATTCAACTGGACGTCGACACGTGGTCCGTGGACACGATTTGCGGTCCAAGATAGTGTCGTCCAATGAAATAACTGATAATTATTGCACAATCAATAAACATCTTTGATACCATAATAAATGAAGTTGGTCAACAAACATCTCGGAACTTAATGCATGGATTCAAAAAAATCTATTATATGTGTTAGTCCACACCCTTGTTAGCAATCACCCGAATAAAACTCGTATTATACGCGAATTTTTTCGTATCTTTCACAAACGTATAATACTTGCGTACTTTTGACAGATCCAAATCAGTACATAAATTTTAAGCGTACAAAGTTTTAAATATGTTCTGTATAAATTATTGACAAATTTGATACAATAAACATGCTAGGAACCTGTTTAATTAACCAAATTTGACAACATATTTAAGAATGTAAAGTTTATAACCTCAATATTTCATTTTTCGAACATTTGACCGAATTTTTGAACGTATTTTATTTGCACTGAGCCGATTTATACTCGTACTTTTGCCGTCCCGAATTTGTTCCGTTTGCCGAATTGCTAACAAGGGTCCACACTAGGAAAATAATCACTCAATAATTCAAACTCTTAAGAGCATATATGTGATTAAGAGGAGGATGAAGTAGTAGTCAAGTAACCTTGAGTAGCTGACTAGCAAGTTCAATGGATATGATACCAGCGCTGCAGCCCATGCCACTGAGGTTGTACACCGCAACATCCTCCCTGAGCTTGTACCGGTTGACGATCATCTCCGCTAGCGACGGCGTGGGGCTGAACAGGCTGCAGTTCACGACCAGGACGTCGATGTCCTCGGGCCGCACCGGAGGAGCAGCACTGCTGCCGCCCACGGCGGCCAGGAGGAGCTGGTCGACCGCGCCGAACATCACCATCTCCCTTCCTTCTCGCCTCGAGGACGCTCAGGACCGGAGGGACCCCGCCGACGCCCTCCGGGAAGTAGGTCCCCTCCCACCCCGGACCGCACGAGCACCCTCCGCTGGAACTCCACGCTCTCCTCGGTGAACATCCCCAGGGACATGGTCCGCTCCATGAACGCCTGGTGGGAGCACTTGCACGACTCCTCGGGCTTGTAGCACGAGAAGTCCACCAGGTAGACCGGGCGGGGCCGGCTCACGAGGTACGCGGAGGCGGCCGAGGCGCGAGCGAGGCGTAGAGGACCAGGGAGGAGGCGGCCGGCAAGTGGTGGGAGAGGAGGAGAGACGACTATGGGGAGGGCTAGTGAGATGATGTTGGGGCAGGTGGATGTACATGTACAAGTCATGCTTTGTGTATCTAGACATTGCTGGAGTGTGTGTGCTTTGAAGAATGGAGGGAGGGAGGGAGGGGGAGGGGGAGGGGGAGGGGGAGGGTCTAAATAAAAGAGGAGGGGGGGAGGAATGCTTCAATGCAGACTGATCATGACATGAACTAGTGATAGCTCAGGAGGATAGCTAGGTTCACCATTAGTATGGTGTTAAATGCTTGCATGTGGATGATAGGTCTATAGATTCTGGAGGAGAAAACTTTGATACACCCGGCTGTATCAAAGTTTTGATACAGCCGGTGTATGACAAGTGGGCCCTCCTCTCTTTTCGTAATCCGTGCATGAAATTTTTTTATAGTGGGGCCCACTTGTCATATACCGGCTGTATCAAAACTTGATACAGCCGGGTGTATCAAAGTTTCTCTGGCATTCTGGAGGACTTCAGTTGCAGTAATTTTTATTTTTATTTTGAGTATACTAGAGGCACTACAAAAGTTGCTCTACACTCTTTCAGTTTTTTTGTTTATTTATAAGTTTGTTGTTCAAAAACATTTACTAAGGAATTGTCCATTATATAATGGATTGTCAAAATTTCTGACAGTCCTAAGCTACATCTGGGATTTATTGGATGTTTGAAAAATAAATTTGACAGTCTAGTATTGGTAAGACCGTCAAAAATTCTGACAATCCTAAAAAAAAAATGTTGTTATTTAGGACTGTCAAAATTTTTGACAGTCCATTATATAGTGGGCAGTTCCTTAGTAAAAAATTTTGAATGACAAACTTGTAAAAAAAAAAAAAGTTGGTCAGCCACAAGTAACTTTTGTATTGCCTTGAGTACTAAATACTCTTTTTTATGAAGGAAGAGATCAGAAATGTTATTCTACCAAGTTGTTTTTGGGTGATACCATTGCTATGACTTGACGTTGACGTGGTAACGATTTAAGCGTTAGAAATCTTGATCAATGAGAGATTTTATGATAGAATTCAAAAATAAAAACTAGAATATTACATATGAGAAATTTGAAAAAATATATATCTGTAACACTAAAATTTGAAGAAAAAAATGTTATAGCACTAAAATCGTTGTCACATCTACGTCCCGTTAACACCACCGTTTAGTGTTAAAGAGTCGATCATACATGAGAAATTTATGCTAGAACTCAATAAAAAAAACCAAATAGAATATCAAAACATAATTTGGAAAAATATATCATTTATAAAAGTAAAATCATCGTCACGTCAGTGTCATGTCATGGGTGATGGTATCACCCAAAAAAATGGGTGATGTAACACCCAGTTTTCCAAATGAGGATAATTTTAAAATTTTAAAATTATATTATTATTTATTGATATTTATATCAAATTATGATTTTTGGTGATTTTAATCAATTTAAATTTATTTAAGTCATGACTTGTGATTTGATGTGCTGCTAGTGAAACCCGATAGACTGTCTGACCTAGAGCCTAGCCATGTCATTAGGATGATTATTTTTACTTTGAGCATGAGATATTTTGGTCATTTGGCCTCTTGAATTATTTTATGATTTATTACATTGGTGATTGTTAATTTGACTTTTGCTAGCTGTGACTTAAGAGACTAACCTAGAAGCTAACCCTAGCTATGGTGACTTAGTTAGCATGGTGAGACCTAGTCTAAGTAAACATCATTTTAGTCATTTAGAATCTAGTTGAATAGGAGGAATAATGATAGGTGCAATGACTTATGACTTAAGGATTAATTCCGTGACTTATGAAACTTGGCCCATGGCCCATGACTTGAACCCTAACCCTAATTCCTTCCTTATGACCAGCCACTAGGGCTCCCCTCCTATAATTTTCCTCATTTAGTTCTTGCATCTTTTGTATCATTCCAACACTTAGAAAAAAGAAAGGTAAATCCCCATCTTCCTATTCCTATTAATTCTATTTTAATTTCTTTTTCATCCAAATCTTTTGCAATAGATTCTAATCACCCTCTATTTGATATTCATGGAGAGTAATTTCAGTTTGAGTGCAATTTGGAGGATTTGGCTAGCATCGGGAATCAACCAATTGGGACTTTTCTTGATCATTTGCCTATAGGTAAAACTCCTCAAATTGTATTTTAATTCTGATTTTTTTTGCATATTAGGCTAGATTTAGGTGTCCCCTAGCTGTCCCTCAAATTTGGTAGAAAACTGTGTCCGTTTGGTATCCGTAGTCGGACACGTGTCTATGTGTATGTTTACGTGTTCGACGAAATATCACAATAAAACTTTTATTCGTATTTTCAAAAACTAATTGAGCAATTTTGTAGCCCTATATGTGGGCTTTGATTTCGTTTTTGACTGAGCACACATCGTGTCCTTTTTTGTGTCCAAATTTGGACACGAACACGTGCACGAAGCCCCGGTGCGCTGCCCTGCTGCTCGGGCTTGCTGTGGGACACGACACGGTGACTCAGGTCGTGATTTTGTTGGACACGAGGGGGCAACCTTGTCACCATTCTTCCAAAATTTGGGATGAGTTGGTGAGTATTCTCGAAGTTATCGAGCTCACATTAATTTGGTACAGACACGCACACACGCAGGAAACCTTACTGATACGCACTCACACAGCATACTGACACGACTTGGATACAAGACAGACACTTGGACACGTCCCCCTATACTTGGCGAATGTGGGCACGAGCACGAGTCGTATCATGCCCTGTGTCGCGTGCACGAGGCCGTGTCCTCGCTGTACGAGGACACTCTGATGTTGTTTTCTGACATTCAGTTTTTAGAATTCTTGGACACTTCGTGTCCCGATTCCTGGACACATTGGGACACTTGGATGTGCATGACATGTCCCCATGTCTGTACCCCCTGACACACGAATGTTTGGTTGGGTTTTCGATTTGGTTTTGGTTTAAAAAGGGGTTTTCCTGATACTTGCTCACTGATTTATTTTGCTGAGATTCATTTGTTTTAAACTGAATTGTTGAGGATTAGTTATCATGAATGATTCATCTATATTTATCTGGGTTTTTGCCACATGTAGGGTCCATGATTGGTGTCTAATCTTTAGTTTCGAAATCACATTGGATTGTTCTGATTACACTGAAATACTGAACTGTTAATGTGAACCATGTTTTCCTAATATCCCTACCCAACACACTCTGATACAGTACGTCACTCGACACTATATGACACTCTTTGACACCCTAACATTGATACACTTGACACATTTCACTCTATGACACCAAGACTTGACACTTAGTTCACTCTTGACACTCACTCACATCATTCACTCTTCACATCATATCTGCACACTTACTTCACTGCTTTTTGACACTCACTCATTCATATGCTGCATTGCATTACCTATACTGCTGCACTTGGTCACATTCACTGCATTCCTAAATACATTTAGTCACATACTTCATATCTCACATGTCCTGAAATCATGTGATCTACTGCATCATCATTAGCCATTATCTTCTTGCATTCTTCTTCTCAATATTCCTTGCATTCACCTTGATTCCTTTTATATCCATGTTCAGTCCTAGGATGCTCGGGTTAGGCCACTTGGAAGACCTGCATCTATGGGTTAGGACTGTATTACAAATGGCATCAGTTATGAGAAAGTGAGAATGGGATTTAGGTATGATGTGAGGGTCTGAACATGGTTAGGTAGTGACAGTGTGTTGGTGAGTATCAGATCTTGGGTGTTAGTTTAGATATTGATTTCAGTTGGCTTGATTTGTTTTCAGATTTCCTTTTTCTTTTTTTTTAATTTACTTTTATTTTCTTTACATTTGGTTGTATTGATAGATAGTGTGAGACCCGTCTCACTGTATCGGTATTTTTATACGGATACGTGTTTATTTGAGCTGTATTTCGTATTTATCGATTTGCGTGATATTTTAAAATTCCCTAAGTATAGATTTCATGACTTGGTTTAACTTGGATTGGTTTTATTTGGTTCGGTTCCACTTTGACTTGGTTTGATTTAGTCTGGTTCTTTATGAGATGAGGTGTATGGTTTAGATTGAGTGGAGAGGAATGAATGGTGGAGATCACTTGAGCTTGTTATATAAGCCACTTTTCTCTCTCCCTCCTCATTCACCATCATTCATTTCTTTTCCACCAAACCCTAGCCATTAGAGAGAGGCAATACACCTTGCCGAATGTTGAACGATTTTAATTTCGTTTGTTCCATTCTCTTTATTGTTAAATTCTAAGCATGTTTAGAACTTGGAGTTTTTGATTTTATCGGGAGAATTGTGGTAGATCTAGCTTTGTGGTATTTTCGTTTTCATGGGTTTTGATCTGTCAAACTTGTATATTTTTGTCAACTGATGGTTCCATGTTGTAGAGAATTTGTTCTACCCCTTTTGACCGATGGAAGTTCGGATTTGGACTTATAATGAAGGTTTTATGGAGCTTGGAAGCTATGGGTTCCATGGCCATCCTTCTCAGATTTTCGAAGAAGATGGGTACCCACTTACTCAGCCGTATAGATGGGTACCCACTTACCCAGCCGCATGAGATTAACTTACCCACAGCATGAGATTCATCCACCCAGCGCATAGATGGGTACCCACTTACTCAGCCGCATAGATGGGTACCCACTTACCCAGCCGCATGAGATTAACTTACCCAGTCGTATGAGATTCATCCACCCAGCCGCATAGATGGGTACCCACTTACTTAGCCGCATAGATGGGTACCCACTTATCCAGCCGCATGAGATTAACATACCCAGCCGCATGAGATTCATCCACCCAGCGCATAGATGGGTACCCACTTACTCAGCCGCATAGATGGGTACCCACTTAGCCAGCCGCATGAGATTAACTTATCCAGCCGCATGAGATTCATCCACCCAGCCGCATAGATGGGTACCCACTTACTCAGCCGCATAGATGGGTACCCACTTACCCAGCCGCATGAGATTAACTTATCCAGCCGCATGAGATTCATCCACCCAGCCGCATAGATGGGTACCCACTTACCCAGCCGCATAGATGGGTACCCACTTACCCAGCCGTATGAGATTAATTATCCAGCCGCATGAGATTCATCCACTCAGCCGCATAGATGGGTACCCACTTACCCAGCCGCATAGATGGGTACCCACTTACTCAGCCGCATAGATGGGTACCCATCTACTGCCCATGAGCCCCCATCCACCCTTGGCCCTTTCACTTGCATGGCTTATTATATACATGTAATCATTGCTTCACGTGGATCATTAATTAAATGGTTCACGTGAACTTTCTTCCTTTGTATTGATTTTTGGGTCCCACTTGGCTAGAATATATATAATTTAGGCCACAAGGCCTCTGTACTTGAGTGGCCACGTGCCCTTTTCTTTTGCTTGAATGTAAGTTTGTATTTAATGAGGGTCCCACTATCTTTTGTCTTATTTGCTTGCATGCATTCTTGGCCGCATGACCCCTTCAGTTATTTCTGGCCGCATGAGCTTTGGTTGGCCGCATGGGACCCCACCCACTCTTGGCCGCATGGAGTCCACTTTGATTGTTTATTATTTTATTTGCTTATCCACTTTAATTGTTTAATATTTTATTGCTTGATTTGTGGTCGAAATTTTTCCCACTCCCAACATGAAGTTGTAAATCTTTTCCTTGGCTTCAAGGATGTATTATTTAATTATTTTATTGCAAGTTCTCTCATCTTAATATGGAGCTTTAATCACAGTGTACATTTTTCTATTCTGACCTGAATTGCGATGACCCACTTAATAGCTTGTTATTTATTTATTAATGAATTGCTTAACACGATAGTGATCCGCCGTGGTGCACTCCTGACAAGATAACTTGACCTGACAATTTTAACATGATAACTTGACATGATAATTCTTGATAGTGGTCCGACGTGCGCACTCTTGACATAAAACCTGACATGATACTTCTCGAAATGCTGTTGCGACGGCTAACATGACATGACAAGTATGAATGACCTGGACACCGTGGACGATTGTGCTTGTACAAATAAACCCGTCTTGTCTTGCATCATGTCTAGGACGGGGACCCCTGAGTACCACGGGGGGTACCTACTGAAATCGACTAAGGTTAACAACTAGAATAATCCAGTAGTCATGAAGAGATTTCCCAGCTACAGCAATCCCGTTACCTGGGCGCGCTTGTGGATTTGTAGCCTACCGACGAGTAGGGCACACTTCTAGCACACTGTTAGTGTTGCACCCTTACTGTACTAATATTCGCCTGGATAACCTGGATGGTCTGCAGGGCTTGTGGCTGTGGAACAATCTCGCTGCATCTTGTTAGTAACTAGGCTTGTGATGACCCTAGCTAGTTAAAGTATCAAGCCGTACTTATTGCTTGGCCGTGAATGTTGGATGGAGTTCAGTCTGTCTAGTCTTGTCTTGATCTTGTACATGATTGTTACATGTCCTGATTTCTTATTTTATCTTGCCGATAAATGGTGGGAGAAACCAAGTTCTGTTCAGACGAAGGGTTACAACCCCGGTCCTTGTTTGGTTTACGGGTTGTAACCTGGTAATCTGAATAGTCCCATGGTTATCCATCGTATATCACCTTTCCAGTCTAAGTCTTGTCTAGATCCAGTTCTAATTGTTCCAGGATAATGATTGCAATGATTGTCACTCTAATGTATTATACTCTGATTGTCACTTAATGATTGTCACCTCTAGCAATAAATGATCAGGGACCAAGTTCTGTTCAGGCGAAGGGTTACAATCCCGGCCTTGTTTGGTTTAAGGATTGTAACCTGGCTTCCGGAACAGTACCTTCGTCCTCTCTTCGTATATTGCCTAGCTCTATTTATTTAACATGTTCTCCAGTTTACTTTATGTCAAATGATGATTTACTTACTGTCTCCCTATGTTCGGGATAAGTGCATTGGTACTGCACGAATCTCGATCCTCCTTTACTTATTGCTTTCTCTCCCTGTTGTTTGCCTATGATTGTGGTTTTAAGTTCATAGTTCGGCCTCCTTTGTGGTACTTACTATTTGGGGTCTGACCCACTGGTTTTGCATGGCCATGTTCTAATAGAAGAGCCCGAAGGATCTACCGCACCATCTACTCGACGGTGACCAGCCGAGCACCAGAGTGCCTCAGTGGTTTCTTTTTCATTCTTCCACTGATATGTAAATTCTCCTCTTGTAACGTTTAGCCCGAGCACGTGTTTAGCTCGTTTTGGTATTTTTCTTGATATTGTAGCCTACGGGCATAAACATGATATGTGTATTCTAGACTATAGCTAGTCCTTATCATGTACGATTAATACTCTAGCTAGTCCTCAGTTCTGTGGTACTGGCTTATGATCAGTCATGTATATATGGTTCGGGATGCCTTACTATTGTATGTATGATGATCGTACTCCTTGCTCTTGTATAATTGCCTGTGATTGAGATACCTAGGATTGTTAAACCATAGGATTGACTGATGGCTTGTAGAGTAACCCCATGTCTTGACAGCTTATACGTGATTTCAGAGTATTAACGTACTTTGGGATTGCGTAGCTGGCTATGTCTGCCCCCGCTCTCCGGTATTCCGGTTCTGGGGCGTGACAGATAGGTTGTGAGTTGTTGGACTGTGGATAGTTCTCATTTCATTTCCTATTTTCCTTTTCCAGTTTTCCCCTTATTTCCTTTGCAATACTATATGTCACACTAGATTTGTTGCACAAATGATTAGGCATCTATCCTATAGTGATTTCACATGTTGTATAGTTGATCTATACTTGTTTCCTGTGATAGGATAGGGTTGAGATAGTGTGTGGTACTTGAGTAGTTGGTATAGGCCTTATGTTATAGGTTGTGATAGTTGAGTTAGTAGTTTAGCCTATAGTGTTATAGTTTGGTTTTGATAGCATTAGCCTAGTGTGACTTTCATTTAGGCTTGTATCAAGTGGTTAGGGTATAGGTTTGACCAATAGTCTAGGTTGACTTGTTTGACTCAACAGTTGACCAAACCCTAGAATTGACCAAGGTTTGGCCCAATAGTTCAGGATTGACTAGAGTTGACCAAAGGTCAACATTGAGTCTAAATGTGACCAATTGACCTAGTTTGACTAGATGTTGACTTGGGTTGACCTAGAGTTGACCAAGTTTGACTTAGACCTAGTTTGACCTAGACAGTTGACCTAGTTTGACCTAGACAGTTGACCAGGTTTGACTTAGAGTTGACTTTGACCTAGATTGACCTAGAAATTATGTAGATTGCTCATAAACTTTATTTACCTTGTTTTAAACACATTATAACCTATACTGCTCTATTTAGGACATTGTGACTCTGGTGCAGGCATCTGATATTACACTACTCTTTTTAGAGTATCAGACGAGTACATTCTATGATAGTTCTCTAATTTATTTGTCAATTACTGTATTTCAGTTCTA
The DNA here is from genome assembly GCA_029216955.1 of Iris pallida. Classification (NCBI taxonomy): domain Eukaryota; kingdom Viridiplantae; phylum Streptophyta; class Magnoliopsida; order Asparagales; family Iridaceae; genus Iris; species Iris pallida. Next base: position 30,510,552 of record JANAVB010040218.1, on the reverse strand, counting down.
GATAGTTTTATGTGATTCTCTGTTACCACACGTATGGATATTTCTGGATTCATGTATGCGACACACATACCATATTGTCTGGCCTCTATTAATGGAATCATTTGGAATCATTGCTAGTATCATCATGTTTGGCCGGACTTATTCGATTCTCGTGTCTTGTACTGGATTCACTTATATTGCGGAGCGGAGAAATATTGAGTAAGACATGTAGACATACCCCAAATCTGGAATCTTCCAACTGTAATCTACTGGAAGCATAGCCATCTCTCGCCTGATCAGTGAGTGATGTGCCTGATACCTACAGCCATTTACATGTCGATCTCAGTATTTTAAAACACACTGTTAGAATATAGCTGGTCTCATCTGGATTCTTGATCACTGACTAGAATCATCTTGTACTGGATTCATCTTGTATTAGATTCATCTCGTACTGGATTTACATAGGATCACACTTGTTTACATTTACTGTCTGATTTATCATGCTACTCTAGTTCAGTTAGAATTTTATTTTACAGTCTTCATTGCCATGATTCTTCTCTGTTTTAGTTACTTTACTTTTCTTGTATCTTATCTGTTTCTCTGTACCATCACCTGATATAAACTACCATGTTCATCAATAAAACTGTCTATAACTGCTTTATAGTTCTTTGTCATTTACTTGGGTTTTCTTGATGAGTTGTACTCGTTCCTGTCCTGACTGGACCTGTTGAAAAATTACAGATGCTTGCCCCGATGACACTTGCCCTACTTACTATGGACCAGGAGATGGCTTAGCTTCCTTTGTGTCACGACCGCACCCGCTAAAAGGGCACGTGACGGACAACGCCCAGCCCTACCGTAAAAACGGCGTGGAACGCTGTAGATTTTATAGTCTGACAACAGTTATATATATAACAAAACCTGTCGAGAATATGGTCAACTCCGAACGAAGGACAAGCAATGAATATATATAGTACTCAATCACAACTCTAAGATAACAAAGTAAAGACTGAAAGATAAAGACAACAAGACGATAATAAAATAATAACCTGTCAAGTCCAACACAAGAATATATACAAGTCCAAGTCTCTAATACAATCCATAGTAATAACAGTCTCAAAAGTAGCTGGAGACAAAGTCCAGTATAAAAGACCTACTCTAACTAAGCAATAGGTAAGGTCTCGCCAGGCGGAGCTAAGCCCTGCTGGACCAAAGTCTCCAGGTCTAGGACCACTATGTCATCCGGACCATAGTAGGTACAGTAATCCCCTCGTCAGCATCTGTAATATTTTAACATATCCTGTCAGGATGGAACGAGTACAATCTACTAACAACAGTTCACAAGATATGACAAAAGCTATAAGCTGTAAATAGAGAGTATACGCAAGAAATATGGAATGTACATGTGAGTATCATGGCAAGGTAAGCTGTAAAACTAGAGCTAGAACAAGGCAAGTAAACTGATCATGGCATGTACAAGAATCAAGAGTCATATATCTAGGTGTGTGAATACTAGCTACAACATGTGGCCGGCTTGGGTCTTGCACAAGGTCTACTGGCATGGTTAATCATACGTGAAGTGTATGATTAACACTCACAAGGTCTACAAGAGTAACAAGGTGGATAATGACCACACATCTACACTAGTACTCCCCCGTCCCGACTGGTAGAGTGGATCCAAGCAAGACACATTACGACACGAGATTCTACGAGAAGGGAGCAAGTCTCCTCGAGAATCGGTGTCCATATACTGCACAAAACTACAAGGGGGCTTGCACAAGATATACCAAGATAGCGAGGAATAACATCTCATGTCGGGATCCATGAATACCAATCCGTGTGACCAATGTGTCGAGAACAAGCATATCTACACTAATTACATGAATTATAACAGTTATCGTAAATTGGAAAAGTGTCAAGAATGTACTCGTCTGTAATATGATATGGTATGTCAACTGGAGCAAATGCAGCGTCTCGAGGACCTATAGAGAACAAGACGTATCAATACTATGCTTAGAAGTAAAATCAAATCAATTTGAATCCTATTAAGTCATTCTAGGTCAAGATGTTCAAAAGACTGTATGAGGTCAACCTAAGTCATATTAGGTCTAGCTAGGTCACTGGGTCAAACGCAAATCAAACGGAATTAATCTAGGTCAATTTGAGTCAACAGTTGACTTTTGGTCAACCGGTCAACTCTGGTCAACTGGTCAACTCTGGTCAACCCTAGGTCAACTCTAGATCACTGGTGACTAACAGATGACTTTTGGTCAACAGCACAAGTCTAATGGAATTTGGAACTAAATTGGGCAAGTGTGTTGACCCATAGTTGACTTTTGGTCTAAAAAGTCAACCGTGGTCAACCGGGGTCAAGACTAGGTCAGACGGCTATTTCTATCCATTACACCTTAAACCCATATCCAAGTCCATCTTGGACTTCGATACTCATATCTTGGCCATAGGCCAATTACCTATTTTACCCTTAAAAGGGCAAAATTCTACCTTCAGCGATTATCTAGTTAGCCTACCTACGCTTGATATTTTGATCCGATCTCCCCAGGGTAGTATGACACTAGCCTAACATATTACCTGCCAAAATACCTAAGTAAAGTGGACGTTTAGTCCATCTACGGCCATTGCCGATATCTTGAATATTTCAAGATACGCAATGGTACGGCGCGATACCGGCGCCCTACGACCCCAATTTCACTCGAAAGCCTACCCGCAAAATCTAAATCACGTATTCTAACTCCACCCCAAGTTTCATCGCGTCCGATACTCCGGGCTCAAATTCGCTCTCTAACTCGATTTCTTCTAAATTGATTTCCTACACTTCCTATATAATACTTCTTCTAATTCTTATTTTTTCCTTCTAATTTTCTATTCTAATTTCTCTTCTTAACTCTTCTAATCCTTCTTCTTCTTTCTCCTCTATACTCTAACTTTCTCCTAATTCTTTTCCTTTCTTTCTTCTATCTTCTTTTCATTCTTTTCTTCTAATCTCTTCCTATTCTCCTTCTCCTACTTCTTCAAATCTTCTTCTCATGTCTCTTCTTATTCTTTTTTCTATATATATATATATATATATATATATATTATATATATATATATATATATATATATATGGGGTTTTTAAGGGGTTAAATAGGGGCAAATGGAGCTAAAGGGGGGGATTTGTGCTAACTGCTGCTGCTAGGCTAGCTGCTGCTGCTGCTCTGGCAATGCTGCTGCTGCTGTTGCAAGCAGCTGCTGCTGCTGCCCCTATTCTTCTTCATTCTCTTCTTCTTCCTTCCCTTTTCCTCTAATATATTATACTATATATATATATTATATAGATCTATATAATATATATATAGATATTTATATATATATATATATAATATATATATATAGATAATATATAATATATATATAGATATATTTATATATATATATATTTTATAATATATATTATATATATAGATATAAGATATATACACATATAATAATCTAAATCATATATCTATCTCTACAAACACACACTCCTATATACATATATACACACACACATATAGGATACTTTAGATATATATAATATATACATATAAAAATATAGATATATATATATATATATATAATATATATATAGATATATATATATATAATATAATAATATATATATATATTACAATATATACACACACAAAAAAAAAAAAAATACATATAATACACACACTTCACAAACACAACACACACACTCTCACTCTCACACACTCACACAAGCTCACTCACACTCTCACCAACACTCTCATGACACAAACACCACCACCACCAATTCTCTACACACAATACAATATACAAATACTATATTATTATAATATATATATATATATATATATATAATTATATATATATATATATATATATATATGTAGTATTTGTATATATGTATATATATATATACCATAATATAAACCCCCAAATATTTCTTAACCTAGATTTTCTAGGGAAAACCGACAAAATTTTGGGCAAAGTGTAGAGAATCCTCTTCTCTACATTATTGTGAAGCAATAAATGGAGTAGAGAAATTAAATGGAGAATTAAATGCCTAAGGTTCTTTGGAGAGAGAGAGAGAGCTTGGAAAGAAAAAGATTTTTGAAGAGAGAGAGGGTTGAGATTAATGAAGAAGTAAAGGGGGGGTCCTTCACTTGGCCGGCCATGGCTTGGGGGTCTTATTGGGTTTGGGTGGAGACCCATTAGGCCCCCAACCCAATAAACTTAGTTGGGTTTGGTTCGGGTTTGTTTCGAGTTGGTTCGGTCTAATTTCTAAATACTAATTAAGCTCTAAAATGACTAATTAAGTCATGGAAATAGGGTTTATGATTTCTAACCTAATTTGGATGGCATGTGGGCCAAGCCCAGCTAGTATGTGGGTCCCACTAGGGTCCAGGCTACCCGGGTCTCCAATTTGAGTCCGAATTGGATAAAATCCAAACCAAACCAAATAAATCCCAAAAAATCACATAAAATAAATAAAAATTCCTAAAAATTATAAAACTTAAAAAATGACGAAAATACCCCTAATTCGAAAACTGGGGATGACACTTTGGCCCCGACACTCAGGAGTGATCGGGAGACTAGATAGATGACTTGGTTTAGTTTCTTGTTTTAGAACTTGAATTGTAAATAAGTTGAGATATGTTTGTTTTGAGATTGTTGGAGATTATGTTATTTAGTAGTTGGTTTTATTGTTGTTATTTAGTCTTAGTTATAAACTTATGTGTTATCATATCGTGCTTAGACTGTGATTGAGATTCATATTATCTATACTTGTCCTCTGTTCGGAGTTGAGATTTTGACAAGTACATTATATAATTGCTTGAGTTATTGTTTAGATAGTGACCTAGAACAGCGTTCTACCACCGACACTACGGCGTAGGCTGGACGCTGTTACGTACTCGTACCCTCACAGTGGGTGCGGGTCGTGACAGGTGATGGATAGCATTTTTGGAAAGAAATGCATGTAGAATACATGATATCTAGAAAACACGACATGTTTTGAACAAATCAAGATGTTTGTATATTTAGAATGGGGCCGAGGTCTTTTGAGGCCTATATAGGTATAAAATCTTTGATAAAATGGGACTTGTTTCTCAACAACTTATGACGCATGCATTGTTGGGGTTTTCTAAATTGTTTTTTAGAAATTAATCCCACATTCAAGTGGCTAGTCCCAAGTGTGTATTCTAATATAAGATTCTTATTTTATTGACTTGCACATAAGGGAAGTGATATCCCATATAGTTGGTATGATGGGATATTTACTAGAGGTTATTGTTCAAATCCTCCAAAAAAATATTTGTTTTTTGTCACCCAATCCCTAGGATTTCTCTTGGAGCTAGGGGCTAGCAACTCGGACTCGCGTATTGACGAAGGGTGCAAAGTGGTACTTTGATGGTGCACTTTACTCTTCGTATCGGGCACACCATAATACTTTTTGCGTCATCGTGCCATTCAACGCTCGTTCCAGTACTAGTTCAGCATGCGAATAATGCGATATCCACTATGAATAAACGAGGTCACGTTCGCATCGAAAATCACATGGCACTTTTGTGCGTCATTTGATGTTCAGCACCCGTTCTAGTGCCAGTACTATGCTCGTCCAACACGTTGTCAAGAATGCGTGTCACGACCCGCACCAGTATGTTTGGGTACAAGTGTTTGAGTACGTCCAACCTACGCGGTTGTGATCAGCTGTCTAGACCTCAATAATCATCAAATGTGTTGTCTATCCTAAATCATTACATCATCACACATGTCATTGTTGTTTTTAGTACACCTTTACAAAGAACATCCGACGAAAAAATGGTGAAATAGAAAAGACAACATCCTCAAGTTTCATCAAGTACAACATCAACACATACAACTGAAAGACCTGTAGAAATGTACTATGTCTATCCTAAATCATCACCAATCTCTGCGTAGCATCTATGCTGACTATTTATATCATCTCTCGTCTTGTGAGCCATAAAAGAAGTCATCGATCGACACCTGCAACATATCCAATCATAAAATAAGCAAAGCACAACCCCGACAAAAAATACTATACGAAGTAATCTGAAATACAACAAATAATATGGACTAACGTACAATAGGGAACAATAATACGAGAACTGAAACAACGAATAAGAGACAATCAATGCAATTTAAAATATTACACTAATATGTGACCGGCTGGAAATCACAATATCACAAGTGCGGCTTAATCATACGTGAGGTGTACTATTAGGCTATCCACAATAACCTAGCTAATAGGGTGTGGTCACATACTGGATAATACTTTTCCATCCCCACAAGTTAATCAAGAAGACACAATACAATCAATAAAACACAATCGTGTCGATCTCGTGTCCAATATGAGAACAATAACAATGCAGATACAAAGTACAGTGTTCAAGTGGTGTACTTGCCTTTAAGTCCAATTTGTAGTTGCTCTTGGTACAAACCTAATAATTACTAAAATTCCAATATATATATATATATATATATATTATATATATCAAAATTTCTATTTAGCCCTAGAATCCTAAAGTCTTTGATCCAATTATATTCTAATTTCTTCCTAATAAATTACTACCAAAGTCCATTTAGTCATTATGAAGCCCACCCAAGCTTTTAATCTCCAAAATTTTCCTTTAAAACCAAATTAAATAGCCATAGCCCATACTCAAATACTGAGCCCAACTTACATACTGTACCAAACCCATTCATTTGACCCAAAGGCAAATATTTTTTATTTCGCTAGTTCTCAGTCATGGAAGCCCGGGCTACAGCCTGCTGTATGGTCTGCCGCTGGCCAGCAGGACAATTTTTCAACTTCAACATAATCCCCAAAGGTCAGGATTACAGATGACTACCAGAACAAGCGGACAATAACTATCAGAGGACAACCAAAATTAGCTCCAGGATAGGACAACCCAACCCTTCGGACCGGTCCTGCATGCATGCATACATGGTCAAGAGAAAATTCTTAATTTAAACTTCATGTTACATTAATCCATACATACTAATATTAATTAAGTATCTAACAATATCAGCCAAGAGTAAGCATTAATTAGAACTCTTTTCAGACTTAGTACTGCATCTAGTGATAGCTGAGACACGAGAGACACGTTTGAAAGGTTTGGACCCGCTCGTGTGTACATGCATTTTGACAATTTATTTTTTTAGTTTAATTAGCATCTCGATCGGAGTACTGGTCATTGACAGTGTAAACAACTTAGGGATTATATATATATATATATATATATATTATTATATATTAATATATATATATAATATTAATTGAAATATGATCATCTTTGCTTACAAGAAGCTTTCATTAGAAAGTCATTTTTCTACTATAAATGGACCATTGATCCTTTTTTTTCTAGATTACGTTGATGACTACCAGATAGTCAATTTGAATCGTATCAATCCTTCTCACTTCCATTCTGATCGAGATTCAACTTTACCAATAGCAATTCTCCAATCATCTTCTATGCGCACAATCTCAAAGGTCATCGGTCCAAAAATCTTTTTATTTTAACTGTTGAAACAAAAACGGCTTTTAAGTTATTAACTCAGCACACGTGGGAGAACGAGGAGTGAATATATTTGATCTTTGACATGTCAATATTATATCAATGAATATCATACGGTGTATAAGTTATTTTTATCTGATATTAATGAACTTTAATGAGTTCTCCACAAAAAAAAATAAAAAATTAATTTTAATATTAATTGATAGCTAGGTAAACTGTTTTGAGCTTAACATGACCGAGAACTAGCTTTGATTAATTTATGTATATATATTAATTGTAATTTTGGTTGAATATTGGCCACTTAAGATATTTTTTACCCCAATATAAAATATGTCCATAATTTCGCGTGTGTGCCACTTAAGATAAACTAGCACATGGGAACTCAATTGATTGGCACACCAATGACATATGCATAGTATGCTCGAAATGGGTCAAAATCATATTGGGTCAAATGATTTGGATCGAAGTTGGGCCTTAATTGCTAGTTGGAAAGCTAGTCAAATTTTACGGTAGATACTAAAATGACTATTTTACCCCTAAAGTTGCACATGAAAAAATATAGCACAAGGGAACACATTTGGATGGGACATGATATATCAAACTGAAGGTGGACTCATCTAGAATACAATGATGGGGATAGATTTGAGAATTTGATAATTATTGTGCTTCAAAAATCAAAACTACGAAAAAGTACATCTATAGTCATAATTAAAAATAAAATTTTAATTTAATAAATAGAAAACATATAAAATAGATTAAAAAAATAATTCTAAAAAAATCAGGGTCCTTATAGTTCGTGAAGGAGTTCGCGAAGATCGCATCACCTTTGACTCGCCTCACTCAAAAGGGAGTTGCGTTCGAGTGGTCAAACGAATGCAAGACTTGCTTCCAGAAGCTAAAGCAGGCTCGTTTCGGTCCTGATATTTGTACTCCCGGATGGGGCTGAAGGATTTCAAATCATCAGCGATGCTTCAGGCCAAGGCTTGGGATGTGTGCTCAAGCAAAAGGACAAGGTGATATCCTTCACTTTAAGAAAGTTGAAGCGGCACGAGAAGAACTATCCCACCCACGACTTGGAATTAACGACAATTGTGTTCTTGTTAAAATTATGGCAGTACTACCTCTATGGTGTGGCGTACAGAATTACACGGATCACAAGAGCCCCAAGTATCTATTCACTTAGAAGAAGTTAAACTTATGATAGATGCGTTGGATGGAGTTAATTAATGACTACGACTTGATGAGACTATACGTCAGACAAAAGGAATATTGTGACAGACGCATTGAGCCAGAAGTGCATGGCCTCACTATCCATCAACGGTAGACTACTGTGCGACTGGGCATCGAACTTCGGGTTCAATTGGTGGGAGTGCAATTGGCTCAACTGCGTCTTGAGCTGAGTTTGTTGGAAAGGATCAATTCTGCTCAAAGGACGATCCATACCTGAAGAAGATACGGAAGCTGATTTCGATAGGTAAGGCGACCGACTTTGCAGAAGACGAGACCAGAACGTTGCGGGTGAATGGTTGGCTATGCGTTCTGGATGACTCAAAACTTAGAAAAGAGATAATGTCAAAGGCACATTATACAAAATATTTCATGCATCCTGACAGCACAAAGATGTGTAAGGACCTCCACAAGATCTTTTGGTGGCATGTCATAAAAAGGGACGTGGCACTCTTCGTGCTGTAATGCATGTATGGCCTGCCAGCAGGTGAAAGAAGAGCATCAGAGATCGGGCGGGAAGATGCAAAACCTCGCCATCCTCGAATGGAAGTGGGAGCACATCTGCATGGATTTATTGTTGGCTTGCCGAAGACGCTATACGGGAACGATGCCTTCTGGGTCATCGTCGACTGACTAATCAAGTCGGCACATTTTTTGCCATCAAAGTTACTAGAGCATTGACCGGCTGGCTCATATTTACTTTGACAAAATAGTTCGGCTATACGGGATTCCAGTATCCATCGTCTTAGATCAGGATGGGCGATTCTTGTCACACTTCTAGAGTAGTCTTCAGTTGACGATAGGGATTAAGTTAAACTGCACCTCAACTTACCATCCCCAAACCGATGCCAAGTAGAGCGAGTGAATTAGATTCTCGAAGTCATGCTATGACTCTGCAAAATAGACTTGTACTCAAGCTAGGACGTTCATCTACCGCTAGCAGAATTTGCATACAATAATAGTTATCAGTACAACATTCATATGGTGCCGTATGAAGCATTATACGTGTCACGACCCGGTCCCCAAATACTTGGGTCGAATCGGATCATGCCCAGCCTGCACCGTTGATGAGACGGCGGCAGTAAGCTGTAATCCATATGTAGGTGATCAACAACATTTGAAACTAAATTTTACAACATTTATTTAAACGATAATTCAAAATTTGTTCTGTTACAAAGTTTCATAACTTAAAAATAACAAAGAAACTAATAAACTCAAAACTAAAGTAGCATCTATGGAGACGCTACAACATCATCATCAGCTGGAAGTACCGCCGGGTACAAATCGGGATCATAGTAGCTATTGATCAGCATCTCCAGGTCCTCAGTAATACCTAAAATGTTGTCTCCAGTCAGGAGGGAGCAAAGTACAATTCATGCAAATTTTAACAATTAAAATGACAATTAATATCATGCACTTTTAAATAGTTTTTAAAGATGAAACAGATTTGAAATACAGTACAGTGATGTGAATAGGTAATGAATATGACCGGATTGGGTTACAGTAGTATCCTAGCGATACGGTATGGCTTGTCCCCGTGTGAAGAGGGGAAAGCTAACACAGTCAGTTATCCTAATTTTGGATTTGGTCATATCCACTACTCTACTCCCCCAGTCCCCAACAGTACAGTCAATACTCCCGAAAGAGTCCGTGTTTGAACAGTGGTTTAAAATTGCAATGAAATGATTGTTAAAATAATCGTAAATCCACATAAATGTACTTGCCTTAAATTTCTTAAGTTGGGAGTTTGGTTCTTCAGGATTTTGAACAGTCACCTCTCTTCTTTGAAATCCTACATTCCGGAAATTATGTCTCAGAAACCACAACTCTAGAATCTAGTTACAATCTCTAGATTTTGTTTCCTAGTCAATTTTAATCTTGTATTAATCAACACAATCAAAACACGCTTTTCTAGTGAGTTACAATTCAGAAAATCCAATTTATGTTTTATTTCGGAAAACTTGTTTTTATCAACTTTATTGGGAAAAAGTTAGTATTTATTATTATACATATAAATATATTTTCTTTTCTTTAAGTGAGAAAATCATGAATTTCTAACTAATTAATTGATAATAATATTAATTAATTCTACGCGTTCACAAACTCAGCAAATCCACAGCTAATTCCTAATTATTACAATTTACAAAATAGATAAATAAATGGGCTTATGCCCTTACATTACCATGAATTGAAATAAGAGAAAGAAAACGTTAGTCTTGAAAATTACCTACAAAATTAATAATAACTAATAATTAAGAATAAAAATAAAATGATCTCAGAACTGGTCCAATCTTCATTTACAGCTACTCTGCCTCAACGTCCGGACAAACCGGTGCGTTTGCATTTCACTGGGGCCCATATACCGATAAGGTCGTCGCCCAAAAATATTATCATTTCCAAAAATCATTTTTAAAATTATATAATCAATTTTTATAGAAATTTCGGCAGCATTCCCTCTATTTTCGGGATAACCCAAAACTGGGAAATGCGCCGATTTTCCTGAAAAATGATCTCAACCAACAGAATTCCCAAGTTCACCGATACTAAGGAATTTCCCGAGCCAACATGAATTAAGGAACTCCCACAAAATACTAAGAAAACCAACAGAATCATAATCCAATAACATTGGCTAACCACAGTATCCGAAGTAAATTCGGAAAACCAATTTTTCACAGAACTCTTTCCAAAGAGTTCACGCAAAAAATCACAGAACCCAAAATCAGAGGACAATTGTCCGAAACCAGAAACATAGCCAAAAACCGAATTTTCCAAAGAAAATTCCCGGACCAGATTTCATCATAGACCAAAAGAACTACGGGACTATCCAGAGATTACCGAAAACACGAAGGAATCCGAAGTGATGCCTCGGACTCGAAACGTTCCAGCACTCGCGGACAGTGGAAACCCACAGATCTGACTCAGAATCCCGCGGACAGCAAGTCGGAAAGCTCGGAACAGAAGATCGGAAGCTCGAAAAGAGGGAGGTCGGTCGGTCAGGCCGCGAAAATCAAGCGGGGGGCCGCTCGGGAAGCTGGCGCCGAAAGGGCGGACGCGGGGCGCGCGCACAGGGGGTGCGGCCAGTGGCGGGCGGCCAAGGGTGGTGCGCCGGGCTCGGGTCGGCCGGGAGGAGGCGCCGGGCGGGAGGAGGGGGTGCTGGGGAAGTCGCTCCGGAAGATCGGGCTGCGCTGGAACGTGCGCCTTGGCGGTGAGGTCGCCGGAGAAATTTTGGGGGTTAGGGCACGGTTTGGGAAAGGATTTGGGAGTGGGGATGGAGATGGTAATGGTGGTGAAGGGCTTAAATAGAAGTAGGGAAGTAACCGAAGGGAGGAGATCAACGGCCATGGCCGTTCGGAAGAGGAACGGAGGGGCTCGGGGAGTTACGGGAAGAAGAAGGGTCGGACAACCGAAAGACTTCGGTTCAACAGAGAATGAGAGTTATCTCTCTCTCTGTCAAAAAAAATTAAGGAATAGGTTATTCTAACTAAATGGGTTAATGGCTTTTAAATTGAAATGGGTTTAACATCCAAATCTTAATGGTTGGGCTTAAAACCAATGGGCTCAAAATTGGGCTATAAAATGTTACATAATATTAGAAACTAAATCTTTCTTAACTCTAATTTTAATTTAATACTATTTTTGGGTTCAGGTTTGGGCCGATAATCACAAGTCCAGAAATTATATTCTTGAAAAAATTTAATCTAACACAATATTAATTTAGAAAAATCTACGAGTTTTGACAAAATTTCCAGAATATTAATTAACTAATTTAGATAGTGAACTAAAATTACGGTTTCACAACCTTCCCTCCTTAAGAAATTTCGTCCTCGAAATTTAAAGAGTTGGGTTAGAAATTACCTCAGGTCTCAAATAAATACGGGTACTTCTCCCGCATCTCATCCTCTCGTTCCCAGGTAGACTCGCCTGGGGAATCATGCCTCCACATTACCCGAACTATCGGAGTCACTGAGGTCCTGGTCCTCTTCTCGCCTCGGTCTAAAATCGCCACTGGCTTCTCAGGCATAGTGAGGCTCGGTCCGATCTCCAGCTCTGAGTGGTCTAAGATGTGATTCTCATCAGGAACGTAGCCTCTAAGCTGTGAGACGTGGAAGACGTTGTGCACGCCCTCTAGATTAGCTGGTAGAGCTAACCTATACGCCACTTCTCCAATCCGGCTCAGAACTTCAAATGGTCCAATGTACCTGGGACTCAGCTTCCCAGCTCTGCCAAATCTGATTGTTCCTCTGGTAGGAGAAATCTTCACAAAGACTTTATCTCCTTCTTCGAACTGTAGTGGTCGACGACTGCTATCTGCCCAATGCTTCTGTCTGTCTTGGGCAATTCTGAGCTTGTCTCTGATTATCTTCACCTTCTCTGCTGCGTCGGTCACCATCTCTGGGCCCAGCAGTACTCTTTCTCCTACGTCGTCCCATGCCAAAGGTGTACGGCAACGACGTCCATACAGAGCCTCAAATGGGGTCATACCAATGCTGGCTTGGTAGCTGTTATTATAAGAAAACTCTACCAAGTGCAAATGGTCTTCCCACGATCCTCCGAACTCCAAGACACACGATCTCAGCATATCCTCCAGTGTCTGAATCGTCCTCTCTGATTGACCATCTGTCTGGGGGTGATAGGCAGTGCTGAACTTCAACTGTGTCCCAGGCTGTCATGCAAACTTTTCCAAAAGTGAGAGGTAAAACGAGTGTCTCGGTCAGATACAATGCTTACCGGTACTCCATGAATCCGGTAGATGTGTCGCATGTATAGTGCCGCCAACTTCTCGGTGGATAAACCAACCTTGAAGGGGATAAAGTGAGCTGACTTGGTTAGTCGGTCCACTATAACCCAGATGGCATCCTTCCTCCTTGGGAACGAGGCAAACCTGACACGAAATCCATTGTGATGTGCTCCCACTTCCACTCCGGAATGTCCAGCGGTTGTAGAAGTCCTGCGGGTCTCTGTCTACTGGCCTTCACTTGCTGACAGATCAAACATCTCGCCACGAATCTGGACACATCTTTCTTCATTCCATACCACCAAACAATAGTGCGCATATCCCGATACATCTTATTAGCTCCAGGATGTATAGAATACTGCGACTGGTGCGCTTCCTTCATCAGTTCATTCTTCAGTTCGCCAGATGGTACACAAAGCCTCGTACCATTCTTCAAAGCTCCATCGCTGGCGATTGAGAAACCCTCAAGTGTTCCCGCCAACACTTGGTCTCTCAATTTGCAAAGTGCCTCGTCTTGAAACTGAGTCTCCTTGATCTTGTCCATCAAATACGAGCTCACTTGCAACTTCATCAGTACTGAATCAGCATCCAGCTCCATCCTTCTATCTCCAGGCAATATGATCTCTAATCCAAGCTTCTCGATGTCCTCTAGCAGATGCCGCTCCTTAGTCAAGAGCATCGCCACTGGGTATCGACTAAGTGCATCAGCGACCACATTAGCCTTACCGGGTGGTACTGCAGTTCGATGTCAAAGTCCTTCATTAGCTCCAGCCATCTTCTTTGTCTCATGTTCAACTCTTTCTGAGTGAAAACATACTTCAGACTTTTGTGGTCTGTGTATATCTCCACTCTCTCTCCATACAGATAGTGCTTCCATAGCTTCACGCAAAGATAACTGCCGCCAGCTCCAGGTCATGTGTGGGATAATTCTTCTCATGGTTCCGTAATTGCCTAGATGCGTAAGCAATCACTTTCCCATTCTGTTGAAGAACACATCCCAGTCCTTTTCCAGAGGCATCACTGTAGATTGTGAAAACCACCGGATCCTGCGGGTAGCGCAAGGATTGGTGCAGTGGTAAGCCTCTTCTTCAGCTCGTCAAATGCAGCCTGGCAATCTTCCGTCCAGACAAACTCTTCATTCTTCCGAGTCAGCTTCGTCATTGGCTCGGCAATTCTAGCAAAGTCCTTCACGAACTTCCGGTAGTAGCCCGCCAAACCCAAGAAACTCCTGATTTCAGCAACTGAGCTTGGGGTAGACCACTTCTCCACAGCAGCTATCTTCTTAGGATCCACCGAAATTCCTTCTCCTGTGACAACATGGCCAAGAAAATCCACCTTGTCTAGAAAGAATTCACATTTGGATAGCTTACCATATAACTTCTCTTTCCTCAAAGTTCCCAGAACCTTCCTGAGGTGCTCCTCATGCTCCTCTTCAGTCTTTGAATAGATCAAAATGTCATCAATGAAGACAACAACAAATTGATCTAAGTATTCATGGAAAACCTTGTTCATAAGTTCATGAAACACCGGAGCATTTGTCAATCCAAACGGCATGACCAAGAATTCAAACTGCCCATACTTGGTGTTGAACGCCGTCTTGGGAATCTCCTTCCTGACCTTGATCTGATGGTAGCCAGATCTGAGATCAATCTTGGAAAACACCTTGGCTCCACTGAGTTGGTCAAACAGGTCATCGATCCGGGGCAAAGGTACTTGTTCTTGATTGTGATATTGTTCAGCGCCGGTAGTCGATGCACATCCTCACAGTTCCGTCCTTCTTGGGAACAAACAAGACAGGCGCTCCCCAGGGTGAAGCTCCGTCTCGAATGAATCCCAGAGCCTTCAGTTCATTGATCTGATCCTTCATCTCCTTGGCCTCCTTCGGGTTGACTCTGTAGCATCCCTTAGAAATAGGGGAAGAACCGGGGACTAGGTCAATGGTGAACTCCAAGTCTCGGTCTGGGGGTAACCCGGGAAGACTATCAGGAAAACATCCATAAATTCCGCTATGATAGGGTGCGGATGTCTGGACTCTTCAGTGATAGAGGTATAGGTAACACATTCCATCTCCTCCGGAGTTCGAGAGATTTCAAACTCCGGTTCTCCAGGTGGACTGAAGACTACACATCCACGATGACAGTCTATCAGCGCATGCTGCTTACTAACCAGTCCATCCCTAGGACTACATCATAGTTAGGTAAGGGCATGACAAGCAAAGGTGCTATAAAGTTGTGGCCAGCTATGGTGATAGGGCATTCACAGATTTCAGTGATAGGTAGGGTCCTCCTCCAGTCATAACTCTACAGATCTTCTTGCTAAAGCCAGTAACTATATGGTGTGCAGATATGAATTTGGTGGCTATGAAACTAGATGCTCCCGAATCAAATAAAGCTAAGGCAGGGTAGGAATGCACATAGATAGAACCTGATATGACATCCGCTACAGGTTCCTGAGCTGGTTCTGATTCCTCTGCTGTCAGGGCAAAAGCTCGCCCCGTCTTCTGTTGATGCTGCCCAAATTGTTGTTGCTGAGTGGGCAGAGGTCCTTTCTGCGGAGTTGCCCCAGTCCGGTTAGTCGACAAAGGGCAGTCCCTCACTTGATGGGTGGAAGACCCACAGACTAGGCAGTGCCCTAGTCTCTTCCTGCAGATGTTCGCCAGATGTCCCGGCCTCTTGCAAAAGTCGCAGATGGGGATCTGCCTCTGAGGCGCCTTGTCATTGTTCCTCGCCTGCTGGTAAGGAGGACGGTTGTTGCTGTTGTTGTTGTTGTTGGGCTTCTTCTGATTACCCTGGAAGTTGTTAGTTCCAGGATAATCTCTCTTCGAGCGGGCAGGTTGGCTCTTCTCTATGTCTTGAGCTCGCTCCAGGATCTTTTCATAAGTCTTGGCACCGCCTGAGATCACATGGGTGCGGATCTCTTCTCTCAGTCCATATCTGAACCTTTCAGCACGATCGTCAGGATCAGCTACTAGGTTCTTGGCAAATCGCTGAGCTGGCCGAATTCAGCAGCATACTCTCCCACAGTCATGTTGCCCTGCTTCAGGTTCTGGAATTGTCGCTCCATCTCCCGCAACTCTGAAGTTGGGAAGAACTTCCTCTGGAACAACCTCTTGAAGGTGTCCCAGTCAACTTGCCTATCCTGGAGTCGGGGTTCATTCCGATACCAGGTGCTTGCTACATTCTGCAGTTGGAGTCCCACTGCTTCAGCCTTGAGGTCTTCTGGAAGTCGAGCGACGCTCAGCAGACGCTCCATATTGTCGAGCCATTCGTCAGCATAGACGATTCCCTCGGTTCCCTTGAAGGGTCGAGGGTTCTGCTTCTTAAAGCTCTCAATATCGCCCACCTTGGCAATATGATTTCCATTAATTAAATGGCCTTATTATTACATAAATTAATCTTTTAAATTTATGTTTACCTTGGCAGGCCTTGGTTCCTGTTGAGCTGCTTCTCCTCTTTCCAGTGCAGCCATTGCCACGCTATGGGCATTCTCCATGCCTTCTCTCATAATGGCCGTCTGCTCGCGATGAGCTTCAGCTTGAGTTCTTTGGGCTTCTAGCACCCTCTTAGCAGACCTATGAGGTCAGTGGGGTCCACAGGCACCGGTGGGGCTGGAGTGGGCGTAACCACAGGGGGTTGCATCTCCGTCTGGGAAGATGATGGATCCACCGTTGAAGCGGCAAACAACCCACGAGGTGCATTCAATGGTGTAAAACCCGGACTTAGTTGAGGCGGTGGGGTTTGATCAGGTGTTGACATCCCATCGCCAGCAGGGTTGGTATTGTCAGGCCATCTCTGGAAGGTTTAGGATATAAACATAAGCAAGGTAGCCTATCTATAGTCAAAAAATATTTAATTATAATAATTTCGGTCCTATGTTGTGGTAAATTAATGTTCTAATGTTCTAAATTTTCCTAGGTTTTCCTAAGTTGTTGATTGATCAGACCTGCATGGGCCACCACTAAAAACATGTCACGACCCGGTCCCCAAATACTTGGGTCGAATCGGATCATGCCCAGCCTGCACCGTTGATGAGACGGCGGCAGTAAGCTGTAATCCATATGCAGGTGATCAACAACATTTGAAACTAAATTTTCCACAACATTTATTTAAACGATAATTCAAAATTTGTTCTGTTACAAAGTTTCATAACTTAAAAATAACAAAGAAACTAATAAACTCAAAACTAAAGTAGCATCTATGGAGACGCTACAACATCATCATCAGCTGGAAGTACCGCCGGGTACAAATCGGGATCATAGTAGCTATTGATCAGCATCTCCAGGTCCTCAGTAATACCTAAAATGTTGTCTCCAGTCAGGAGGGAGCAAAGTACAATTCATGCAAATTTTAACAATTAAAATGACAATTAATATCATGCACTTTTAAATAGTTTTTAAAGATGAAACAGATTTGAAATACAGTACAGTGATGTGAATAGGTAATGAATATGACCGGATTGGGTTACAGTAGTATCCTAGCGATACGGTATGGCTTGTCCCCGTGTGAAGAGGGGAAAGCTAACACAGTCAGTTATCCTAATTTTGGATTTGGTCATATCCACTACTCTACTCCCCCAGTCCCCAACAGTACAGTCAATACTCCCGAAAGAGTCCGTGTTTGAACAGTGGTTTAAAATTGCAATGAAATGATTGTTAAAATAATCGTAAATCCACATAAATGTACTTGCCTTAAATTTCTTAAGTTGGACGAGTTTGGTTCTTCAGGATTTTGAACAGTCACCTCTCTTCTTTGAAATCCTACATTCCGGAAATTATGTCTCAGAAACCACAACTCTAGAATCTAGTTACAATCTCTAGATTTTGTTTCCTAGTCAATTTTAATCTTGTATTAATCAACACAATCAAAACACGCTTTTCTAGTGAGTTACAATTCAGAAAATCCAATTTATGTTTTATTTCGAAAAACTTGTTTTTATCAACTTTATTGGGAAAAAGTTAGTTTTTATTATTATACATATAAATTATTTTTCTTTTCTTTAAGTGAGAAAATCATGAATTTCTAACTAATTAATTGATAATAATATTAATTAATTCTACGCGTTCACAAACTCAGCAAATCCACAGCTAATTCCTAATTATTACAATTTACAAAATAGATAAATAAATGGGCTTATGCCCTTACATTACCATGAATTGAAATAAGAGAAAGAAAACGTTAGTCTTGAAAATTACCTACAAAATTAATAATAACTAATAATTAAGAATAAAAATAAAATGAGTCTCAGAACTGGTCCAATCTTCATTTACAGCTACTCTGCCTCAACGTCCGGACAAACCGGTGCGTTTGCATTTCACTGGGGCCCATATACCGATAAGGTCGTCGCCCAAAAATATTATTTCCAAAATCATTTTTAAAATTATATAATCAATTTTTATAGAAATTTCGGCAGCATTCCCTCTATTTTCGGGATAACCCAAAACTGGGAAATGCGCCGATTTTCCTGAAAAATGATCTCAACCAACAGAATTCCCAAGTTCACCGATACTAAGGAATTTCCCGAGCCAACATGAATTAAGGAACTCCCACAAAATACTAAGAAAACCAACAGAATCATAATCCAATAACATTGGCTAACCACAGCATCCGAAGTAAATTCGGAAAACCAATTTTTCCACAGAACTCTTTCCAAAGAGTTCACGCAAAAATCACAGAACCCAAAATCAGAGGACAATTGTCCGAAACCAGAAACATAGCCAAAAACCGAATTTTCCAAAGAAAATTCCGGACCAGATTTCATCATAGACCAAAAGAACTACGGGACTATCCAGAGATTACCGAAAACACGAAGGAATCCGAAGTGATGCCTCGGACTCGAAACGTTCCAGCACTGCGGACAGTGGAAACCCACAGATCTGACTCAGAATCCCGCGGACAGCAAGTCGGAAAGCTCGGAACAGAAGATCGGAAGCTCGAAAAGAGGGAGGTCGGTCGGTCAGGCCGCGGAAATCACAGCGGCGGGGCCGCTCGGGAAGCTGGCGCCGAAAGGGCGGACGCGGAGGGCGCGCGCACAGGGGGTGCGGCCAGTGGCGGGCGGCCAAGGGTGGTGCGCCGGGCTCGGGTCGGCCGGGAGGAGGGCCGCGGGCGGAGGAGGATGGGGTGCTCGGGAAGTCGCTCCGGAAGATCGGGCTGCGCTGGAACGTGCGCCTTGGCGGTGAGGTCGCCGGAGAAATTTTGGGGGTTAGGGCACGGTTTGGGAAAGGATTTGGGAGTGGGGATGGAGATGGTAATGGTGGTGAAGGGCTTAAATAGAGTAGGGAAGTAACCGAAGGGAGGAGATCAACGGCCATGGCCGTTCGGAAGAGGAACGGAGGGGCTCGGGAGTTACGGGAAGAAGAAGGGTCGGACAACCGAAAGACTTCGGTTCAACAGAGAATGAGAGTTATCTCTTCTCTGTCTAAAAAATTAAGGAATAGGTTATTCTAACTAAATGGGTTAATGGCTTTTAAATTGAAATGGGTTTAACATCCAAATCTTAATGGTTGGGCTTAAAACCAATGGGCTCAAAATTGGGCTATAAAATGTTACATAATATTAGAAACTAAATCTTTCTTAACTCTAATTTTAATTTAATACTTTTTGGGTTCAGGTTTGGGCCCGACAATCACAAGTCCAGAAATTATATTCTTGAAAAAATTTAATCTAACACAATATTAATTTAGAAAAATCTACGAGTTTTGACAAAATTTCCAGAATATTAATTAACTAATTTAGATAGTGACTAAAATTACGGATTTCACAACACGAGTAGAAGTACAGATCACCCATTTGCTGGAATGAAGTCGGGGAGCGACAGATTCTTGGCCCAGAGCTGGTGGAGCAGACTATGCAAGAAGTTAAGTTGATACGAAAAAGATTGAACGTGGCTCAGAGTCGACAAAAGAGTTATGCCGACACCCATCGGCGATCTCTTGAGTTTATGAAGGACGACCACGTGGTTTCTGAAGGTAATGTCGATGCGAGGAGTCACGAGATTTGGAGCAAAAGGCAATTGAGTTGGAGAATTGTAGGTCCTTTCAAAATACTCAAGCTAGCTTATCAAATTGTACTGCCGCCAGCACTGTCAGATGTGCACGATGTCTTCCACGTCTCACAGTTGCGAGAGTACGTATGCGATTCGAGCCATATGGTAGATTTTGGTTAGCTGGACCTGAAGGCGGACTTGTCATATGTGGAGAAATAGTCCAAGTATTTGAGCGCAAGGATAAATTGCTTTCGAATTACGTAATCGCTCTCGTTCACGTACTTATAGGAACCACTCGGTCGAGGAGTCGACCTGGGAACTTGAGTCTAAGATGAAGGAAATTTTTTCTTAATTGTTTCTTAGTGGTAGGTTATATTTTAAGTTTCGAGGATAATTTTTTTCTTAGTTTGTTATAATGTAGTATCACGTCCTAACATGTGCATCGTTTTTGTTCGTAGGGAGTGCAGTTAAGGAATACTGTCACTAT